>CM040122.1:10521614-10871108 GCA_022559845.1 Amorphophallus konjac | reverse complement strand
GGCAGGGCCAGGCCTTGCCGTTGACGGTGCTGGCATCGCCGCAATACTCGATCGGGCTGCCACTACGGGTGCATGGAGGGGTTGATGCCACTACGGGTGATTAGTATTTTGCCTAAAAATAATAGAAAGTTTCGTTACCTTAAAGCCAACTACGGTCAACATCATGATCGCTAGCTCTTGATTGGTTAAGACAGTTTTCTCCGAAAAAAAAGTATCACTCGGCTGCAAAAACTGGTTCCTGATAGAGATAACCACGGACTAATTAAATTAATTAGGTTCTTTGTTCCAACAGCAGTTGATTATCTTGTCTTCGTTTGTCTAACAATGATGGCATCGAATCAACTCACCGACATCGTAAACATCTTGCATAGTTATCGAGGAGGGTAAAAATGACTCGACTCAGAAACGGCCCAAATACGAGCGACCCATTAAGATTTGAGTGTACTAAATCCATACGGAGGCCACGGGCAACGTCGGCGTGGTGATAGGGACGGGTGGGTCAGAGACTCCGCCACAGTGAATGGCCAGCAAAAGCCAATGTTGAAATCTACGAAATGGCAATATTGAGATACACACAGGTCTAAGGTCATAATCACGTAAATCTCAATTTATTTAACCAATACTAGATTATTATCCAGAGATTATGTCTAAATTCTAACAATCCTTCTCACGATCAAGATGGGGCGAGGACATTAATTAAGTAGAGGTGACAAGATGGAGTTGGGTCCAAGACTATACTCTGATACCATATTAAAATCTATGAAATCACAGTGTTGAGATACACAGGCCCGGAGTCAAGGCCCTGTTCTGGATGATCGATCACTGTGTCACTTAAATACATCCAACTTAAAAAATCAAGAGAATAAATGTAAAAAAAGGCCATGGATTGCTCCTGCTGCAGGAGCAAGGGAGAAAACCAATTGGACAGGTAATTGAAAACCACTTAAAATTAAATTTCTTGGGACCAATGTTATCAGAATTGGATTAGACCAGTGACCGGTCTGACCGTCAATCGGTCCATGCACCGGTCCGATTAAGGTCGGTTCAATCTAATGTTAAAAAATTAGTCTAAATGGACGAACCGCAGTTAGATCGGTGAATCGGTCTGACCCGATTCACCATTTAAATTAAAAAAAATAAAAGTATATGCATATTCAAAACGACATTTATATGTGAACAAAATTATCTTACTATTATTAATTTGTTATTATTTATCACTTTGTATTAGATAAATATGAAGTTTAAAATTTTAAAGCAACATAAATGTCAATTGTGAAGAGTGAATATCAATAGAGTATTATAAAATTTTAAGATCAATGTATTTAACCATATTATTTTTTTTTAATTACACAATTACATAGTTATGTAATAATGAATAATATTAATTATGTATGTATGATTTTTTATTTTGATCATTATATCGTATTTATTATTATCTTGGGTTATAGAATCATTGTTTCATGCATAATATAATTTATTATATTATTTAAAAATATAATATTTATTTATATATTTTTAAAATTATTAAAATTTTATGACATCATAATTATATTACGACGACGTCACGATTCAAATCGATTCGATCGAACGATCTAATCAATTTGAATCGAACCAATTCATTGATCGATTCAAATATGTGTTTGATTCTGATAACATTCCTTGTGACTATATATTGGCCAATTGAGATGGCAAACAACCAACAGGATACATCATCGCTGCATTGAAAACTCAACAGGCTTGAAATGTGCAGCAGCTTCCTTCATTCAAAGCTAATTAAGAAGGGGATGTGAGCCCAATATTGGATTAACTCAAATTTTGAGACAACCACACCAGACTAACTTGCCCAACCACCTTGGATGCTGCTGCATGCATGTCTTAATTTGTCCATGCAAGAGACAGAGCTTCCGGTGGCAGTTGAAATTCTACTTGAAGTCGATTTTCAACTACGAAAATGATTACTTCCTGTGTCATCTTCAGCACTACAGCTCCTGTGTCATTTCAACAACTTTGTATTGGCTATCCTTCGTTCCAACGGGCTCTGATCTTGATTCTCGCACACAGTGAGACAAATACTATACAAAAATGAGACCAAAAGTTTTTAGCCTTGAAAGTTTGTTTAAGTTGTACTACGGGGCATGGTTCATCGACTCGGTCTGACTCGGGTTGACTCGGGCGTGTCTTATCAGATTCATAAAAAATCGAGACATGATCCAACCTATTCGGACCGAGTCTCTCCTCTTTATTTCTCTACCTTTTTCTGTGACATGCCAGATATCCTCCGGTGAGGATTCGACAGTAGAAGACGAGATCCAGTGGTGGCAGTGATGATTCAACCTGGAGGGGCATTGCCAACCGCAGTGGGGGGCTGCCGGGGGTGGGCAAGGCCACCAAGGTGAGCTGCCAGGGTGAGAGGGGGAAAGGCTCTCAGGGTGGAAGGGCGTCGAAGTGAGAGAAAAAATGACTGTCAAGGTGGGGTGAGACACATCGAGTCAGCCCAAGTCGCATGTGACTCGGACTTATCGTACCAGATCAGGGTGATCCCGATCCGGCACAGATCACCGAGTCAACAAACCTTGCTAATGGGGTGTCTGATTCATGGGTGTGGATTAAGAACTAAGAGGCAGTGCTTTTAGGCACTAATTAACCAGTTGGATTTGCTTAGTCCTAATCCCGTTTCAACAACTACAACAAGCAATGGTACGTATAAAGTTCGATGACCCACCTCCGTCCGCGGACTCCATAACAAAACCGGCCTTTCCATCTCATTTCCTAATGAATGATACATCATTTGGCATCCCCCACATACACCCTCTTACAGAGAAAAAATGGAAACCTGCCCTCCTTCAAAATCCACTTGCCAACATAGACTACCTAGAGCGTGCCAAAATATAGGTCGTGATAACTGTTAGATTCTCTAACCTAACCTTTGTTGATCAGCGAACAAGATTAAAAATTATTAAAATATTCGTAAAAAGAGAGACAAGGAGAAGAGAAGACGGAAATAGAGGGGAGGATATTTTCATCTGAGCTCATGGATTTGGTGATTGTGACATAATACATTTAGTTTGAGCCTAATAGACTTCTGGTGCTTCCTCTCCGCTTAAAAGTGAGAAGTGTTGCGTCGCCCCGGTCTAAGAGGTTCAAATCGAGCTGAGATGTCCAAGTGTTTGAGTTTTGACTTTTGGGTCATTTAAGGTGGGAAGCAAGCTATGGTCTCGGAGAGTGATCTCCTTTTTGTTCGTCGGATCCGGCTTGTAGGATGTTAGTCACCGGTGTGCTCCCATGATAAACCCTCCAACGAGCAAGTCAAAATCGAGCTTAACACGAGAGAAGAGAAGAGAGAGAGAGGGCAGAGAGAGAGGAATCATGGATTATGGGTGAGCAGCATGTGTATAGGGATCCATGACATAGCTTAACCTTACCTATTTGGGATCCCCCGGCCCCAAGGTCACTTGACTTCGGCGAAAGAATGATCCTCGGGTTCGATCTCCAATATGGGAGTATTCCTCTTCTTGGACCCAGATGGGTCGGATCCCGAGTTAAGATCGGATAGTTTGACTTTGACCGGAGAATGATCCAACTCCACTCAGATTGTTCTTGTTGGGTTCGACTGGGATCAAGTCGGAGTCTGGGACGTACTAATCCCAACACTGGCTCTGCTACTCTAGGGCTTGGGCTAGTAGTAGCTCGGGTCTGAGAGTATGTCGCATGCTTGACACGCATCGCCTCCCATTCTATATAACTAGCAATTAAATGCACGTCGCGTCATCTCCACTCTTGGGATTTGGGGTGCAATCAGAGTCACCAGATGGTGACTGCTATGCTACATTGTCGGCCCATAGGGGCGCCTATAAAGATATCCTAGCTACCTGAGAGTTCTTTAGTTGTTTTGTCACTCGCTTTGAGAGGTTGGATTAGGTTGGGAAAGCTTAGGGGAAGAAGGTCGAGAGCAACTAGTGTGACGTTGGCCGCGAGAGTGATCGGTGAAGTTGAAGGAGAAGCCAAGGTGAAAGAGGCACCTCAGTAAGGTTTTTTTCTATGCTCGCACTTTTCATTCAATAATGTCGGATAATAGGTCTCCCCATGGGCCAGGTGAGAGTAAATCTCTAAGGTTGGATAGGCCGAGTAGAATCCTTGCCATCTCGATGGAAGTCTTGAGCTCTAGCTCAAATGAGTAGGGGTGAGCATTATTCGGGTTCAACCCGAAAACCAAACCGAACCGAACGATTTGGTTCGGTTTGGTTTGGGTTGAAATTTAAAAAATTTTAGTTTGGGTTCAAACCGAACCGTATTAAAAAAATTTGGTTTGGTTTGGTTTTGAATTTCAAGAAACCGAACAAAACCAAACCGAACCGAATAACCCAAATTTAAGAATATTTTTATCAAATTAATATAAATGTATATGTATATGTAACTATAAATCTGAATTTAAAAAGTCTCATTCCCACCATTCTAATGGGGTTTCCGACTTTATGAAATAGGTTTCAAATCACATTCTATTTTACTGTAACCGAACTTCTTAATTTCTTATGTGAAAATATTATGGAGCTTGTTCTTACAAGTTACAATTTTATATGTTATTTTTTTAATATTTACTTTATTTGGTAGAAATTCTTTTACCCTACCTTTCTCTAATGTTGTTTGAATCTAATCTAATTTATAAAATGGGAGATGAATATGGTTCAAACCGAACCAAACCGAACCAACCGAACCAAACCGAATTAATTCGGTTTGGTTTGGTTTGGTTTCAAACTAGTTTGGTTTGGTTTGGTTCGGGTTGAAACCTTAATTCGGTTCGATTTGGTTTGAGAAAAATTCTCTTCAAACCAAACCAAACCAAACCGTGCTCACCCCTACAAAGGAGGCAACCAACTCCGTTGTGGACAAGGCAGCGGAGATTAACGAGAGTAGGAGTGAGGCCGGTGAGGAGAGTGGATCAGCCGAGGCTAGAGAGCTTGAGGAATGCAACAAACAAGAGATAGAGGCTACAATCAAAGTTTGGAGGAAGGTGACTTCTAGGGCTCGAAGACCTTCCCTGACCATGGTTGAGGCTTCCTCCAAGCTCAGGGTGGACGATGTAGAGGCCCTGCAAATAGAGTATGGATTTTCATCCAACGTGATTTGTGATCTCATCGGACTGAGTGATCGAGCAAACACGTTGGAGGAAGAGGATTTCTACATGTGCGAAGAGATGCTGAAGACCAGAATGTGCTTCTCGATCTCAGAATTTGTATGTGATCTCTTATATGGGTTGGTGTTGTCCCAGTTTGCACCGAATGCTTGGAGGATCACATATTTATTCCCCATTACAAGCCATCACACCTAGATAGCTGCCATGGTCAAGTTTTTTGACTTATTTTCTTCTTTGACATGAAGCCTAGCCAGTCGAGAATCGGTTTATTTCTTGGGTCGAAGGAGGATGACGTTGGTGACCGAGGTGCCCTCCTCTGTTCACTTCTAGAAGAAAATATTTTTCTTTTTCAACAGACATCAGGCAAGTGATCATTTTTCATAGACTGGGTGTGCAATATCTAGGTACTTTTCTCATTTGGTCAAGACCAAAGCTCAAAAAAAAAAAGAACGTTTTCAATAGACTATTGTGTGTTAAGTGATCAATTATAAAGTTGCTGATACCCGATCTATTTAGGTTGGTTGGGCTTATCCCTACCAAAAGCACGATAAGCTCTGTTCCTCCTCTCATCAATTTTCATATTTCTAACATCATCCTAACTAGAGCTTGGGATTATGCAGAATACATGATCGACCCAAAGCTACTTTACAAGCTTGTCAGAGAAGAAGGAAAGGAAGAGGAAGGAGGAGGCCGAGGCACCAAGTGCCTCTGGTGCTGAGAAGAAGACTCGGCTTGAGTAGCTTATTATTGCTAAGCCCATTTGTCCCAGGTGGCCGACATTTTCCCACATGCCTGGGTCTAAGCTGAACCTCTCGGGTAGCCCAGTTATGTGAGTTCAAATGGGAGGTGACCCAATGGGGAAAGTGCCGGCATACAGTGACAAGGGTCTAGCCACATAGCCACTGAGGTGGGAAGGGGCCATGGACAATGTGTTCAAGGATCTTGGAATGTCACTCTCTTTGGGCTGGACCTGTTATCTTCCTCACGAATGTGGGGATCTCGAGACGGTGGCAACCTCGACGGTGCTACATACCATCATGCGACAAGGGGCATAATAGATAGTCAAGCTATACCGTCTTGCCAACCACCTCTCCGATCTCAGCAAGGAGTTGGATAATGCCAAAGCTAGGTCATCTTCAGTGAATGTCCAACTGACTAAGACAAAGAAAGAGCTTGGGTAGGCTCGCTTCCAGTAGCATGATGCTACTTGCTGCCCAGAGGAGGAGAGAATGGCTTATGTGATGATAAAGGAAGGGTTGCGAAAGCATATAGCTGATCTTGGGGTTCAACTGAAAGTTTCCTATGAGGAATTGTAAGAAAGTCTCCCATTTTAAGAAATGCAGTAGAATAAAATTTTTAAATCATATTTTCTTGCCCTAGGTCAATGTAGATCTTGACAAAATCCTGGAACTTATGAGTAAAGATCTGATCTTTACCGTGTACAGTCTCAAATCTCCAACATCTAAACATGATTCCATTGATCCTTCAAAGCCATACAAGTGTCTATACTCTAGCAATATCTACACGACCTGCTATATTGACGGAGCGACCTGGCCTCCACCATGTGAGAATCCCACAAACACTAGTAATGTCGTGTTATGATCTCCTCTCCTTGATGTCTCACACCAAGAGAGAGAGGATGAGCTCGCCCTAACCCTAAGAGAGAGGGTGGTAGTCACAAGAGGAGGAGAGAGAGAAAGGGATAGCCAAGAGGGAACCCTAATTGCATGATGTTAGGGTTTCTCTCAAGTCCTCTTTTAGAAACCTTGTCTCCCATTGATCTATGTTCACCTGACAAGATAGTTGAAATGATTAACGCGATGACTATATAAATCTAGATGGCCCATTTGGTAGGAGAAAAAGACCATAAAACTCACTTCCTATGAGTGAAGTATATTGTATGAGAATAAAATATATTGTTAAAAGTGACATATACTACGTATGAATGAAATATATAGTATAAGAATGAAAAATAATTTAGAATAAAGTATAATACGTAAGAATGAAATATAGCATTTTTCATTGTTATTTTTTCATTTTCATGTAGAATATATAATTTTGGGAAAATTACTTATTTACCTTCAAAATCTCCTCAAATTATGACCATACCCCTACCTTTATTGTATGTACTTGTAAACCCCTAAAATCTCTTAATCCGAGAAGCCACGCACCTGAGGTTACATTCTGTCCTAACAGACGTAACACCCCATACTCATGGACCATTTTACCCCCACCAACATTCGTTTATGTTCCCTCCCCCTCCCCTCTTACTCCCCTCTCCTCCGACTGTCCCATTCTCATGGAGGTAATGGCCCCTTCTCCTTAACGTTTATTCCTTGTAACCGGATGGGAGATCACCTCCCTTGTAATCGTAGAGGAGACAACAAGGGGGTTGCATCCCTAGTGAGAGGTGTCAACACCATTGCATCCCATCCTGGAGGAAAGACTAGCAACCGAAGGTAAATTCGTTCATTCTTTCCTGCTATGGGCTTAACAAGCAACAAGTAAGAGGGTATGGAAGGCTTAGAAAAATAACATCTGATCTGGGTTTTGTTTGCACATGTCACTATTTTACCGTGGGTGACCATGAGTGAGGAGATAATTGGACACTCATTTAGTCAACGTCCATTTAATCACAATAATGTACGTAATATTCCAGAGTGTCATTATAAGAGGGCACGTAAGACTTATCTAGACTGAAGAATCGAGAAAGGGAAGACGATTTTACTGATGTGCATGATGAAATGTAAACATATTTAAAATACATGTTACATGTTTGATGTTGCGCTTGTGCGATTGTCGTTGAGTTAATTTATCTATTTTTTTGTAGGAAGACAGTATATGTGGATATTTTGCATGGGTTGATAATGAGCACCATTCTACTATATACTTGAAGTATCAACAAATCAGTATGGAGACACTATTGGATATGAAGTTTAAGTTGTTGGAAAGAAAATCAGACAAGCTAGAGTTACTTCAAATGAATATTGATAAGTTGCAGTAAGAGATTAATATGCCAAACAGAAAACTCCTAGTCAGAATGTCATCTGTTGGAAGAATGATGGGAGAAGCAAGAAAGCTCATATTATACTTTGTCATTTTGTTTACCATGTATCCTGTAATTTACTATGTAATTTGACATGTGACAAGCGGGCTTTGATGTGTGCTCGCGAACTTCTAGTGTATTATGTTTTCATATATGGATTGATTAGTGTAATGTGAACCTTAACTTCAGTGTGCATAAGGATTTACTTCCCACATTTTGGCCATGGTGTGTTTTCTATTAGAATAAATCTTGATTTTATGAGTAGATGGCTGTGCATGATGTAAAGAATAAATAGAAATTGTTGTAGAGAAGGACAGAGAGTGCAGTAGAATGAGGGGCCTATCCGAGCTTGTAGAGAAGTTGGCCATGAAAGGTGGGCCTTCACATGTTGCTACAAGGTGATAGAGTGAGGGGTATGTTCATGCCCACGATGCACTCAAGACACTGCTTCACATGTGCTGGAGAGTTCTGATAGAGTGAGGGGTCTATCCATCTATGTTGAATTCACAAAATCGCGGTGTTGAGATATACAGGTCCAGAGTCATAAGTACATGAACCATAATTCATTTAACCAATACAAGACTATTACTCAGGGGGACTATATTCAAATTCTAACACTCCTCTTCATGGCCAAGATGGACCGTGGATATTAATTGGGTGGAGGTGGTAATATATAGAGTTGGGTCTAAGACAATGCTCTGATACTATGTTGAATCTACAAAACCGCGATTTTGTGAATTTCAACATGGTATCAGAGTATGGTCTTGGCCCAACTCTATATTGCCATCTCCACCCAATTAATGGCAACGGCTCATCTTGGCCGTGAGGGAGAGTGTTGGAATTTGGGTATAATCCCCTGAACAATAGTCTTGTATTGGTTAAATGAGTTGTGGTTCATGTGCTTATGACCCTGGACATGTATATCTCAACACCGTGATTTTGTGGATTCAACAATCTATCAGTGCACTCAAGGCAGTGCTTCACATGTACAGGAGAGTGTAGTAGTAAAAGGTTCCTATTGTAGACACGCCAAAATTGACGTTATGTTGATCAAATCTCATGTTATTATATAAACGCCCCAAGTGGACTTCAATATTCCTATGAAATGAAGTTTTTCTTTTTTTGTGAGTTTTATGCATTTTTTCGACATTTTTATGATTCACGACCTGAAGAATGGCGCTATTTTCAGAGTAGCGACCTGTCATAGGGCGTTTTCAAAAGAAGAGATGACCATAAGTGAGGGCGTCCATTCCTGGTATTATCCGTTAATTTCTGGAATTATCTACTTTCAAAATAAAAAGCATTTTGTGAGTAACGTCCTCTCTCAGGGCGTGTTTTTAATAAACGTCGTTACCTCAGGCGTGTTCCCTTGATTTCTAAACAAAGAAAGTTTTATTTCCAAATTTAAATCCAGGAAGAAACGCCCTTTCCTAGGTCGTGTTTCAAGAAACGTCTCTGTGAAGGTCGTCAATTCCTGATTTGACGCCTTGTCCTAAGTCGTGTTTCACTCCAGAGTCCTTCCTTTTTCCATCTTTCCCTCACATTTCCCTACCATCCATGGGACTCTTGCTCGATCTTGATCCTTCCCTGGATGCCTCATTGCCCGTTCTTATCTTTCCTTGGTTTGATCACATCCGATTGAAGCACTATAAATTGAAGTCTCGATCGATCGTGTGAGGGGTTAATGACTCAGAAGGTTAAGCACTCTAAGCATTCAAAAGGTTAAGCGTTCAGAAGGTCGCTAGCAGAGCCTTCTTCATCCTTTGCTGCTTCCCCTCTGCATCCTTCGTTGGACTTCATCCGGTGCTTCATCCATCTACTTCCATCATACTCATCCGGTTTTCCCTTTACTGTCGCCAGGGACAGCAGGGTTTCTCAGCTTTTCATCTGTTTGTTCTACTTCATTTATACCACTCCATTCATCATATCTATTCATCTTTCGTATTTATTCACGCCTTGTTGCATTTTTTTATCATCATACTCCCCCTCCCTTAAGTCTTATTAAGGGGTTTTAAAACAACAAAAAAGAGGTGCGCACGTTGATGTCCCCTTTTCATTGCATATGTCATTTTGATACTACAGCATCGCGACTAATCCTTTCTTTCTTTGCTTGTTTGTTGTCTATTGTTACAAGGTAATCAAAGAAGAGAACCCTTCTCATCGGCCGGCCGATTGAGGAAGGAGGAAGAAACTCCACACCATCCCGCATTTCCATTTTTACCAGGTAATTGGGATCCTTTCCATGTTCTCATCTCCTCTTGAGACCCTCGCGTCTCTGGCGATCACATCATCTCCACTTTAGCACCTCGTGCTATTTTTATTGCATCTTATGCATTTTTGTTTATTCATTGTTATTAATTTAACTTCTCCTAAGTGAGGATTTTTAATCCGATCCACAAATTGGCGATCACGGTGGGACATCCACTGTTTTCTTTATTGATTACCATCTCCATTGGCACCCTCGTGTGCCCTTTCCCCTTGGCACCCTCGTGTGCCCTTTCCCCTTGACACCCTCGTGTGTCCTTTCCCCTTAGGCACCCTCGCGTGCCCTTTCCCCTCGGTACCCTTTCCCTTGTGCCCCTCGGGCACCCTCCATTGTGCACCCTGCACACTCCCCGGATCAGTCGATTGCTGCTTATTAACGCCTTCAACAAGGGCGTCTTTTGATTTAACGCCCCTCACAGGGACGTGTTTTGTTGATTAACGCCCCCTTCCAGGGCGTGTGTTTATTGCACCTGCTGGCGTTCTGTTTGCTCATTTTATCGTCTGCTATTTAACGCCCCTCCGAGGGACGTGTTCCGTTGAGTAACGCCCACTTCCAGGGCGTCTTTTACCATAACTGCTGTCTGCTGCATGCTTATCATATTGCCTGTGGATTAACGCCCCTCCCCGAGGCGTTTCATTTATTATCAGCGCCTATCATCAGGGCGTTTTATCTGAGTTTTGACGCCCTCCTGTGGAGGCGTCCTTTCTTTATAACGCCTCACCTAAAGGCGTGTTTTCCTACCGTCTGTGAGCCCCTCACAGAGTTTAACGACAGCCACGCTGCCGTGTTTTTATTTTATCACGACCTACCGCAGGGCATGTCTTTCCTCCTGCTGTGAAAACGACCTTTCCCAGGGCGTTTCTTTACTGTTCTTTTTCACATATTAGCTCTTATTCATTGCTTGGCATTTGTCTTGATATTACATTGCTACTTGGATTGTCTTGATTTGTTGGCTTGGTTGAGAGACCTCCTCTCTCTACCCTAGGATCCACACACCCTTCTTGGAATCGGGAAGACCCTCCATTGAGCATTCCGTCTCTTTGGACCGGAAATCCCTTTTCCAAGACCTCCATAAGTCCCCGCACCCGTGGATTCCCTCACGGACGCCGGGCTGGTTGTACCCTTGAAGTACCTGGGTTTAGAGAACCTATGCGTTGTTAAAGAGAGAGAAAAACTTAGTTGACCCGGAGGTTACACTTGGATCAAACTAGGTCTCATTTGGCAAAAGAGTGAACTTTCACAAATAATCCACCCTAATTCAAACATCAAACATTAAAATCTTACGTTTCTTGCCAACCTTGTTTGCATAAACGTAGTTGGGTGATTTGATTGCCTTGTTTGGATTAAATATTTTGTGATAGTTCCTTCATTAAACACTCTCTCTCTTAAGAATGAAACTACGTTCAGGTAAAACCATCAACATGTCAGGCAACGGGTACTCTTATGATGATGAGAATGAGAACATATTTGGTCAATATGAGGACCCTCTCCAGGATTCTGTTTATTATGAGGGGAACTACCTTCCTCCTCACCCCCATTACTCACAAGTTCATGTGGTTGATACCACTATTCATGAGGCGGACCCTTCGTCTCAAGTTCCATCTTCCAACACTTCGGGGAACCCTTCCCCATCCATTAATGTCACGGATTTGATCCAGGCTCTCTCCCAGTTGGATGACTCCCAGCGGCAAGCCATTCAGGCCGCTTTAAAAGGGAAGTCGGTTCTTTCTTCTTCTTCTAATCCCCCTCCGGCCGTGAGTGGCCATCAGATTGTTAATGACCAGGCGGTCTTGCATCCCCCCTCCTCTCGTCCACAAACGCCTACTGCGGCCATGCCGGCCCAGCAGGCGAGCTATTCAGCGGTTAGGCATCAATCCTTCCAACCTCCTCGGATTCTACGAACGCCTATACCGCCTTCTTTTGCTCAGAATCAGGCCCCGGTCGAGCCCGATACCAACACTCTCTTGCTTCAGAAGCTGGCCAGCATGGAGGAACAGCTCAAGAAGGTTACAGCGACTAAGAATGCTCCGGAAATTTCTCTTCCTACGTTGCCGGTGTTCCATTTACCACCTTCTGAAATGCCGAATTTCCGGCGATATAATGGGACGGGCAACCCATTCATTCATTTAAAGGATTTCCGATATGAGACTTCCTTTTGGCAGGACAATAAGGCCTCCCTGGCCTACTTATTCAGGAGGTCTCTTGAGGGGCCAGCCCTCGAATGGTTTTATTCTCTGGAGCCAGCTGATGCCGGCGATTTTGATGTTATTCAAAGAAAATTCCTGCAAAAGTACAGAGACCGGGTGGGACCTTCCCTTTCTGTTACAGATTTAGTTGCCGAGAAAATGAAGCCCGAGGAGGACTTCATTGTATTTGCTGATAGGTGGCGGTCTATGGCCGAGAAATTAAAGGACACATTGTCGGAACAGGAGCAAGTGAAAATGGTCATTTCTAATGCAACCCCCCAATTCCGGCACATTTTGGCCATGAATCGGCTAACAACTATGGAAGAGCTCTATGAAAGAGCTCGTTATATACAAACGCAAATGAAGGACTCGCCCATCATGGGCATGTTTGAGCCGAAGCCTCGGCTATTTAAAAAGAATACAAATGTCAACAGCGGGCCCACGACTGAAGGCACTGTCACAAATGAGCAGGTTGGCGTAGTTGGCAACCCCCATAATCAAGCTAACCCACGTCCACCACCACCTCCACGACAGAACCCTCATTTTAACCCTACTCCACCACCCCAATTCGCGCCTCAACGCTCCTTCGCTCCACCGCAAAACCAAGCCCCCCGCATAGATCCTCCAGCTCCACCACAATACCATCAAGTGCCCCCACCAGCCAACTACGGCCAACAACAACAACGGAGACCGCCACTTGGCCCCAAAAGGGACCACTATCCCCCACTTCCTGAAAGTCTCCCCGATATTTTTAATGCCCTGATGGCCGCCAACTTGCTCGCATTACCAAAGGAAAGAACCGTGTGGCCCGCTAATGTTGACACATCCCGTTATTGTGCCTTTCATCGCGGCCCTGGTCACAACCTGGATCGTTGCTTCCACTTCAGAGATTACATCTACGATCTAAATGACCAGGGTGACATCAATTGGGATGAGATGAGACAATTCATAGCCGCTATGAAAGAAAGAAGGGCTTCTCGGCAACAACAAAATCAGCAACAACAGCAGCCAGCTCCGCAACAAGTTCAGCCACAGCAAGCTCCAGCACCCCAGCAAGATATGGGGATCGTCCGTAATCCATTGCCGGAGCACGCTCCTAATCAACATGTGAACCCTGTCACGTCTCTCTACGAGGTGGAGAGAGGGCAGGGATGGCACGAAGAAAACGCCTCTGTCGGGGCATTTCACCATGATCCAACTCAAAATCAAACTCCGCGCCTTTTGCGCACACCTCCTTCTTCTTCTATTCTCCTATCGGGACGTCCCCTTCTACGCCCCGTCAATCCTTCTACCTCCACCAATTCCACGGCCTTGCCGGCTCGCTCTCTTCTTACCCGCCTACCACCTCCACAACCTACCATTCCACCTTCCACCACCAATCCCACACACGCGCCATCCAGGCCACTCCTACTCCGCTCACCGCCAGCACCCGCTACCCCCTCTACCACTCCTACACCGGCAAGAGTTCCTCCGTCATCAGTTCAACCACCTTTTGTGCCACGATCTCTCCTTATTCCACCACCTGCCAATGCTCCTCGCATTCGGATATCCCTCTCTTCTCCCACGCCTCCTGCGAGGGCACCTTCATCAAATACTCCTCCCATGCCTCCCGCGGGGGCATCTTTGTTAAACACCACTACCACGTCTCCTACGGGGGCGCCCCTTTCATTGAATTCCCCTTTGATATCCCCTAGCAGGGTTTCTGCTACCAACATTCCTTCTTCTTCTTCCAATCCCCCTCCTATTTTTGCCCCGACAGAGGCGCGTCAAGGCGTAGCGCCGCTCCGCAGTGGACGGATATTCCACCGTGTTTTCCCACAGAGAGAGCTAGAGCCTGTGCAGGGGCCACAAGAGCAAGAGCAGGAACAAGATTCAGTGCCGGGAACTCAGTATGATTTATTAAAGCACTTGGATCGCACTCCAGCCAGAATCTCCATTCTTGAATTAATCAAGAGGTCCACCACTCATCAGCTGGCCCTGAAGGAATACCTGCAGAAGGTCATGGTCAATGAGGACCTTCCGGTTGAACAGATAATTACAGTCTTGACCCCTGCCAGCAGTCAGCCGGCAATCACATTCCATGAACATGAGTTAGCACCTCTACCGGCAAGAAAATATGCCCTATGTATTACGGTTGATATCAACAAAGTGGCCGTTAAGCAGTGTTTGGTAGACACCGGTGCATCTATCAATGTGTTGCCTCCGAGCACTCTGAAGTTATGCGGTATCCCTGAGAGCCAGATTCGGCCATCTACCATTACTGTCACGGCATATGACAATACAAAGAAACCCCCTCTGGGTATGATTACTCTCAAAGTCAGCTTGGGTCCAGCCACCATTACAGCAGATTTTCATATTCTGGATATGGATCCGACCTTTAATGGCATCCTGGGTCGCCCTTATATTCAGCAGCTTGACGCAGTGCCCTCTACAAACCATCAGTGCCTCAAGTTTCCGCACAAGGGCCGCATTATCAAGGTGACCAGCGTGCCGATCTTGCCAGAGGAAGACATTCATGTAGCTTCATCAGTTCCTTCCATATGGCCTGCCAACAAGCCGTTATTATCTGTGCTGGACGTTCCCCGTCCACGGCCGATGCTATCTGAGACTGTTACCACAGTTGCTATGACACCCCTGCCTTCTAAGGGGAAGAAGAAAAAGAAAAATATGATGAATACCCCCGGCTGGAACATTCTGATAAGAATGGGATATCAAGATGGCAAGGGCCTGGGCGCCAAACTCCAGGGCAGGATTAGGCCCATTAAGCCTCAAAAGGTGATTGCACGAGGCGGCTTAGGCTACAAAGCACCGGGCAAGAATGAAGGAGAGCCGTGGGCTGTTATGACGTCCACCTTCAAACCAGACCGCCAGCCGCTCACCTGGACTTTAAAGACACATTTTGTCACCGGTGGCATTCAGAACAATGAGCAGACTACCGTCATTACTTCATTGCTTGATTGTCAAGATGTGCACGCCAGACAGTTTGCTCGTCACATTGCCCCACTAGCTACCTACAAAGCCCTGGAGTCTTTAAGGCCAGATAAAAGAAGAAAAATGGGTGATCCGGAATGTGACTGGTACAGGTGGTTTGACATGAATGACATCACGATCTCTCTGAGCCGCCTGTTCATGCCGACAGATCCAGAGTGGCCGCCGCTGATTCAAGAACTGATTGAAATGCCAGCAGTAATCACAGATAAAAGGCAGATGTTAAGTGACTACACAGATACGGGGGAGCCAGATGTCCCCTTTGAAGAAGGATTTTCCGTGGATAGGCTGTGGGCCGGCCTTTTCTCCCTCACTTCTGTGCATCCATCTGTGTTGGCTTCTCTCTATTCCCGTTGGTTTGGTCACGTGCCGCGACCACCACCGATTACCATCAACTTGTCTCCCGATTCAATTCAGATTTCCCTCCCGATTGCTCCTTCGCTCCTCGAGCGATTTTCTAAAATCTCCATCTCGCCCCCGCGTGGGCCATCTTTGATTAAATCTTTCTCCAATCTTGCAATCTCCACTCCTCCTGCTATTCTCCCTTCACATTGCTTTTTACTTGAAGAAGAAAATAAAAACAAAGGAAAAGCTAAAAACGAAAAAAAAATGCCAAATCTCCAACATTCCAATCCTCCATTTCTATTGAGGAGACCTCCTATTTTTCTCCCGAGTGCGTCCCAACCCAGGGGCCGCTCTTCCAAGATTCCTTGGTAAGACTCTTCTCCCCCTCTGGTGAGGGGCCCTCCTCTGTATCACCTCCTGTATCCGCTTTTTCATCTCCTTCCCCTGGTCAAGCTAGTTGTTCCTATTCTTCCTCCTTTCCTTCTAATAATAAAAATCAGGGGATAGTTCCACATAAGAAGGCCAAGGGTAAGCAGATTCCCCGAAGATTTTTGTTGGAGTTGGCTGTCAGATGCCAAGCTTGTTTAGCAATCCCTGAGTTTGTGGAAGAACCGATCATCCTGCCGGAATTAGAATATGAGGATTCTGTTGCTGCTTATGAGGGTTTGGGCGTTTATGAAATCATGAATGATGAAGACCCTATTGAAGAGGGGGAAGAAAGTTATGAAGACTATGAGGACGAGGCGGATGGCTTTGCTAGTGGCATGAGACGATTCGACGAACCATCAGCCTCGGTAGAAGAGCCAACCAAAGAAATCAATCTGGGTACCGAGGAAGACCCTAGGATTGTCCTCATCAGTAAGAATTTACCGCCCTCCGAGGAGGAGGCGCTCATTTTGGTTCTTCAAGAATACAAGGACACGTTCGCATGGAGTTATGAAGATATGCCGGGATTAGACCCTGCGCTCGTTGAACACCGCCTTACACTCAAGCCAGGGTCTGTACCGGTCAAACAACGGTTGAGGCGTTTCCACCCTAATATGGCTTTGAAGATGAAAGAAGAGGTCGATAAACTCCATAAGGCTAGATTTGTTAGAGTCGTCCTCTATCCCAATTGGGTGGCTAACATTGTCCCGGTTATGAAGAAAGATGGAAAAGTTCGAATTTGCATAGATTTTCGGGACCTCAACCAGGCGTGTCCTAAAGATGACTTCCCCCTCCCTCATATTGATGTTCTGATCGACAACACGGCAGGATTTGAAACTCTTTCATTTATGGATGGCTTTTCAGGTTACAATCAAATTCGTCTGTCTGAAGAGGATCAAGAGAAAACCTCATTCACTACACCATGGGGTACATATTGCTATGTGGTCATGCCCTTTGGACTTAAGAATGCTGGAGCCACCTACCAGAGGGCTATGATGGCGATTTTTCATGACATGATTCATATTTACATCGAGGTGTATGTGGATGACCTGGTAGTGAAATCAAGAACAAGGATTGAGCATCCTGGGGTTCTGGCTAAGGTTTTACAAAGGTCACGAGAATATCAATTAAAAATTAACCCCAAGAAGTGCGTATTTGGCGTTTCTTCAGGAAAGTTGCTTGGATTCATTGTCAGTAAGAGGGGAATTGAGTCGATCCCAACAAGGCGAGAGCCATTAGAGATATGCCTCCTCCCAAGAATTTGAAGGAAGTTCGAGGATTAATAGGGAGGTTGCAATTCATTCGCCGCTTCGTCTCCCAGCATTCACAAAGATGCAGGCCGTTTTACGAGCTTACCAAGCCGGGAGTCAAGTTTAATTGGGATGACAAGTGTCAGGCAGCCTTTGACGGATTGAAGGATTATTTGGCCAATCCCCCTGTCCTGAGGCCGCCAATTCCAGGCAAACCACTTATTCTGTATGTTTCAGTCCTGGATGACTCTGTAGGTGCTGTCTTAGCTCAAGTGGATGAAGAAAGTAAGGAGAGGGCAGCATACTACTTGTCTAAACTTCTTAACCCCTGTGAGCAGAGGTACTCAGCCATGGAGAAGACTTGTGCAGCTTTGGTTTGGGTAGTTCAGAAATTAAAACACTATTTCCTAGCTCACGAGGTTCACCTCATTGCACGCATGAATCCAATCAAATTCCTCCTTGAAAAATCTGTCCTCACTGATCGATTAGCACGCTGGCAAAGCTTCCTCTCCCAGTTTGATATCACTTACATTCAACAAAAAGCTATCAAAGGTTATGCCATCGCCGAACATCTTGCTCATCACCCTCTACCTCATTTTGATCCTGTCAATTCTGAGTTCCCAGATGAAGAATTAATGTCCATTAATCAACCCCTTGATCCTATGTGGACGTTACATTTTGATGGAGCTCTTAATTCTCAAGGAAGAGGGATCGGCATGGTTCTTTTAACACCTGAAGGAGTCACCATTCCATTTGCTGCTCGGCTTACTTTCCCCGTCACCAATAATATAGCCGAGTATGAAGCTCTTTTGGCCGGTCTACAAACCGCTCACCGATATGGCGTCACCCATTTGAGGATTGTCGGTGATAGTCAGCTCATCTGCGCCAGGTGCTGGTCAAGTGCCGCACTATCAATCCTAAGCTCAAGCCCTACCAGGAACTCGCTTCAGCTTATGCCAAACTCTTCACTAAGTTAATCTTCGTTCATGTCCTCGCAGTCAGAACATTCTAGCTGACGCTCTTGCTTCTTTAGCTTCTGCTTTAGTCTTCCCCCCTGAGCGTGATTTCCATGTCCCTCTGATTCATCAGCGTGACACTCCAGCTATTAAGGATCATGCTTTCCTTGATATTAGGGATCAGGTGCTCGAGAAGGCCAAGCAGAAAGAAACTCTTAAAGGCAAAGAGGTCATGTTACTGGATTGGCAAGAAGAATTGGCTGACGAAGAAAAGCCTTGGTATTATGAGATTGCCAGATACTGTAATGATCAGTCTTATCCCGAGGAAGCCACAGCAGAAGAAAAGAAAGCAATTAGAAGAGTGGCTCAACGTTATACTTTGGTTGGAGGTGTGCTCTACAGAAGAGGGCTCACCGGTGTTTTATTGAGATGCCTCGATGATGATGAATCTTGGAAAGTCGTGGAAGAGGCGCATTCTGGTGTGTGTGGTGGTCATGTGAACAGCCAGATGCTAGCTAAGAAAATTCTTAGACTAGGGTTCTATTGGCCAACTCTAGAAGAGGATTGCTCTATCTACGTTCGTAGGTGTGTTAAGTGCCAACTGCACGCCGACAAGATTCATTCTCCTGCTTCTTCACTCCATCCTACGTCCTCCCCATGGCCTTTTTCCATGTGGGCTTTTGACATCATTGGACCTCTTGGTGACTCGAACCTCCTGACCAAGCAAAAATCATTCATTCTCACGGCAACGGAGTACTTCACCAAGTGGGCGGAAGCGGAAGCTTACGTGGAAATTAAAGCATCAACCGTTTGCAAATTTATCATGAAGAACATCATCACGAGGTTCGGCATCCCGAGCACCATCGTCACCGACAATGGACCTCAATTTATCTCTCAAGATCTCAAGGATCTCTGCAACAGGTATAACATTGCATTGCATCATTCTTCTCCCTATTATCCGCAGGGCAATGGCCAAGCAGAAGCAACTAACAAAACTTTGATCAAGATCGTTAAAAAGACGTGTGAGGCTAATAAATTTTCGGACTGGCCAGACAAGCTGGTTGAAGCTCTTTGGGCCTACCGCACTTCCATTCGCACTCCCACTGGGCAAACCCCTTTCGCCCTCACTTATGGGATGGAGGCAGTAGTCCCTTATGAGATTCTTATTCCCTCTCTGCGAGTACAATTGGATGAGGAACTTTCTATTGATGAACGTCGTGATTCACTCCTTGCCCAATTGGAACTCCTAGATGAGAAGCGTCTGGTCGCCGCTGAGCATGCGCGCGTTTATCAAAATAGGCTCTCACGTTTTTACCAAAAGAAAGTAATTGAGAGAAAATTTAAAGTCGGTGAAATGGTAATCAAGAGAATTTTTGTTAAGCCGGGTGGCCCCCGTTCAAAACTCCAACCAAATTGGGAGGGACCGTTCGTTATAAAAGAAGTTTTTCCTGGCAATGCTTATAAATTAACTAATGCTGAAGGTGAAGAGTTAACTCACCCTTGGAACGGTTTATATCTTAAGAAATACTACCCTGATTTTCCAAAATCCAACAAAAAAATGAAAATTTTCCAAAATCCCACAAAACAAAAAAAATGAATATTTTCTAAATCCAAAAAAATTAGAATATTTGCCAAAATCCAAATCCAAAAAACAAAAAAAGAAAAAAGAGAAATTTCAAACAAACAAAAAGGCTTTTGTCATGGCACACAAAAGATCAAGGCCTGAAAGGTCAAAATTCAGAATTCATTTATCAGTCTTGGTAACTTAAAAATGGGGTTGACACCCGCACACACTACACGCTTTATTCTTGAACTCAAGCAGTGCAAAATCTGATAGAAAGTCAAAAACCTGACTAAAAGTGAAAGACAATACCCGTTCTTTTCTTCTTCGGCCCATAAGGGGGGAAGGGAGACCTCGAGGCAGAGGCGCCAAGCCTATCCGCCGCCCTAGTAGGTGGAAGTCAAGGCCCAAAAGGGAGCAAATGTCACAAAAGCCCAAGTACAATTAGGTTTATTTTTTTCATCAATGCAAATCAATTCCAAAGTGAAAGTCAAGTTATGAAAAGAAAAGCATGTCAAGAGGGCAAAGTCCCCGCAAGGAAAACCTTGGGCGTATGCATGCATTATAAATGGGCAAAAAGGCAACAATTTCCTACGCCAAAGACCGAACCCCAACAGGCATAGGGCAGGGGAGGTAACTTTACTTTGAGCATCCCAGAACCCCTTATGGGCTTCCCTTATATTTTCTTCCATCCTTTCTATGTGGTAAAGTCACGAACTGGCAGGATGGTCAAGACGAACTTAAGAAATTGCACTGTGCGAAATCTCGAATATAAGTCAACTTTGAGCACGTCGACTCCCTTTTAATTATTCAAGAAAGATTAATGAATCCTAGATGGTGACCGTGTAGGGCCCGCGATCTGGATAGCCTTGTCAATCTTTTTTGAAAATTCATATAATTCACGCCTCTCACTAAGGCGTTTTTAATTTAACTCACGCCCTCGTGAGGGTCGTCTTTATCAAATTAACGCCCTTGTTCAGGTCGTCTTTTCACCAAATTCCAAAATCCTTTTAAAATGCACGCCGTCTGAGGGGGCGTCTTTCACCCGAGTCACGACCTAATCTAAGGCGCGTTTTTCAGGAAAATAACAAAAAATATATATATAATGCCTTCTTCATTCGTATGCCTGCATTTTGCCTGTGCATATTTTGATTTATTGTTTGCATGTGTGTGCTTGCATGATGCATCTCCCCTTTATTGGTTATTTCACTTTACCTTATTTGATTAAAGGCTTGGCCCCTTGACCCGTCATTAAGGTCAGAATATTGCCACCCCTTGCTCATTGGGCAAGGGGCCAAGTCGAACAGATGAATTAACCTGTTTTATTCAAGTGAAAACCGCAGCTGCAGATACAGGGCAAAAGCAAAGTAAACATGAAGAACGTGGAGAGAAGAAAAGTACACAAACACAAGCCCACAACCACACAAAGTGCTCAGGTAACAAAAGAAATCTCAATCTCATATATATATATACATCATGAATGTCTA
Organism: Amorphophallus konjac; assembly: GCA_022559845.1. Classification (NCBI taxonomy): domain Eukaryota; kingdom Viridiplantae; phylum Streptophyta; class Magnoliopsida; order Alismatales; family Araceae; genus Amorphophallus; species Amorphophallus konjac. The sequence continues at coordinate 10,849,466 of CM040122.1, read as the reverse complement.
AGTACAGGTGTGAGGGTGGAGGAGTACAAGTAAGTCTCTCAGCTCTCGCCTCCACCCTCCTCTACTCTCCTACTCTCAACCTCCTCCTCGCCATCCCGAGCTGGCGCTGGTGGAGGAGGCATGGGCCCCCGTGAAGAAGCCGGAACTCGAGCCTGGCCCCCTGCCTCACTCCTCTCTCGAAGAGAAGAACCCGCCACGAAGGTAGAGCTGGTGAAGGAGTACCCCGCAGCCCGTGCTCGCTCACGGCCTCGCTGCAACCGCTCCTCGGACACTCGCAGCCGCTCCTGAGAAAGGATCAACTGGGTCCTCGAGTCGGCTAGCTCTCGCTCCCGTGCTGCCGCCTGCTCCTGGAACCGGGCACGCTCCGCCTGCTGAAGCTCAAGAACTGGGCACGCTCCGTCTGGTGCTCCGCACGCTCCCGGGCACGCTCCCGCCTCTCCAGCTCAAGGGCAACCCGCAGCTCGCCACGTCCTGGGGAAGCTCCTCCCGACGCCTCGCAGAGCGCTCCAACTCTGTGATCCGCTGCTCGCGGATCGCCAACTCGGTACGCGCCGCTCGCAGCTGTGCACTCTGAAAACAGGCAAACAAATCATCAAATTCACAATTCAATGAAGCAAATAAACAACACATGGTTGAAGGTAAAACACTCACCTGCGAGGACGTCGCCTGCTGTCCCTCACAGACGCAAGCAATAGCTGCTCGGAGCTCCTCGGTCTGCAAAACATTCTTTTTTTATCAGTGCTCAATGCTATATTGATAATTGAATTGACTGAGTTTGAGTTCAGAATTTACCCGTCTGGCGAGGTCGCGCTCTGCTGCCTCAGCCCGTGCAACCGCTGCAGCTAGCTGCTCTGATAGCGCGGTCACCTCCGCGCTAGGTCCCCTCGAGCTGGAGGCCTCCCCTGGATCTCTCCTCACTACTCCCTGCTGGGCACGCTGCATTCATTGAGATCGTCAGTGGCTAATCATCAATAATTCAACAAAAAAATTTTATTTGCATATAGAAGTAATTTAAACACTCACCATGGTCTCCAGGTCTGCCCGTGTGGCGGCTAGCTGGTCTTCCAGGCCGTGTAGATGGGCCTGGGCATCCATCGCCGCGATGTCTCGCGCATCCTGCATTCATCACATATTAGTTACATAATAGACATGTATAAACATCGGCATTTAGAATTAATTGCATTCATACATACCCCTAAGACCCTCATTTGGGGTCGGCCGGCGTATACCTCCCAGTAGCGCCGGAGGTACTCAGAGCTGTCAGTCGCTCGGGAGGTGACTCTGGTCCCGCCACGCTGCCAGTCGGCGTACTGCTCCTCGAAACGTACCCTCCAGTCGGTCATCTTGGTGCGACCGCGGGTCTTCTTTCCTATGCCCCGAGGCTCCCCGACCTCGATCCACTCCTGGGGCAGGCCCAGGGTCCTCATCACCAACCGGAGCCGTAACGGCTCGATCTCACTCAGGCAGTGCAGCCACAGCTCACGCCCAAAGCGAGGTCGTCCCGATACGACCCAAGTTTGGCCCTCATCGGTCATATCCTCGTAAGGCCTCCACCGCACCTGCATTCATACATATCATTATCATTTCATCATAATCAATTCAAAAGAAATACATTTCATTCATTCATACATACCAGCGAGGGAGGGAAGTCGCGGAACTCTCTCCGTAGAACCCACAACTCGTAGTCGAGTGGGGCACCGAAGATGACTAGTAACCAGCGTCGCGCCAGAGGGAAGGATCCCTCAGCTCCTGGCCGTGGGTCGACGCGCCCCATCGGCATGTACAAGTGACTCCACACCTGCATCCATGCATTGCATTAGTAAAGCATTCATTTGTATAAAAGAAAAGGGAAAAGGAAGATAACTACCTAAAGAAAAGGTGAGAAGCCACTGACGGTCGTCTCACGTCCTGTACCCGTGGACAGGTCCGCCAGCAGGTGTGCCAGCAGCGCCGCTCCCCAGGCGTAGGTGCCAACTGTCTCCAGGTCCTCGAGGATCGCCAAGAAGCGGCAGTTGATGACGTCGGCTTTCGTCCCCAGCAATAATCTCCCGAGCAGTAGCAGCAGGAACCTCCTCAGGTCTCGATCCGCTCTCTCATGGTCAGTCGGGTCCTGGCAGCATACCGCTCTCACCCCGTCGGTCAGCCTCTGTACAAACTCACCTAAGGTCTCCCCTGACCTATGCCTGGCATCTCCTAAACCCATCACCGTAGTCAGGTCGGTACGGAAGATGGTCCTGCACTCACTAGGTACCTCATAGACCATATCCAGCCCTAGCAGTCTCTGGGCCATCTCCGTGTAGTCAGGATAGGTGAACCCACTCACAGCCTCACCATCCACCCTCAATCCTGTGATCCTGGTCACATCCTCTAGGGTAGGAACCATGTGCCCCCAGGGCATCAAGAAGGACCGGCTCACCCTATCCCAACGTTCCCGTAAAACCTGGATAAGTGCTAGGTCGGGTCTAAATGGCTCAATGGATAGGAAAGCCCCGAACCCCATAGCATCTACCCTAACCCTCTGGAACTCGGGGAGACCCTGATATGCTGCCCAGACCATGACCCATGAGATACGGGTCCTCATCAGCCCCTGCACGCATTAAAAGAGAAGAATTTTGCATAACTGATTTGGTTGATCATGTGTAATTGCATTAGGTTTTGCCTGGGCATTGATTTTAATGTCACGACCCTCCCAAGGTCGTTTCTTGGTAAATTCACGCCCCTAAAGGGGGCGTTTTTCTAAATGTGGTTTGAAGTAACGTCCTGGGTGAGGGCGTTTTCCATCTCTGAAACGCCTCTGGGTAGGGCGTGAACTTGTTGTTAATTTCTAAAATCCTAAAATGTTTTTCAAATCACGCCCTCGGCTGGGGCGTTTTCCATTTAGGACCGTTCAGTTTAAAAAGAGAATTAATGAAGAGACGCCCTCTGGTTTGGGCATTTCCTGTTAAATAACGCCCTGGTGAGGGGCGTGGCTTTCATGATTTTCAGATAATTTAAATAAAAATGACAGCATACGAAATAATTAATAAAAACATTTAATGGGCATGGAATTAATGGAAAATCATAATTTTTGAAGAAACGACATGCTGCAGGGCGTTGTCATGAAGGTTAATTAATTTTCAGAGAATAAAAGGAATTTACGCCCTTGGTCAGGGCGTTTTGTTTTTGAATAACGCCCCCATGGGAGGCGTTTCTTTTCTGAGTTGCAGGTTTCGTGCCCGAGGGCTATGGAAAATCAGGAAAAAAATAAAATAAAATAAAATTGGAATTGGGGAGGGGAACCCACCTTTTTGTGCTTCTGGGGTTGTGGTCGAGGCAGTGGCCGTCTGGGCCGCCGGAGCTGACCACGGGGAGCGACCGCCGCCGTGGGCGGTGGTCCACCGTCTTCTTCTTCTCCATCTCCCTCTTCTTCATCTTCTTCTCTTTCTTCTTCTTCTTCTCCACCTTCGTCTTCTCCTCCTTCTTCTGTTGATGCTCCTTCGGCCTCGTCGCCACCGGCAACCACCGCCGGTTCTTCAACCGTCACGATGGCGAGTTCCTCCTCGGCGTGGGCAGCCTCCAGATCAACGACCTCTGGGGCGGCTACCCTCTGGCGCTTCTGTCCTCCACCAGCCATGGCTAGGGCTAAGGGGGAGGGAGATTGAGAGAGTGAGAAAGAGAACGAGAGAGAAGCTTTGGGGGGGGCTTCGGTTAGGGTTTGCAGAAGGGGGAAATGAGGACGGAAGGAGGAAGAAGAAGGGGCCTCATGACTTTTGGGTTTCGAAAAGAAGACACGCCCTAAGGGAAGGCGTTTCGAATGGAATTCACGACGAAGCTCTGGGCGTCTCTTGAAGGTAGACGACGATGATTAAGGCGTTAATTTGTTTTGCATGGGGAACGATAACCGTCGTCAGACGCATTGAATGGGCGTTGATTGATGTAATGAAAGTCATCATTGCTGGCTTAGAGTAACGCCTCTGTTGAGGGCGTGTTATTCTTGATAAGTGACTAAGGAAAAGGCGTTATTTTTGATGATTCAACGATTATATTCTTTGAGATTTGAATAGATTAACGCCTTGTCTGAAGGTTTTATTTAATTAACGCCCTTTTCTGCGGGCGTCAAATGGAAAAGGAGACGCCCTTGGTTAAGGCGCCTTTCAATCGATTCACGGCGTTCTTTGAGGCGTTATTTGCAACAGAAACGCAGGCTTTGGATGATTTTGATCATAATCACAGTGATGATTGGCTCAATCAGAAAGTAATCTTTATTATTTAAAAAAAAGGATTACAATGCCTAATGAGCCACTTTGGGCCTTAATTTCCGCAATGCTATCGCATAATTTTTCCTCTGTTCCTTGTCTTCATCCAAGTCTTCTATAGGGTGATGAAGCTTGCTTAGTTTCCACAGAGCTTGAATGGTGATTGTCTCCTCTCCATCTTCATTGCTGCCTAGAGCCCTTAATTTGATTGGAGGAAGATGGGAGATGTCTTCTAGCACTTGCCTTGGAAGCCCGAGCTGAAGAAGGCACCGGTGTGCATTGTACAAGACGAGCTCGGATGCGCCAATAAGTCGAAGGGCCGTGCCGATGGAGAATCTTGCGCGAAGTTCCTGCATTTTGAGTATTCCCGGAGTGCAAGTAAAGAGGTTTTTGGGCATTACCTTAAGGTGTTCTCTCCACTCCGCCCTTTTCTTGATTTGAGGAATGCGGTTCGTCACCCTATTGCTTATTCCCAACGAGCCGGTGATATAAGAAAGCGGACTTTTGGAGAAGATCCTTGACGATTGTTGGGCTTCATGGCATGGATCAAACTTAAAGTGGAGGTCCACCCAACTTGAGAAGGCTAGCATACAGCCGTATATGGGCCGCCCCATGGCCGCCGATGTAAGCCCGCTGTAGAGGTAAGCTAGTATGGCCGGTCCAACTCTTTCACCTTCCCATAAGCTCACCACTGCACTTATTTGACTCTCTTCAAGGAAGTCCTCCGTGGATGGAAACAGTAGTGCGCCTGCTATGCACACCACGAAGGCTTTTGTTATTCTTTCTATCTCCTCCTCTTCCTTGGCTTGATCTGCTCTTTTGTATACCCATGAGGCTAGCTTCAAAAGGTTGATTCCCTTGGTGATTTTGATCTGATTCACTAAGTTTGGGTTAGGAATAAGGCTGGTTAAGAGCTCATGAGAGGAGATGGGTCTTGGCATGATGGCCATCTGTTCTTCTTCACTTTGTTTCATTCTTTTTAAACCCAAGATCATCTCTATTTCTTCCAATAAAATGGTGGCTTCAAAAGTGGAGAATAGAAAGGTGTGGGTGGAAGGATGCCATGTCTCAATCAATGCTCCCATGGCACCCCAATCAAGATGGATTTGGTCATAATGCTTGGCATGGGTTATCAATCCTAAGAGATGCCATCTAGCTACAAAGGCCCTCATGTCAGAAGAGAATTTTGAAAGTATGAGGGGTAACCACTTGACTCTTATATATCTTCTAGCCCCTGGAAGATTTGGGTACTCCTGTGAGAAGAGAGGAAGAAAATAAAAACAAAAAATAGAGGTACATGAGCATGTGAATTCAAACACATGAGCGGTTCAGCAAAGCGGTAAAAGGGTTATATGCACAGTAAAGGAAATTGAAGCTAACCTGATTCATGCATATCCTGTTGTTTATATGACCTTGGATATCGTTTATTCTGGGAGTTGAGAGTTTTGGCCTCTTCAGTGCCCTGTCCATCGTCAGTAAAGTTTGGACGGCCGCAACCTGCAGAGCAGATGAGGAAGAAGAAGAACAGGAAAAGCTTCGACGGCTGCAGGGTTTTGGTTATTTCTGTTGAAGGAAGGCCTCCTATTTTATAGAGATTTAGAGAATCGTAAGGTTGTGGGAAGTTAGCAATTTGATTGGCTTAAGGACTGTGCTGTGCTGTTAGGAAACGGAAGTTCGTGCTGAATTAACGACGTTGGTTAGGGCATCGATTCTTAAATTGACGACCTGACTGACGACGTGTTATATTTAACGCCCTAACATGGGGCGTCTTCTTCTAAGCTTTCGTTACTGGTTACGCCTTTGAGTAGGGCATGTTTTAAATGCTAAACGACCTATGGTTAGGCGCCTTTCATGCTGTTAACGCCCTATGCTTAGGCGTGTTTTAGTTTCCCTTCCCATGCTTTGATGCTTCAATGAACTTAAGTGCTGTTATTTTTGTGAAATTGTTTATGATTAAGCACTTATGATCATGTCATGTTCTGAATTAATGGATGAAGGCTAATAAGTTTCAAGTGTAGAAGTTCGCAGGATTCGAGGCATTTGGACCACCCGTGGGAGTAACATCTTGTCACCTTGTATCTGTTTCTTGTAAGCATTGTTGTTATATGATATCTACACTATTATAGTATGTCAAGGACCTGTGGTTCTGATGAACCTGAAATTTGAGTTCCCCTTCATCAAAAAATAATGACGATTTCAGGAAAGTCTTGATCACACGGATAGGCCGTTGAGTTGTTAAAGGTTTGGGACGATGGTTCCACTTTCTGAGTTGATGCGCGGACAAACGGGCTTCGGCTTAGTGTTAGCTCAGAAATATGGGTTCTTGACCAAATCTAAATGGCTTAGCAATATTATCCTTGAATATTTTTTATTTTTAGTTTGTTTTAAACCTTTTCTTTTAGCCCAGCATGCATCATGTAGGACTTTGAGTTTCATGCTGAAAATCTTCATATTATGGCAATAATGAAGTTCACTCGCTCTCGATTGAGTTGACATGAGATATTCCACTTCAAATCAAGTACTTCGTTCTATTTGAAGCCGTTCAGGCTGATTCCTTGAAAGTGTCCCTTTTGTTGGATCTCTATCCCAATTATCTTTACTTTTCTGTAAAATTTACCTTGGTTGTAGCACGTCCACGCTGGATGGTAGTCGCTCTCCAATGGTCTTTCCCTGTCGTGCCCACGCGCACACCATTTATTTACTTAGTTTAATCTCCTTTTATCTAACAAATCGATGTTTCCTTGGAACCACTCAGAGTTGTTTCACTCAGAGTCTTGGAAAGATTTCAAATGCTTAGTGTTTTGAGGTGTGTCACATCACACCTTGGCGTCTCCTTATCAGTTCATTCCACTTAATTCCTTTCGTTACACTTCATTCCATTTCTGTCTCACTCCCTTGCAAAGCAGACGCCAAGGCGGGGCAGCTGTAGACACGCCAAAATTGACGTTATGTTGATCAAATCTCATGTTATTATATAAACGCCCCAAGTGGACTTCAATATTCCTATGAAATGAAGTTTTTCTTTTTTTGTGAGTTTTATGCATTTTTCCGGCATTTTTATGATTCACGACCTGAAGAAGGGCGTTATTTTCAGAGTAGCGACCTGTCATAGGGCGTTTTCAAAAGAAGAGACGACCATAAGTGAGGGCGTCCATTCCTGGTATTATCCGTTAATTTCTGGAATTATCTACTTTCAAAATAAAAAGCATTTTGTGAGTAACGTCCTCTCTCAGGGCGTGTTTTTAATAAACGCCGTTACCTCAGGCGTGTTCCCTTGATTTCTAAACAAAGAAAGTTTTATTTCCAAATTTAAATCCATGAAGAAACGCCCTTTCCTAGGTCGTGTTTCAAGAAACGTCTCTGTGAAGGTCGTCAATTCCTGATTTGACGCCCTGTCCTAAGTCGTGTTTCACTCCAGAGTCCTTCCTTTTTCCATCTTTCCCTCACAGTTCCCTGCCATCCATGGGACTCTTGCTCAATCTTGATCCTTCCCTGGATGCCTCATTGCCCGTTCTTATCTTTCCTTGGTTTGATCACATCCGATTGAAGCACTATAAATTGAAGTCTCGATCGATCGTGTGAGGGGTTAATGACTCAGAAGGTTAAGCACTCTAAGCATTCAAAAGGTTAAGCGTTCAGAAGGTCGCTAGCAGAGCCTTCTTCGTCCTTTGCTGCTTCCCCTCTGCATCCTTCGCTGGACTTCATCCGGTGCTTCATCCATCTACTTCCATCATACTCATCCGGTTTTCCCTTTACTGTCGCCAGGGACAGCAGGGTTTCTCAGCTTTTCATCTGTTTGTTCTACTTCATTTATACCACTCCATTCATCATATCTATTCATCTTTCGTATTTATTCACGCCTTGTTGCATTTTTTTATCATCATACTCCCCCTCCCTTAAGTCTTATTAAGGGGTTTTAAAACAACAAAAAAGAGGTGCGCACGTTGATGTCCCCTTTTCATTGCATATGCCATTTGGGATTGATACTACATCATCGCGACTGATCCTTTCTTTCTTTGCTTGTTTGTTGTCTATTGTTACAAGGTAATCAAAGAAGAGAACCCTTCTCATCGGCCGGCCGATTGAGGAAGGAGGAAGAAACTCCACACCATCCCGCATTTCCATTTTTACCAGGTAATTGCGATCCTTTCCATGTTCTCATCTCCTCTTGAGACCCTCGCGTCTCTGACGATCACATCATCTCCACTTTAGCACCTCGTGCTATTTTTATTGCATCTTATGTATTTTTGTTTATTCATTGTTATTAATTTAACTTCTCCTAAGTGAGGATTTTTAATCCGATCCACACCTATAATCGGTGAACTGTAATAAAGTTTGGACAACAAGTGATCCTCATGTACCTAAGCCTTCAAAAATTTCCTTTCCATCAAACAATAAGCAAATATACACCTCCTTCAGTCACAAAGCACATAAAGCCCTGATATACATTGCATCCACACATTTCAATGAGAGACCCGCCACAATTTAGTAATTGTAAGCCCTGATATCACATTAACCTCATTGGCAAATAATTAAATGGCATGACAAATTGAAGGTTGGCAAATAAACCCACACCCCATTCAGTCATTTAGAGGGCTGCTTCCATGTCAAACTCAGACCATCTTGCTTAGTAGTGTTGGAACCATGGTGCTGGAAACACAAGCTCAGAACAGAAGGGTCTGCACAAAACCTACACAAAGGTTGATAGCTCACATGCCATTCACAAAGCCTGATAGCTCATGCACCTGATAAGAATGTCTTAACATTAAGCACCTGATAGCTCGCAGTAGCACCTGATTTTGTAAGTTTTTCAAAATAACATTGATATACCTGTTTAACTAAATTTACACATTTGTAAGTGATTTAAAATAATATGTATATTAATATGTTTTTAAGAATGACATACTTACAAGTTTACCTATAACAATGACATTTATGCAATAAAGCCATCTTTATGTCATCACAAATATTACTCCCTTTGGATTGTTGAGCATTGAAGGCTTTATAGCTGAGTATTTTGAGAAAGATGCCCAAATTGGTAAATCGTTGAGTTCATAAATCAAATGAGTTCAGAGTTTGGCTTGTCGCACGATCAGGTGTGCTGCACACCCTAAATGTGCAGCTTCTTTAAATTTTTTCTTTGAAATTCTTTTGATGTGATCCCTAGGATACCTTAGTTTTGGGTGTAAGTTACGTCACCATCTAATTATCTAAAAAATTTAAAAATAAAACGAGCCGATTTTCAAAAGAGTGAGTCTAACACTATTCATTTAAGTTGGTTTCTTTTTTTCTTTTTGGGTAATCTAATGATGATGTGATTTGTATCTCAAATTATGATACCTTAAGACTCACTTAAAAAAAATAAAAAATAAAAAATTAAAGATATTACATACTCAGGTGTCCAACATACGCGGGTGTGCGGTGAGCCTTACTCACGAGTTCAACTTTATTACATGTGGTGCAAGCAAAAAAAAAAAAAAGTCGGGCTCAATCTAACCCACATGTGCATACTATCATATCAAAAATAGATTTAAAAAATCACAAAAATAATGATCAAACACTCCCATTTGCTCAAAATAATGGGCCACCCATTTAGTTCTATATATTTAGGAAATCTAATCGTTATTTTTTATTTTTTTAACTGAATGATATGGACATTTTTTCAGATTGAGATTGACATTTTTTTTCACTGTCTACCCACGGCACAATCTATAAAACTTGAGTTTCACTTGTTACATCGCAGCAATGCAGTGTGGTTCATTGCAAGGAAAAAAAAAGGCAGATAATTTGAGGCTCAACCAATCCATCCATCTGTACGAGACAATTGATAAAAAATTAAATAAAAAATCGAGCCATCAATAGTTTGGATTTTTTTCCAACTCATGAATTACAGTTCTTTTGAAATTTTATAAATAAATTATTATTATAATTAAATTTATAAAAAATTAAAAATATATTAGTAGATATACCACTGCGTAAAATTAAATAATATATAAATACCATGTAATACTATTTAAGTGTCCGTTTTTTCAAATTTTTAACGAAAAATGGTATGCCTATAAAAACAACATATCTACGTAATATGATTTTATGCAGTGATATAACTATTTATATGTTTTGAAGAATATTTTTTGTAAATTTATGTTTAACAATAATTTCTTTATAAAAAATCTTTATTTTTACTTGGCTTCAACCCATGTGCACCCAGTATTTGCCAACTCGTTGAGTCCTACTAGATCGGATGCCCCTTGATCCGGTACGCTACATCCGAGTCACACCCCGATTCGGCTCGACTCAGTTACTTTTTTTTTCTCTCAAAACATCCTTAAAATCGTGTCATTTAGAGGGGAATTGAACGGGATTCAGCCGACAGCCTTGAAGAAGGTGAGTTTCTTCTTCTCGTCGCGATTTCCCCCCTCCTTGATTTCAAATCGAAACCCTAGATAGCTGCACTCCACTGCATGCACCTAACATCCTCGCGAGAGACAACTGCAACGCTTATTTCTCGGCGAGCACGACAAGGTATAATGTTGATCTCGGTGCCTACGGAGGTTGGTGACCTCGGCATGCTCCACCTTCCTTCCGACGCCCTCGGTGGACTGGACAAAGCCTGGCGAGCCTAGTGAAAAAGGCGCTCTTGTGGCTTCGACAAATGAGGAGTAGCAGGTGTTCTTCGACGAGGTAGGTGCTCTTCGGTGGCTGCCAGACAAGTGCTCTCTGATCTGGTGGCCCTCCTGCTACGGCTACAGAGGAGGGAGAAGCGACTCGATCCAACTCGACAGATCAATGTCTCATCTTCCCGTAGATACGATGCGGTACATCCTACTCTGTGCAAGTCGCACCGAGTCAATGAACCATGTGTGTACCTGATAAAACTTAATACTCAAAACTCAAACTCAATTGGACCATACTCTTACGCATTAGGGCATAAAGTAAAGTTCACTGCACACTCGGGTGTGCTACACACCCTTGGATGTGTAGGACTTTTATATTTATATATTTTTTAAAATTTTTTGAAGTGACTTTCAAGATATCATAATTTAAAATTTAAGTTATGTTAATTATCTAAAAAGAAATAAAAAAATAGATAAAATAAACAATGTTAGTTTCATTTTTTAAAAATTAATTTATTTTTAAATTTTTTTAGATTATAAGATAGTGCCGTGATTTACACTCTAAAATCTAAATTAAGATATCTTAAAATATTATTTTAATTTTTTTAAAAATAAAAAATGTAAACACGCTGCAAGCCAAACTATAGGGTATATAAGCTCAATAACAGAAGGATCCTATCGCCCATGGTGTGTCAGAACAAGACGAGGAGAACAACGGCGTCGTCGAGCCCGCGACCGTGAAGAGCTCGAACGAGGTAGCGGCGGCGGCAGCGAAGCGGAGACATGGGCAGCAAAGGGAGGAAAGGCGGCGGCGGCAGTAGCCCCGACGTCTTCCCGGAGGAGGAGCAACTGGCTAACTTCGCGCAGATCCCCACCAGCTTCGGCCACGAGCTCCGTGCCTGCCTGCGCTGCCGCCTCGTCAAAACCTACGACCAGGTTTTGATTTCTTCACTGCTTGGCTCCCCTTCCGCTTCTCCCTCTTTTACCCTCCTCTGTTCTGCTATTGCTCCTTTACATTTCGTTTCTGATGTTAGGGTTGAGGCTCCCTTTCGTTGGGCCAGCTGCAGCCGTTTGCCCTCTTTAAGCTTGTCAAGGGGTCAGCTTTGAGGACATTTTCATCAAAAACGGGACAAAGTGGAACTTTTCTTTGCTGTCTTGTTTTATGATTCTTAGTTGTTGCTTGGAAATGTTTCCACTTTGGTGGCGAGGGCGAAGCTCCCCGCCCTTTGCGCTGTTGGTTCATGAACGTGGCAAATAGGCATACATACAAATAGGAAGGAAGAAGGAAGTTCATGTGAACCACGATATGTGATTCTTAGAAAGTCTCTTAACTGTTGCAAAACAGATTCTATCGTCTCCGTTTTCCTTTCTGTTACTTGATTGCCATAGATTGATGCCCATTTTGAGTTAATGAAGGGCGAAGGATGAAGGCTTCTCATCTTGTTTGGAAAAGGTTGGAGTATAGGTAATGCTAGAGAAGCACTGCAGCAACGTTAGTTAGGAAAATCAAGAAAAATAGGGCCATCTTTGGTGTATATATGGTGGAATAGAATTTTAGGTGTGTGATAGATCAAAGGAAGAAATAGAAAACCCCCTCTCTCCAAGAAGCATAGCTGTCCTTTGCATCTTTTTATGTATGCCAACATGGAGCATTATGCTGAAATCTGAATACATTTCCTTTGAAGTTTCCGTGGAGACCTTATTTTCCTTCCTTTTCTACACAATAATTTGTTTGTGATTTCTCTCCCCCTTTCTTTTGACATCTATTATTTACTTTTGGTACTTGTGCAGTTCAGGGAATCAGGTTGTGAAAATTGCCCTTTCCTAGAAATGGATAAAGACCATGACAATGTGGTGAATTGCACAACACCAAATTTTACAGGGTCGGTTCTTCTCTACTTGACATTATATGTTTACTAGTATCAGTTTGTTATTTACTTTATTTGAAGCTTGATCTGTTCTGGGTTCATTTATAGGTGGATACTTTTGCTTTTCGTACCAAGAGAGCAACTTCAATAATAATTGTATTTTTCAGATTTGTCAGTACTTGAATGGTTTGCAGCTGTTTTAAATCACATTGGAGTTATAGAGGAAAAACAGGGCTAAACTGTTGAATGTGAAATGAAGTTAATATCTAGTAATGGTGACTTTTGCTATTTCCTTGACCTCCTTGGAATTTTTAGAGAAAAGATGTGGTTTGCACCACCAAATTTATTGCAAGAGGCAGTACAACCATTAGGTGCAGAGGTGTGGTTCTTTTGCATCCCCAAAAATAGAAAATTCTTCCAGCTAGAAGTTGGCTAGACTTGTGTATAAATCGAAGCATGAGGCACTAGTGCTTAAGGAATGGGGTACAACCAAGGTCTTACCAGTCAAAGCTGTGAAGGACAGAATCCTAGAGTAGATGAAGGGCTTAGACTCCTTAGAGGAGGTTGGGCTCTTGGACGACATAGACAGACAACTCAAGGATAGTCTCAGGGCAGAGTTTGAGGAGATCCTTATGAGAGAAGAGATATATTGGAAGCAGAGATCCGGGGAGAAGTGGCTCAAGGAGGGTGACAGAAAAAACACTGCCTACTTTTAGCGAATAACCTCAGGAAGGAGAAGGGTTAACTCAATCAGCTGTATTATGGTTGGTGACCAACTAATTTCAAGAGATGAGGACATCAGATGTCAGGCAAGAGATTTCTTTTCTGACCTCTTCACAGCTATGTAGTCTGAGGCGTGAGACGTCCGAGGCGACTAGGGGGTCACCTCATGCCTCAAACGCCTAGGCGATGGCCTAGGCGTTTGAGGCGAGATTTTTTTTAAATATGTATATATAATTCAAAAAAAAAATTATATGTATAAATATCACAAAAATACCTATATAAAGTCAATAAATTTCTTAAATTCATTCAATCCTATGATTCAAATTATTATGACTCACTAAATTCACATAGAATTTAACAAACCACTGTCAAAAACTAAATTCTGTGTGTCTATGTGAGATAGAGAGAGAGTGAGACAAACTGTGGTCAGAGCGAGGCGAGACAAGGCGAGGCGAGCAGCCACCGCCTCACCTCTGAGGCGCGCCTAGGCGCGCCTCAGACTACATAGCTTCACAGAGGACACAGTTAGGCCTTTCATAGCTGATGATCTCTTGCCACACATTTCTATGGAGGAAAGAGAAGCTCTATCTCTCCCTTTCTCGGAGGAGGAAGTTCATAAGGTGATCTTTTCTCTAGCAAGTGACAAAGCACCCAGGCCTGATGGTTTCCCCTTGACTTTCTTCCAAAAGTGCTGGGACATCATTAGATCATACATATTCCTTGTGGTGCAGGAGTTCCACGAGGGCATGGCACACTTGAGGGGTAGTAATAATTCTATTTTAGTTCTCAACCCTTCAAAGCTAGGTGCACAGAGCCTTAGAGATTACAGACCCATTAGTCTCTTGAATGGAACTTACAAAATCATATCCAAGCTTTTAGCTATGAGACTTGACACAGTGCCTGATAGAATGGTTAGTAGCTATCAAGGAACTAGGAACTTTTATCAAGGGCCGCCACATACAGGAGAATTCCTTGGTGGGTCATTAATGCTTGCATGTCATGAAGACTGAGAGGAAAAAAGAAGTGGTCCTCAGGTTGGATTTTGGGAAAGCCTATGATAGTATTAACTGGCATTGTGTTTTTACAATGTTCAAGAAGATGGTATTTGATGAAAGGTGGATCGGAGGATCCAAACTTGTGTCACATTAGTTAGTTTTGCAGTCCTAATTAATGGGCAGCATTCCACCTATTTTCACAGTGGAAGGAGGCTCCAATAGAGAGACCCCATGTTGCCCCTGCTCTTTGTTATGGTTGCACATGTTCTTAGTAGGATGCGGTTGAGAGTTAAATCACATGAGTTGATCAAAGGTTTCCAAGTTAGGCCAGACAGTGTGCACCCCAATCACGGTATGTTGATGATACCATTCTTTTCCTAGCAAAGGATGAGGGGCAATTATATGTCACGACACTCATGTTGGAGATGCTACAAGAAGTCAGTGGGCTTAAAGTGAATTTTAGCAAGAGTCAAATAATGGGGATTAATTTGGAAGAGAGAGCTTTATGGAGAGCTGTTATTTGGGCCCATCGCTATCTCCTGGGGCCCTACATTATAGTGATTGGCACAATGTGATACAAAGGCATGAATCTAGACTGGCTGGATGGAATTCGAGACTTCTCTCGTACGGGGGAAGGATGGTGCTCTGCAAATCAATGTTGAATAGCCTCTATATCTATTACCTCTTTATCTTCCAGATCCTGAGGACAGTGACAAAGAAGCTAGAGTCTATTGAATTAAGGTTTTTCTCATATGACAGTGGTAGTAGGAGCAGGGATTGGCATAATATTGCATGGGGCAGAGTTGGCAAGAACAAGGAAATAGGAGTGGGCTTCCAAAATATCAGGGACTTCAATCAGGCTTTATTGTGCAAATGGTTGTGAAAATTTGGTTCTAAAGACAACGAGCTATGGTTGTAGGTGATCTGACAGAGGTACTATGGGAGAGTAAGGGATTGGGACATGACACCAGCTTCTGAACACAATTTGTCTCCCATCTAGAGGGGGATCTTGAGTTGTAGGGATATCATGGTGGCTAGTGTGTACATCCGAGTGGGGAGTAGGCGGAAGTGTTTGTTCTAGAAAGACAGGTGTTGTGGTGACTTTACACTAGAGGACACCTTTCTGCAACACTTTGTGATTATCTTTGCACCGGTGGCATCAGTTTCTCAATTTTTTGAGGTACAGCTATGCCGAGGCACTTGGGCTCCATCCTTCAAAAGAAACCTCAGGGTGGAGGAGATTGTTGAACTAGAGAAACTACTATTCTTGCTCCTAGATTTTGCACCGGATGTCAGCTAAGGTGGTGATGGAGGTAGGATAATGATGGAAGATTCTCAGTCAGATCAATATACAATCTTAATATAGATGGAGGAGTGAGGCATGATCTTGCATCACAGATTTGGACTCCTAAGAGCCCTCTGAAAGTGAAACTTCTTATATGGAGGATCTCACACGGGAGTCTGCCAACGTGTGATAGGCTATGGCGAATATTTTTACACTGTGTTCTCTCTGTGGAGAAGAGGAGAAGACCCTTGATCATCTTTTTGTAGGGTGCTCCTTCTCCAAGCAGGTTTGGAAGCTATTTTTGAGTAGGTTCCCAGATACAATCTGCTTAGCAGATAGTGTGCAGCTTTTGATAGGAAGGTGGCATAGGCGATGGACTCTTAAGGGCGACAAGCTCATGTGATGGCTCATCCTCCGTGCTACTCTTTGGGCCTTATGGGGAGAAAGAAACAATAGAGTCTTCAGAGGGGAAGCTAGAGTCTCAAATAGGGTTGTTTCTTTTATTTTGGAGAGGGGAGACAATGGGCTTTGGCTATATATAATGTGGGCTCTCACAATTCTTCCTTTTGGGTTTTGCCGGGAGGTTAGTGGGTGCCACATCATCTTGGTGTGGGGAATTTTTTGTATAGGGAGCTCTTGGGAACACTCTGATTATACTTGTATATCCCTCCTTTTTTATTTTAATATAATATTGTGACACCAACCACTTTAAAAAAATAGGTTATAGATTTAAAATTGTTGGACACAGTGTGTACTAAATGGCCTAGCTAAACAATTTAAAATTTTGTAAACTTTTCTCTCTGTTTTCCTTTTGATTAAGATTAGTCCTTTCGGCCTCTATTTTTGGGCATCCCCTTGTTCTCACCCTCACACTTCTAGAGACAGACAGAGAAATGCAGTTTCTTTGTTCAGAGACTTTATTTCATTTGTATTCTTTTCATTCTGTTTCCTTGCATATGCAGTAACATACTTCATTATTTCTTTCTAACAAAGTTTTCCCTTCAGCTTTTTCCAAAATCGTTGGGTGCTTCTACCAGGGGTATTTTACTTCAATGTAACAGCATATTGCCGTTTTGCATGGCAAAATCAAAGCTTTTAGCAAACTGAATACTTGGTTGTGTTTTAGCTTCTTTATACTTTCTTGGTCTTCAACATTATCGTCATCGTCATCATCATCTTCATCCTCATTGTTAAAACTTTATCCCATTTATTTGGATTTAGCTACATGAATCTTGTCTCACCATTTCTATCTAGCTGATGTCATATTTGTAGTTAAACCTAGGAACGTCAAGTCCTTTCTTGCTGTACGGACCATCCTATTTTATGTCTTTCTCAAGTTCTGTTACCTTCCTCTACTCGAATTTGAGCTTCTTCATACTTCATTCCTGTTTGATAGTGTATACAAAATCTACTTAACCTTTCTTTCTTTAGGAGTTCACTTTTCAAAAGCATTTTCTTTTTTATTCAAATTCTTTAATAGCTGTATGTAGATGCTTGTCCATACTTGGGCATGTTAAACCTCTAATGAAGATCTAGCATGTTCTGAACACATCAAAAGAGAGAGTTTTGAACTGTGGCATGTCTAGTGCTGGTCCACTTGTCATTACCTGCTACCAAAAGCCAGTTGGTCTAACTTATTCATAGCCATAGTGAGCAGATTTGTCTTGTGAAAAAGAGCACTTATTGCTGTTAAATTTGAGATGCCATAATGTTATGTTTTGATTTGCCTTGTTAAGAAATGACCCTTTATGTGAGCATCCCTTTAACTATTGGGTTTCTTAGTTTTCGGCCCTTAAAAAATGATATTCGGAATAAGCCCCTAATCCAACTATTAATTTATTAGCCACCCAAATCTTCTCCTTTACATAAAAAAGTCCCCGCCGTCGCTCCGTAAGAAAAGGTTAGATTAGCCCAACCCAACCATGGTCAAGTTCAACCCGAAAGGAGAAAAGGACCATAAGGCCCTTGTGTAACCTCATTCAACCCGTGAGTGAGTGTCTAGAGAGAGAGAGAGAACAAGAGAAGAGAGAAAGAGCCGGAGAGAGAATGGGAGGAGAGAGAGGAGGGGAGGGAGCGGAAGGGGGTCTCCCCCTCCAGTGCTAGCACCCCCATCTAGTGGGGGTGAGTAGGGAGACAGAGAGAGAGAATGGGAGAAGAGAGGGAGCCAGAGAGAGAACGGGAGGAGAGAGAGAGGAGGGGAGAGCGTCAGAGGGGGTCTCCCTCTCCTGCACCGACAGCCCCACCCAGTTGGGTGGGGTGTGCAGGGAGGCTTAGAGAGAGAGAGAGAGAGACGAGGGGAGGTGCCAGAGGTCTGCCATCCGCTCGATTCCTTTGCAGGTCCGACGCCACGAACACCATCTTCGGGTCCCCAGCTACCTCGCATGGTGCTTCTCAGCAATCTCCTCTGTCGGCTGCAGCTGACTCGGCGACCCTGCTCCATGCTCCGCCATCCGCATGCTTCCTCTGCAGATCCAGCACCCCGAGCACTGACTTCGGGAACCCAGCTTTCTCTGCAAGTCCTGGCGATACCTACACATGTGTCTGATCTGTCAAAACAGCCTGGCGCCGCTGCTTCTCAGACTGCAACGCTTGCCCCTGGGGAGACCTGCTCCATTGGTGCAAACACACCCGTCCTTGTCCGAGCAACCTGCCAACGCAACGACAGGCCCAGTGCAGCCAAGGGCTGGTGTCCCTACTCTGGCAACCTGCCAGCCACCTCCTGCCTGAAGAGCTATGCATGGATTTTATCACAGAGAGAGAGAGAGAGAGGGGGGGCACTGTGGTCACCACCTCCTCCACCACTGTTGACCGCGACGCCGGCCCCGCCATGGCCGCTTCCAACTCTGTGACCAAGAGAAAGAGAGAGAGTTGTGTGTGTGGGTGACCGGAGGTGGCTGGGGAGGGCAATTTGGGAAAGAAAAAAATATTGGGAAAGAAAAAAATATTGGGAGTGAGGGGAAGGAATATTCCCTAAAATTGGATGACATATTCTATTTTTTGAACGGTTGTTAAACGCAGGGACTTTTTACCGAGGGTTAGAAGATTTGGGTGGCTAATAAATAAATAGTTGGATTAGAGGGCCTTGTTCCTGATATCAATATTTTTTAGGGGTCGAAAACTAAAAAACCCTTAACTACCTTGCTACTTTTGATGTTGTGCATGTTGGTGAATGTAACAATATTTTCATTGTGATCCATGGGAGAAAAATATTTTTTCATCAAAATCATTGATCATTACCGTTGCAACTGTCTACTGAAGTAAACACTGGTATGATAACTTAAAACCAGTTAATTTTAGTAGACCAAGATGATCCTGTTCAAACTCCTTAAAGCGTATTAGCTTAATGGACCATGGTTGAGAATTAAGGATGGAAAGGGTATGAGTTAATAATATCCATTATGAATTCATTAAGTAAATATCATTTAAGTGGCTAAGTAGAACATGCCTATGACTCATCAGTGATGGGGGACAACTACCTAGGATAGACGAGACCATTAACGAACTCCGAGATCAGCAATAGCAGATAAGGAAGCAGAAAAGATGGCACACATAAGAGTACTAGCTGGAGAAAATGCGCCAAGCAACAAGAAACTAGGCCTGGGAAGTTGTCCCTTGCGAAGCGGAAACGTGGGACCGGTGATAGTTGAGGATCTACCACTAGTCCAGGTATGTCTTTAAACCACAGTCAAGGTCTAGTTGGAACCTCTGGAAAAGGGGTCTCACACTCTCAAGCCAGTAGTGAATTGAATCATGGGCTAGATATTCTACTCTCACAAGTTGGTGGCAGATTTAAACAAATACGGGAGAAACAAGTTCCAAGAGAGAGCAAAGGAATGCAAACTTGGCTCGGGACAACACTGGGGCTGCACGGTGGCGCTGGGCAGATGCAGTCAGCTATGGCTTGGCCTGGGGCTGCTCGCTGCAGCTGCTGTGCACGGTGACAAGGCATGGGTGCTTGGTCGTGATTCGTGAGTGGACCCCATGGGAGCAGGCTAGGTGCGGGGTGGCCCTTGCAGCTGAGATGGAGCGTCTGTGGCTGTGGCCGTTGTGGAGGTACCATGGCAGTGGGCAGCGGCGCGTGGCTGTTGGCGGTAGTCGGCCGCTAATGGGTGGCAGCACGGTGTGTCTTGACGTGCAACGGCCGAAGGCCGCTGGCAGGCATCAGCACGCTGCGACCAGCAGGGGCATCAGCGGGAGCCGCCACTATGGGCTGCGGGGCCTGGGCTCCACAGCTAGCGCTGTGGCAGGGCGTCGCATGGAATGGAGCGGCAGAGCAAAGAGAGAGGATGAGGGAGAAACAAGAGGGGGAAATGTGAGAGGCAAGAGAGAAAGGCAAACGGCGGAGGACGAGAGAGTTGGGTGGCTCGTGGCGGCAGGTAGCAGCAGCAGCATGCTGTCGGCGGCAGCGGTAGAACCCGGGCATCTCACCAAACCCCTGTCTTGTGGCTCTCCATCCTCCATCCCAGAGAAACTAAGAAAATCATCAAAAAATTCGTGCTAAAAATCCTTCATTAATTGAAAGATAAGGTTTACATCATTATTTAAAGAGGCTAACGCCATTCTAACTCTAATAGTACCCTCTAACACATCTCTGGACCAAATTACCCCTACAGTCAAAAAATGTGTGAAAATCGCACGAAAATACATCAAAGTAGAGAGACACTAAACAGGCCCCATATGCACCAAACAAATACTCAATGGACTCGTCGTCACATCCTAGGACTCAAACATCAAATAAACTTTCTTAGAGCCAAATAGAAACCTTTGTAGTCTGATGGGTGGTAGATGTGTGCTGGGTCAAAATGGACCGAAGCTCTAGTGTTCTCACCAATAAGTTAACCAGATCCTCCTTAATGGATCCAGTAATGTACCAGTGTGCCCTGACCAGCAGACACAAGTAGACACTTAGTTAACCGGATCCTCCTTAGTGGGTCTGGTAATCAAGCAGTGGCCTGAACAGAACACACCCCGATAACACTTACCTTGTACAGTGAGGAATCAGCTTGAATCAGCCAGTTCCTGCCCATGTCTGGTGCTGGAACTGAAATTAGAACCAGAACTGGAGCCAACAACAACTGGTCCAATTCCTAATTTGGGTTTTTAATCCCCTGCTCTCCGGCAAGAAGTTCCCACACAGAGTCTGTGTATTTGTTCTTATATCAATAGAATAACAGTAGGGATTCATGTTCTAATTCCAATCAGTTTTAGAGGATGGAAGAGATGCTGAAATGCCATTGCTGAATGCTGTTGTCAGTGATGGCACATGTCACATTCTGGCATCTCCAGTCAAAAGAGACAGGAGAATTTCCAGCAGATGGCTACTGAAAATTGGATCTGGTTTAGTATGATAAAAATAATTATGGCATTGTCTTTAGCCTCTGCACCAAGCTTGAGCACATCTTATAGTATGTTGACGGAGCTGGTGCCATCACCATTGGGCTTTTATGAGGGGAAACAATCGCAGCTTATCACCTGTATTTGAGTAGGCAATGCATCCATGTTTGTTAGATTTTTGAAGAAATGAGTAAGAAACTATATTCTAGTTTCTTGAGAATAACTTTGCAGAATTCAGAATCTGTATTTTAGTCCATCTAGAATACTTATTCCTAGTTTTCTCTCTTCTGAATACAAACTGGGCATATGGGAATAACTCATTCCATTGTCACGCTGTTTTTGTTTTCATGTTTCTGCTTGCAAATAATGTCTTTTGTCAAGAGTGATGCTCTAAAAAAAACCAATAATCATGGAAAATGTTCGAATATCATCACTGGGTTGCACTCTTTTGAAAAGGCAAAACTTATTCACTTGTCTGACAAAGAATGAAGTCAAAGCAATGTTGGCCTCAAGCTGTTCATTTTCATTCTTTTTTTTTTAAACTAAAATTTTAATGCTTCATATGGTCCCTAGTCAAAGTGCTTGTATAAACTATGAGGTGTAACTTTCTGTTGCATTTGCTGTCAACATGAGTATCCTTTTGAAAAGTCTGCTTTCCAAGTATATACATTTGCGATAATGTTGTGGGCAGACTTGAAAAAGACAATTATTAATCGCATATTCTTTTCTTGTTATTATTCGGATGCTTTTAACATCTTTCTTCCTTTTCTTCCAAATGCTTTTCCCCCATTATGTGTAGTAATAATTAGTGGAAATTGTTGTTAAGAATTTAGACTGCAGATTTTTTTACATTCCTCAAAATAACATCCTTTAAATCAAAACGCACAGAAGTCTTATGTATACATGCTCTTGGAATATTGGTTTACTGTGCTCTCTCTGGTACCATGTCTACTAGCTTTAGGTGGCGTTTGGTTGGACTGTTGAGTTTGGGGATTTTGAAAAAATCCCATACAAGTACAGCCACCTGACATGATCTGACATGGGGAGGGATTTAGGGTTTTGAAAAAATCCATTTGGGAGAGTTACCGCCATTTTTGGTGGAGTGGAGGGGTGAGGAGGAGGAAATTACAGAGTTACCCTTCCTTTTACCACTTTTATATGGGATTAAGGGGTTAAAATGTAAATAGAGCCAAGAATGTATCCGCAAAAAGCTCCTTCTCATGAGCTTTTTGAGATTTTTGATCTCCCAACCAGGTGTGTCTATCTCTCTCCTCATATGAAAATCGATGTAAGCACGAAAGCCGAGGCATTTGGGTTGCATTTGGTTGGGATTCTGAAGGTGTCAGGGATTCCAATCCCTGGAATCCCTTCGACAATCTGTTCCAACGATGCCTTAGAGGTACTGCACCATTTGTCAAGTCTTTGTATCACTGGAAAAGTTTGAGTGACTGTACCTATTATTTTTTTTATCCATTCATGGTACAGTTTATGTTATCAAATTCTTATGAATTTTTTTTACAGCATCCCTGAATTGTATTCTTGTCATTCAGTACCAAGATATGCTGAAGTTGCATTATTATACAGTTGACATTAATTGTGCAGTAAATTAATTTTCGCCTCTTGCAAAATGAGCCATGTCACCATATGCATTCAAATAAATGAAACTGTGACTTTTGTCTCCTTCATAAGATATATATGGCAAGTTGGATCCGTGAACCTTGAAAATCCTATATCACATCGATCTTCTCACTTGTCCTTTGACATCATAACACGACATCTGTAGTCATCTTATTTTATTTTTAATTACTCTTTTGGATTTTTCTGGGGTTTCATCTACTTAACATGTAACCAAATTCTTTCTCGTTTAATAAATATTCATCATGAACATTAAAAATCAAAGGAATGTTAATTTGGGTTTGAGGAGGTTCTATGTTTCTTTTTCTTTTTCTTGTTGCAGGATAATCTCAGTTATGGATCCATCCAGAAGCTGGGCTGCTAGGTGGTTGAGAATTGGTAAGTTCAACTGTCCCTAGCAACTGCATCCACCAATCAAACACTTACAAGGTGGTATTGGTTTCATAAGTGAACTCAAATATCTAAAGTTGGAGAATAAGTTGCCATCTAAGTTTATTTTGCATCGATGCTACTCGTTCCCACTGTGCAAGCTTCATCCTAAATGCATCTATAGATTCTTGAGATCCTCGTTTTGTATGACGACCAAAATTTCTGTTTGATGCTCACAATCTTGATACCTCTTATAATGCTTATTTTCTTCTTGGAGTGTGCTTCTGAGTGTAGCTTTGACAATTCCCGTACAGTATGTCATATGGGTGATCTGACTGGCTCATTATTATGCTTTCAGGCAGATTTATCCCTGGTTGTTACACACTTGCAGTATCAGAGGAACTCTCGGAAGAATACCAGGTCCACTTTTGGAGTTACTCTACAAGCTGTCTTCAGAACTATTTTATATCCTATAACCACGATTTTGATATTATCCTTTTTCTATTTTTATTTCAGACCGTTTGCACTGACAACAACGTACAGTATGTGCCCCCTAAACGCTCGTAGTTGCATGGAAGCTTATCTAGTGATGAAGCTAAGGTTGGCTTATCCTTGTGTGCTCTAAAGAAAATTGAGACTGGCTTCAAATACCCCCCCTTTGGCTGTTATCTCTTTTTGATGGTGGACAGACCACCAATGAGCTGGGTCAGGAGGAAACATAGAGACGATTCTCCAAAATGGATGCTGTGCATCTTAACATCATTGTATATATGGAGTTGATTTACAAATATATGACTTGGAAAAAAATTGTCGGTGACAACCTTGTATTTCACTTTATACCTGTTTCTGAACATTGCTTCCACATTTATTCAGTCTGTGCTCTCTGGCAGCATCACAGAAATTGCTGCGCACTTGGTATTTCTGCAGGGTCCAACGAGCAGGAAGGTGGGATATGGCCCTTATAAATGCCCCACAAGATGGCAGAAGTGTTGGTCTGCTGGATTGGAAATGCTGCCTGTGCAGAATTATCCCCAGGCTCCATGGTCGAACTGTGGGAATAACTAGTCTCCTGATTACAGGTAGTCTTCAAAGATGCACATGCTAACTAACTACGCATCAGGGCATCGTCGAAGTGAAATGAAAGCTTGTTGTCAAGCTTAGCAGGTATGATGGGCCAAAGGCCCTTCTGGTTTGGTTATCCTCCCCCATGCTATCATTTTGTCTTACATCTGTATCTCCTGCTGATGAAATCTTGCTCAAGTTTAATTGGCAATCTGGTCCCCAAGTAAGTGATGATGAGATTGAGAAAATCTAACAGAAACTTTTGAGGCTATTCAGAATCTGAGTTGGCTGATGTGTATACAGAGCCTCGGCTAAACAGTGGTCGCTATATATGCACCAATAATTTATTACGACGTAGTTGTTAAACTTTCCGGTTGTGCTAGAATCGGTGCTAAACTGGAATTCTTCCCGACAATCCATGGCGCGGAGAGGAGTGTGGACACCTTGTTCCCCATTTGACATCCTTTTTAAGACTTGTGAACACGTCATTGGTGCCAAGTGTGGCATCGACTGGCCACAAGAGGACGAATAACCAGATCTAAGTCGCCAACGGCGCATACAAGCACGATTTCTGCCTCGACCCGCCCACGATGGAACTCCTACCGTCGAGCTGACTAATTAGAGCTACTCTGTTCGCCTCTCTTTGGCAGAGGGATATCTTTTGTTTATCTCAAGAATAAATCATATTTTATTTATTTTTTAATTTGATAAGATAATAAAATTAATTTAGTTACGATGACGGATAACTCTTATACATTCTGGTTAAATTGATCCATCAAAATTAGTGGAATAATTTATCCTCTTATTTAATCTGTTGTCTATCAAAATAAATGAGATTAAATTTTAGAATAAATTATATCACAAGAGATATCTCTCTATTTCTCTCTCTCTACGGGCAAGGTCAAGTTGTCATCGGACACATATCTACCTGATTCATCGCATAAATCCTTCTTTGACAGAGGAATATCCCTTGTTTATCTTAGAGATAAGTCATATTTTATCTATTTTTTAATTTGATATGGTAATAAAGTTAATCTGATTATAACAAGGGTTAATCCTCGTATCCTGGTTAAATTAACTCAGTAAAATTAGTGGAATAATTTATCCTCATATTTAACCTATTGTCTATCAAAAAAGATGAGGTTAAATCTCGAGATAAATTAACCCACGAGTAAATCTCTATTTGCGAGTCCCTAAATAGTGGCTAAAAGAATTAAGAAGTTCCTAACAAATCGACCCTTCACTATTACTAATCTTACACGAATACCCTTTTTCAACGGGACAACCGACCAAAGTGCAAAACTCTGCGCTGGACCTCCGAAACAAAGCGGCGTGCCCGCCCCCTCGCCATTTCCCGGTCAGCAGTCCCGACAGCAAACGGTGGGGGCTGCCTGCTGGACTTCCGCCAGCTTTCTCGCGGGAAACCGACGGCCGCGTGATGGCACGCACGTCCCTCCCCCACCCGTCATCATGACGACTAATATAATGTATGTAATGTTAATAAGTCAGACAGAGAAAAGAGAAGCCTCCAAGCGGACCAAGTCCAACACATGTGCGACGGTTCGGTTTTCGGACTGTTGTCGACGAGGATCCGGGGCCCGCCACCGAAAGGCATCCGAAAAAAGCAGCACGGTCCCCCGGTCCTTCCTTCCCACTCCAAAAGGCTTCCTCGATCAAAACAAAACCGCCAGCCAACCAGGAGGAGGAGGAGGAGGAGGAGGACGACGACGAAGACGAGCGCGGCGATGGCGGAGCTGGCGGAGACGTACGCGTGCGTGCCGACGATGGAGCGGGGGCGGGGCATCCTCATCTCCGGCGACCCCAAGACGGACTCCATCGCCTACTGCAACGGCCGCTCCGTCATCATCCGCCGCCTCGACCGCCCCCTCGAGGTCTCCGTCTACGGCGAGCACGGTTACCCCGCCACCGTCGTCCGCTTCTCCCCCAACGGCGAGTGGGTCGCGTCCGCCGACGTCTCAGGCACCGTCCGGATCTGGGGCCGCCACGGCGACCGGGCCCTCAAGAATGAGTTCCGGGTGTTGTCCGGCCGCATCGACGACCTCCAGTGGTCGCCCGATTGCCAGAGGATCGTCGCGTGCGGGGATGGCAAGGGCAAGTCCTTCGTTCGCGCATTCATGTGCGTGGGAAGAGTGGCTTTCCCGCCGCGCTTGTGTGTGTGTTTTGTTTGGGGACCAAATGAACAAGTTAGGGAGATTGATCGAAGCGCTTTTGTTTCGCCCTTTTCTAGGTGGGATTCGGGCACCAACGTGGGGGAATTCGATGGGCACTCGAGACGAGTGCTGAGCTGCACGTTCAAGCCAACGAGACCCTTCCGGATCGTGACGTGTGGGGAGGATTTCCTGGTGAACTTCTACGAGGGCCCGCCGTTTAGGTTCAAGCTTTCTCACAGGTTCGCATTCGTTGGAATGATGGCGATCCATCGCTTAATCTACCGTTCAGTGTTTTAACGTATGTAGCTGAATCACCGTTTGTTTGAATATGCTGACGGCCAGCTGACATTCTGGGTCGCTCTTGAACTAAAGCTAGCTGAAAAATACTACTTGTGATGCAAGGCTATCTCGGCCTTACTCAGGATAAATAGCTGATTTTTTAAGGATAAACAGCAAGATGGTCTAACCTCTTGCAGAGTTTGGTGTTTCTTGTGGCAACGGAATTGTCAAGAATTTCCTTCATTTTCAACTTGTCGTATGCACTGTTTTAAGAGATCATCCCATGCAAATGGGATGATGATGATGATGATCCCATGCAAATGGTGGCATGAAAATCTTGACATCTAAACCTTGCCAACGTGAACCACTAGCTCGAGAAATTCTGAGATAGTGCAAATGTGGCTCATACATTTGGTTCTGGACATGCTTTCACTATAATAGTCTTGTCTTGAAGGTTTCGATATCGGGAAACAGTACAAGAGATTGGACTAGGTGATGCCGGTGGCAACTATTGAAGCTCTGTGACTATCGGAACAGAGCTAAACATAGACTGCGACTATCGAACAGGATATTGAGATAGCTCGATATGGAGATGGTTTGACTATTGAGATGGCTCGACTAACATAGTCGCAAGAGATTGATATAGCTCGACTAACATAGTCGCAGGAGATAGCCCCATCTACATAGCCACTCTTGATGATTGAAATAGTCGTCTATCACAACTCTACGGGAAGTTGAAATAGTTGACTCACATAGTTGCAGGGGATTGCGATAGCCGAATGCTTCAGCGATAGCCGACTATCGGTTAGCGAGTAATCCGATTGTTAGCTGTAACAACCTAAATGTAATTGAAGTGTAATGGGGAGTCATTTGGAGGGAATTTACAGAAGTAGACTTATAAATAGTGATGGTTGTAACGATTGGAATATAGTGAAATGCCAATTCTAAGATTTCTCTTGCTCCAAATCTAATGTCTGGTCCGTCTTCCTCTTCCTCTTCTTCTCTTGCTACTGCGTCTGCAACTCTTCTCTCTTCTTCCTCTGCTACTTCTGCTTCTTCTCTCTCTTTTGGTGTTCTTGGCACTGTTCCTATTCAATCGGCAGCTCCAGGACGAAAGAAAGCTGCTCTGGCCGCCTTCACCTCAGATTGGTTCGCTTTGTCAGAAGAGGATCCAAGATCTGCACCGGAGGGGCGTAACACCAGGACAAAAGTTTCCAAAGGCCATTTCTCTATGAAGTTTCATTGCACGTAACCCAGAATGGGTTTCACATTTTCATTAGCTTGATGAAAAGATAGTGTCATTTCTGAGAAGCTCAAAGGACTGATGGAGTGAGCAATAGAAGCAATGGGAAATAAATGGGAAGCACTTTGGCCATATATGTTTTGATTTCACCCAAGCTGTCTGAGTGGTTCACTTAATTGGATCCTTATCTTTAGCCTGGAGAAAAGGATTGAGGTTATTCAGTATGGGCTCTGGTTTGTGATTGGCCTTCCCTGGGCCAATTCAGGTTAGCCAATCACAGCCAACCCCAGTCAATGAAGGTCAACTCCAATCCAGTCCATTCCCTAGCCAGGGTAAGAGACAAACATTGCCAAAAATTAGGAAATTAAACACTAAAAATCTCCATTATGAACATGAAAATCATAATTTTAGCAGAATAAATGAAATTCATGTAGGCTGTCAAAAAGGGGGGGGGATTCATGTAAAATGAAGGCTGGAGCATCATTGCAAAACATAGTTTCTTCTCACATGGTTACATGTATTAACTCCATGAAGTGCACCTAAAGAACATTGCATATCTGCACCATGTTATATATTTTTGGACGTCTGTTGATACTCTTGAAGGTAGCAGTTTTGGTCCTCTGTGTGAGCATGGTTGACAATATCTAGTGTCAAGTAGGGGCGTCTGTAATATTATACAACATTCTACAATGTGAGGATGATGTATCCGAGCAGTGACATGGAAATATTGTGCACTTAGTTAATTAATTAGTTAGATGCATTAGATTATTGGGATAGCCATAACATCCACCCGTAAAGTTAGATGTCCTAGAAGTACAGTTTGGTTACGCATCCTAATGATACGGTTGACTATAGCTCCATCCACTATGCTGATCCCAATGGTCTAACAGTTCCTTTTCTTTCTAAGGTTTCCTTTTATAATTTTGATTTTTTTTCCTTCCAAAGCCAATAATGCCAAGAATGGATAAGATTTGGGATGTACCCTCATCTCGAAGTTGGGTAATGTTTGACATGTTTGTTCCTGTTGCATATGTTGCTCATCCTCTAGATGTGGTTAATGAAGTATTCTTTAACAGTACTTTTCTGATTGTCATCATGTGTGGATGAGAGTTGTTCCTTTGGAATGATAATAGAAATATATTCTTGCCGACGACTTGGTGCATGGCCATCTCTTCCATCACAACCTTACCTATTGCTCAAAGAGCAATCCTTATTTAAGTGTGTACTTCTTAAGACACATTCATTAGAAGGCGAGGGCATATCTTCCTCATTCTAACTTGTCTCCAAATCGGCTAGATCCATAGGACCTTCCCGTTTTGCACTCTTTTTAGTTCCTACCTTCTCTGTCTTTTGGTATGTTGGAGCTGGGAGTTGAAACTGTTCAGATGATATGCCATCCAACTCCTCCGCAGCCCATTGATGACTTTTGGGTTAATTCAAGTCAATGAAAGTTTCCCTGCGTCTTTTGATGCATGAAGTAGATTTTCTTCATCAAATATAGATCCAAGTCTCTTATGTTTCTGCTTTTTCTCTAGTCTCTCTTCTCATTGTTCAATCTCTGTCCATTCTTTCTTTCCTTTATGTCATCTTGAATAAATTGAAGGTCATATTAAAATTGTAAAATACTAGGTTCTCCAGCCACATCAGTATTTTACTTTGTTTCTCTACCATTATGAATCTGACAAAATATACTCACATTCTGGAGCAGTGACTGTCTGGCTCAAATTGTGACATTTCCAAGATCTTCATAAGCACTGACTTCCCACAATCAAAAGACCAATCAACTGTAAATCATATATTATAATATATTCACGAATTAGTAGTTCCATACTTCCACTTCGTAATGAATTAGGGGTCGACACAGCAGGCTGACCATGTGCATGTCAAAGGGAAAAAGAAAAGCAGAAACACAGAGCATCGGAGACCATGCTTTCATTGCTTGTGGGTGGGAAAAATTGATAACAGAGTGTCGGACTGTAAATTTTTTTTTTTTTTGAAGGAAGAATGGATTGCACCACCAATTTTATTAGAAAATACATAGAGGAGGTACAATCATGAACTGCTTGGAAGGAGAGGTTCCTTCGTAGCAAAAAAAAGGGAGAAAATCCTGCTATGAAGATAGGAGGTTATTCAAAATCTTGGCTTCCCTCTCCCATTCCTCATCATAAATACAAAGAATGAATTTACACCAAGAATACAAGAAAGAAATGGTAAGCAAGCAAATGTTTTCTATGTAAGTCCTATTTCCCAGGAAGATATGGTCATTCCTCTCGCTCCAATTACTCCAGCAAACAGCATGTGGGAACAGCAGTACCATTCTTGCCCTTGTGCTTCGTGGAAGGGGCTTTCAGGCCCCAAAAGTAAACTCACATTTCTTGGATGGATTGAAACTGAAGTTGAAAGCGGATATGTTACTGAAAATCTGCCAAACTTTCCATGATATAGGACAATTGATGATAGATGATCTGCATCTTCTTCCACCACAGCACAGAAACTACACAAAACATCACTGTATTGTCTCCATTTATGTTTTTAAACTTTTGTGACAATGCGCTTTTGCAGAACAAGCCACATAAATGCTCGTACTTTGAGAGGAGACCTTACCTTCCAAAGCTCAGTGTAATTTGGAATGGTGAGGAATGCTGCCGAAGAAGACTGTAAACATCCTTAACTGAAAACTGCCCAGTATGTCTGTTCCATGTAAAGGAATCCCTTACACCAGCTTGCACTTTAATAGAGGATAAGAGATGCAACACGGACAGGTATTCCTGAAGCTTCTCATCCTTGAGACCTCTCCTCACAGATATAGACCATACTTGTGTATCACCTGACTGTGTCACAAATTCCTGCACGGTACACATTCAGTGAGGAGTGTCAAAATGCAATGATTTACTGGAACTGCCATCTGGTTAGACATCATAATGCTGCATGCCAAGAGAAGATTAGTAAAATGGAGTGTAGTCTGTAGATCATGCAAGCACGGTGTCTTGGGGGTGAAGAATTTACTCCATTTAACATGACTCTGTTATGTAAATGGGTGTGAGAGTTGCTTAATGATCATGATAATCTGTGGAATGGATCATTATGGAGCCCAGAGCAGGGTTCATTTGCAGATTGCTAATGTTTCTGTGATGTCTCCTTTGTGGAAAGCTGTTATAAAAGCTGGTTCTTGGGTCCATCTGGATCATCCTTTTTTTTTGAGGTGTCATCGGTGGTTGGGAGAGGAAGCTCTGAAAGACAAATACTCAATATTATTTGCACTTGCTTTAGACAAGTGATGTAGAACTTTACTGGTTCAGGTGGTTACAGTCCACAATGGGCGGTTGTTCTTCACAGGGGACTCAGAGATGAAGAGTTGGATGATTATATTTTTTTGCAGCAGCTTATTTCTTAATACCGGTTGCAAGATGACGTCAGTGGCACCTTTCTGTGGGATAGCAGTAATGGTAACTTTTCAGTCAAATCTGTATATAATATTCTGCAAGGTAGATTGCCAACTCTTCCTTCTTTCAAGGATATTTTGAAGTTCAGATCTCCTTTGATGGTTTGTGCTTTCATGTTGTTACTTTTCCAAGAGAGAATTACTACCAAAATTTATTACCCAATGGCAGCTGGACTATGACACACTGTGATCCTGTGGTAGTCAAGATGAAGATGTAGACCATCTCTTCATTAATTGCATTGTTACCTAGGAGGTGTGGAAGATTTTCATATCTTTGTTCCACTTATGAGTGAATTTTCACTCAATGGAGGACATGTGGTCTTATTTCAGATCCATCAAATCCAAAGTTCATCTGAAAGGAAAAGAATGACAACATATTTCGTGGCGGCAAGATATACATTGAAAACATTTGTTCAAGAATAATTGTGCTTATTTGTAGCTGGAGTCGCTATATCGTAAAAGCTCCCGCTGATTGTTTGATATTGTAACTGGTAGAGATTCACGTTCAAAAAAAACTGGTAGACGTTTCCAGTGCCTTTACTGGTGTTTATCCTGAGGATGAGGGACCTCTCCTCTCCTCTCCTCTTTGATTGTACTACCTTTTTGTCTTAATAAATTGGCAGCACGATTTAGCTTCTTTTGAAAACATCAAATCCAAAGTTCATCATAGCATTATGGCCAAGATCATCTGCCTCTGCCTCATTCCTCATGCAGTTTGCTGGAGCACTTGGAGTGAGCAAAACGACACTATGTTTCAGGCAATAGAGTTTACACTGAGAACATTTCTCTCCATTCTTTATCTTTTCTGTTTAGTTAGTGTTGTTTCATTCTTTCCATTTCTGTGGAGGATTGGAGAGCTGAAGTCCATAGTTTCTGTCCTCCTTTTATGTAACTTTTTGGGTTTTGTTAAGGGAGGAACCTCTCCTCCTTGGTTGTGCGTCCTCTGTTTATCCTTAATAAAATTGGTGGTACAATCCACTTATGTTCGGGGGAAAAATCATGAATCAGTAAAGTAGACAACTAGTAGTCATAGCAAATATGCTAGGCAAGTTGTTCATTCTCTAGGTTGAGAAATACTACCTTTCTTTTTGTGGTATGAGATCCAAAATGATATAATTTTATTTGAGATCCTAAAGGATATAATTTTAACCTATAATTGTGCACTTTTGTTACATGACAATTTAGATCTGTCATCATCCACAAACGAACGTTTACTTTTGGTTGTTGCATCCTTATCATGGCACAGTGAGCCATTGTGGGCCACACGAGGTTTTTGATGCCATTTTCAGGTGCAGACCTTGAGGAAGAGAAGAAGAATACAATGAAGAATGTGATATGGGGGGGGTGAGGTGGAGGAGCTCCTGACTCCAGGGGATGATGAGGGGCAGAGCTCAAAGAGGATGAGTGATGAGTGTATGAGGAGGCCATTGACATGACTTTTGAAAAATTGTGGGAAACAACAAATCTCAAAAAACCTGGGATGAGGACATACATCTAGATGTGAAGTCCCACTTTAAAGAATATACATAATGAAATCAATTAAATTTTGCCTAAAGTTTTCAAAAGGTTTTGAAAGTGGATGGTAGCATGTTTATATTAAAGAAAAAATATGAACAAGGGTAAAAAATCACACCCCCCGGTCCCCCGGTACAAAAGCACACCTAGGTGGTGTGACCATCTCCAACCCCTAAAGACCAAAAAAGGAAGGAGAAATGATGCCATTACAAAGAAGTCTACCCCATTCCCTGCTCTGTCCACCACAAAATAGCCACCCTTACCGTAGCATGTAGGACTAACCACCAGATTTACTGGTCCTCCTTGGCATCCGAAGAGTGCCCCACCTGCTGGGAGGCTCTCCACCAAGTCAACACTGAGGAAGTGGATGCTGAAGCTTGCAGAGCAGCAACTGCCACACCACTTGTGCAGATTCACAGCCTACAAAGAGGTGATCAATAGAACAGACCATGGGGTCTCCAAAAGTTAAATAACTTAGTACAAGGTTGCTTTCTCAACATATGAATCCAGGTATTGTTGCTAAAAGTTGACATTTGCCACCTACTCTAGAGCATCCACAAATTATGGACTTGGGTGGATGAGCAGATTATTGGGTGCCACCGCCAGATATGAGCAATTACAAGTTCAGCATCCATGCTTTCTGTCATTTTGTCTTAATTATAGGTGAATAACAAGAGGGTTAAAAGGCTTGAAGTAGACATGTGTCAGCCTGCAATTCCATTGAGTACATTTGTAACGAGAGTACTTACAGGGCATTTTCTATGAGCGTCTAGTATGAAGCAACAGTTGCTGATGGCAGTCGTTGCCGTTCAAGTCCCAAGAAAATGCTTGTCTTCAGATTTGTGACACTGATTGTGTTCATAGTTAATTTCACCCTCCTTTCTGAGTTTGGTGGATGTTCAGATGTTCACCTGAGGCAGCATGTTAGTTTTGCAGTTGATGCAACATTCTCTCAGGCATATGAGATTGTTGTTCTTGGGATATGACTCAAAACTGCTGTGCTGTTTGATACTGACAGAAAGGAACACGCCGGTATTTGACAAGGTCAGGAAGTGTTTTGCATTATCAAGTCTGCTTTCTGAGCACTTGAAGAGTTGCCGAACTTGCTATTTTGGTGTTGCTAAGAGGGATTTCTACTATGTTGCTTGATGATAATGTAGTTTACTTGTTGTTTGGTCAGTCAACCTTGGAACAGGACATTCATGTGATTTTGTTGCACCATTTCACATTTTATCTCTTACATGAATCTTCCTAGCCATTGGAAGGAATGTTTACATAAACAGCTTGGTGTCAAATATAGAAAAATGGGCCTGATGTCAAACGATGATAATATATGTATTGGCATTCGTATAAGAACAAATTCATGTCTGCGGAGGATGGAAAAAGCACATGTAGGTGTCAATTATTGCTGAATTTGTTGTTTCAGACTTCCTGCCAGCAACCATTTATATTCAAATATGAAAATTCTTCGGAATTTCTTTTTAGGCTTTCCAAGGATAATAGAATGGGATTATGATCACTTTTCAACCTAGGAAGATGTAACATTGCTGCTTTTGAGAACAGAAAATTCCAATTGGCATTTGCTAGGAACCTGTTGAACCCTGCAAATAACAAAAAAAAAGAGGAGGAAGGAGGAAGGGTTCACCCAGACCACCTAGGGGGGAAAAGAAAACCCCTACCCGGTCCTTCTCGCCCTCTCACTCCTCGGTCCACCCAGACCACCTGGGGGGGGGGGGAATTCCCTACCCAGTCTACCCTGCCTCCCTAGGAGGCCACCCAGTCCACCCTTCCTCTCTCTCTAATTTAAAAAAAAAAGTTGAGGGGGGGGGGAAGAAGCCTACCCGGACTGGTAGGCATGGTTGGTAGTATCGGCCGAAACCGAAACGATACCGGACCTGCTCACTGTAGCACGTCCGAAACTAAAAAAAAATTAATTTTAATGGTTTCGGGCGAAACCGGTATCGGTTTCGCTTGAAACTTACATGTTTCGGACCGAAATCGTCCAGTTTCGGCCGAAACCCACGTGACCTCAGATCTGAGGGAGAAAGGGCCTGTTGCCTCCTCTGCTGTGCTGGGTGCTGCTGCTACTGCTGCTGCTGCTGTTGAGGGGCTGTTGCTGAGGGTGATGCTGCTGCTGTGTAGCTGTCTTTTCTTGAGGTGAATTTGGGGTTTGTTTTGTGTTTTTTTGGTTGGGTTGAAAGTTTTTTTTGTTGTAGGTTAGTTTTTCTGTTGTAGGTTAATTTTAAACCATGAAATATGTTAAGACTTCAAATTAAACCCTAATTAGTTTCTTAAAATTGGGGCTTTTGTCTAATTAGCTTTGCTTAGGCTCAATTGAAGTTCAATTAAGATTCATTGAAGAATTTGGGATGGGAGCATGTTGGTAGGGAAATTTTATGAAGGGTGATTATGGTTTAATTGATATTAAGCCCTATTTAGTTCCTTAAAATTGGGGCTTTTGTCTAATTCGGTTTACTTAGGCTTAATTGAAGCTCAATTAAGTTTCCTTGAAGAATTTGGGGTGAGAGCATACTAGTAATTAAATATTATGAAGGGTGTTTAGGGTTTAATTGATAATTAAGCCCTAATTAGTTCCTTAAAATTGGGGCTTTTGTCTAATTAGGTTTACTTAGGCTCAATTGAAGCCCAATTAAGCTTCATTGAAGAATTTGGGGTGGGAGCATGTTGGTAATTAAATTTTATGAAGGGTGATTAAGGTTTAATTGATAATTAAGCCCTAATTAGTTCCTTAAAATTGGGGCTTTTATCTAATTAGGTTTACTTAGGCTCAATTGAAGCTCAATTAAGCTTCATTGAAGAATTTGGGGTAGGAGCATGTTGGGGAAGGAGGGATGATGATGAAGAAGGCACTGAGGATTCAGATCCAGAGCTGACTGAAGCAATGGAGCTTGAACAAGCCTCTCGAAGGAAAGGAAAGGCACTCATAGGTTTAGGGACTTACTCCAGTATAGCTGCACGACGTCCTGACACTAGTGCTGCCCCGCAGAGAGCAGACCCTGTGGACAACTATCTGCACAGAAAGCCCCATGCTACACAATCTAAAATCAAGCAAGCATTGAGAGGGGTAAAAAAATCAGCAGAAGTTGCAGGGCATGCATTTAAAAGTATCTGCAAATGGTTTTTCCATGCAGGTGTCCCTGCACATGTAGCTGAAAGCGAATATTTTCAACCTATGCTAGATGCCATAGCAGATGCTGGCTCTGGCTTGAAGGTCCCGTCACGTCGAGACATATACGGGCGTGACCTTGAGGGAGAGGTTGAGGAGCTCCATGAGTGGGTTGAAAGCTTCAAGCATATATGGATGGAGAGAGGATGCACCATCATGTGTGATGGCTGGACTAGTACCACGAAGAAGTCAATGATTAACTTTTGGTCTATTACATCGAAGGTACAATATTTGTTAAATCTGTAGATGAATCAAATTATGAAAAAAATGTCAATTATTTGTTTAGTTTGATGGATAAGATGGTAGATCAAATTGGAGAGGACAATGTTGTGCAAGTAGTGACTGATAATGAAGCCAGTTATAAGGCTGTAGGGAAGAAATTGATGCAGAAGCGCAGACATTTATATTGGCTCCCATGTGCAGCACATTGTCTGGATCTGATACTTGAAGACATAGAGAATGAAAATCATGTGAAAAAGACAATTGACAAGGTACAAAAAATCACCCAGTATATTTATGGCCATCCTAGGATATTGAATATGTTCAGTGAGCATGCAAGTGGGGAGTGAGATATCATTCATGCAGGGCCAACCAGATTTGATTCGAATTTCATTTCTTTGGAGTCTTTGCACATATATAAGATTGAGCTCAATTCTGGATACTTTATCTTTATAGATATGATTCGTATTTGATTCAAATTTCATTTCTTTGCATAGGTATAAGAATGAGTTGAAATCTTTCATGTACCACAATTCTCTGTGGGAATACATCGACAAGTCTAATGTTGATGCTCAGATGGAATATTTGGATGTCTGTCACATCGTGGAAGACAAGAAATTCTGGGACAGGGTCTCACGGTACATGAAAGTAGTCACATCCCTCGTGAAGGTCCTAAGAATGATGGATGGCGATGAGAAGAATGATATGGGATATCTGTATGAGGCCATGGACCGTGCCAAATTAGAGTTGCATGATTCCCTTCTCAGAGAATATGTAAAGTGGTGGAAAATTATTGACCATAGATTGGACAACACATTACATCACGACTTGCATGCAGCCGGTGAGTGATTAATTGTTTTGATACATTGTTCTTTAGGGGTGAGTTTGACTACATGTTAGAGTAACACGGTTAGGATAAGCGCAGGGATAGATTAGAGTAACCGAGTAGGATGACTAGGCCATGGCAGGTTAGGGCTGCTGGGAACCTGGGCAGGTCGACCTACCCAGGTCCCAGGGGATAGGTCCCAGCAGCCCTAAGCTGCTGGGAACTTGGGCAGGTCTACTTGGGACCTGGGTAGGTCGACCTACCCAGGTTCCCAGCAGCAGGTCGACCTACCCCTGCCATCCCTCCTTCCCACCCCAACTTGAGCCCTTGGAAGGCCCATTAACTATGGCTTACTTAGGCCCATTATCTACTTAGGAACATTTTGATTTAACCCTATCGTCTCTTAAAAAAAATTCCTCCATTTTTCCGTAGGTCCCCTGGGCATAGGTCGACGCCCCTAGGTAATGGGTATAGGTCGATCTCGAGTGAGCCATTCTGTCTCTTAATTTGAGCAAGTCACCCGCCCAGGGATATGATATCTCATCCCTGTCGACTTTAACCGTTTATCAAACTCGCTCTAGGTTATTTTATATCTAACATTTAGTTAACTATACATAAATGCAGGTTATTTTCTCTACTCTCGGTTTATGTACGATGTCAATGCACATGTTGATGGCGAGGTGCTCCAAGGCACTTTAAAAGTCATTGGTCGTTTATCGAGGACACCAGAAAAGAGACTTCAGGCCGAAGTAGAGGTTGGCCTTTATTGATTTTATCAATAAGAGGTATAGAATTTATTTAAGTCATTATGTTAATTTATTACTTTATCTTTGTAGATGAACTATTATAGAATGAGGACTGGGACATATTCTGACTCCCAATTGCAATACGTTGTGGGAAGAGTGAGCCCATGTATATGTTATTTTTGTGCTTTCTTAACCTCAATATGTATTAGTACATCTTACATTTATTTGTTTATGGTTGGTGCAACAGCTGACTGGTGGATAATGGTGAGCAACTGACATGTGGGCAGTAATGCATTGGCTTTCATTGCAATTAGGGTGCTCAGTCAAACAACATCGGCAAGCCAATGTGAAAGAAATTGAAGCACGTTCAGCCTTATACATTCAAAGGTTTGCAATCGGCTAAAGGCTGAACGGTTAGAAAAATTGGTTTACTGCCACTACAATATAAGACTGAGAATAAAAAACATGAAGTTAAGACAACAGCTGAGGGACAAACGCGTCGCAGAAGATGCAACTCCAAAAATTGATGTGGACGTTTTATTTGATGATGACAATCGCTTGTAGTCTTGGGTGGAGACACGAGAGCAGGTTGATGACCCCGTTTTTTATGTTGATGATAGAACATGGGCAGAGGGCATATTAGATGAAGATGAGCCGAGATCCAGAATTTAAAAGAGCAACAAAGAGAGCCAGAGAGACTCATGCGCACCAGAGAAGGGACCCAGCTTTGTTTGTTCATGACACTGAGGAGCAGCCTGAAATCGAGCCAACTAGACACTCAGAATCAGATAGCAGGCCAGTCACTCCTAGAATGGTCAAGTCACCTCCATCCTTAAGAAGAAGTACATCAGTGCATGGGATGTTTGAGAGGACTAGTTCTGCTGCTCGAGAGGACCCGACAATTAGCAGTTGAAGCAGATTAATGTTAGGCACGCCAAGGGGAAAAGGATTCATATCAAAGATGACTGAAAAAATCACACCCAAACAGAAAAAATCATCCCCAAAGGCTAAAAGGCGACTGGTTTCTTATGGTTATGATGATGATGATGATCATCATCATCATCCTAGTGCAGCTGCAGGTGCCACAGGTGCTATTACTGGCGGTGGCACTGTTGGTGGTACTTCCTCCTTCCACGCAGACACAGGCCGATGATACAGTCATAATGAGTGAGGATATGATTCACAGAGCCAATATGGGCATCCATCAGGTTATGGGGGTGGCCAACAGGAAGCAGCCATTTATGGGTGGGGTTATGAATCAAAATTCCAGTTCCATCCAGTTCCTCTTCTCATCCTTAAGATTCTTACGTTGATTCTGGATTCGAATCAAGCCAACAACCTTACATTCCAAGAGGGATCCAAAGAGGGATGTTGGACTTGGCTACTTCATTATTTGGTTATAGTGAATATACACAATACATGCAATCTTCTTATGGGTGTCAACATCAAATGTCAGACGATGAGGGAGAAGGTTCTAGTTATTATCCATATTAGTGCATCATCATTTAGGTAATGATCATTTAATTTCTGTAACATTTATTGTGTCTAATTAGATTTATTGTACTGTTTGAACCTACTTCATGCTTAGTATGTACTCAAGAATATTAGTTTAACATGTTCAATGTTTGAACTTCAATGTCTACTTCATGTTTATTGCACTTAATCCAATTTCTTTACAGTCAAATGCATGTCTAATGAATTTTCTGATTTTTATGTGATTATTTATATTTTTCTGATTTATTTCTGATTTTTTAGACTTATTTTGATGTTTTTTTGAACATTTTCATTAGGTTTCGGCCGAAACCGAAACCGAGTCGTTTTGGTTTCGGACTCAGCCGAAACCGAGTCCGAAACTGACACTGCCATCCCTGTCCTGCATACATTTCTGAAAGACCTTTATCTGGGCATGTGTTCTGACTGCCTCCTCTCTTCTAAAATGGCCAGCTAATTCAATTTAGATCCCCCATCGTAACACATGGGCCTCCATAATCAATAATTATCCGTTTGATTTGTTCCTAGAACTTTCTCCTCTGTGTTGAAACTGGAAGGGCATACACACATAACGTCAGCCACTTTTGAGATATTGGATGATTGGATACATCAATGCAATATAGTTCTTTGAGGATGCAATTTTGTACGACACTATTGAGTCATTCCACCACCGCCACATTCCTCCCACTCTTCCTTCTGCTTCTTCAAAGCAGTAATTTACATTGCCTTGACTTGAAAAGAAATCCATGGCACTTCGCTTGGTTGCTCTGGTTCTGGAGAGGAATGCCACGATTGGAGTGGTTGAATGTGATATAATTCTCATAATGGACACTGCTTGGGTCCCAATCATGCCCCGACAGTTCCATGACAGAAGTCTCATTCTTGGTTTCATGGTAATTTAGAAACTGGTATTGGAATTCTTTGCAAATTACATAGAAGTTTTAAACTCCCATCTTGCACCACCTTTTTATATGCCTTTTAATAAGCATAAAATGTTTTCCAGTGGCAATTCCATTAATCATCTGTAAAAGGGTCTTTTTCCTGATTTTTTGGATGTTTGCTGTCATTCTTTTAGCTTAAGATGCTTTCAAGGAAAATTTTAAATTGTGGCAAAGATGTCTTGGATATAACTGATGCTTATTTGTTACTCTTTTTCAATATTGCCTTCTTTTGTTATTTGCAGGGAGCACTCAAATTTTGCCAATTGTGTGAGGTATTCTCCTGATGGTAGTAAATTTATCACTGTAAGCTCAGATAAGAAAGGAATAATATATGATGGTAGGACTGGAGAAAAGATGGGCGAGTTGTCCACAGAAGATGGTCACAAAGGAAGCATATATGCAGTTAGTTGGAGCCCTGATGGAAAACAGGTACATATATAACCTCTGGATAGAAGTGAAGAAGACGGTTGCAATGTCTTCATAGACATTCTATTTTCCTTTATAGTATGTGTATTTAGAAAGATATAATGTCTGAATCAATCTTCATCTCGACAAATTCTCTATGCCATATCTCATGAATCAGTTAGGATCAATCTTTATCTTGACAGATCTCCTATACTGTTTCTGTCATGGATATGTTAGCATCTGCAAGAAGATAACTTGACCAAAGATAACATTGACACTTAAAGCTCATGGACAATATCTTTGAAATAATCTTTGGAAAGGTTTATCATGCTTATTCTCAGTCACTTTGAAATCATGGTAGGCAGTTTCGGCCGAAACGGAAACGTTTCGGTTTCGGACCGAAACGAAACGACACCCTTTGCATGGTTTCGGCCGAAACCGAATGTAGCCCTTTAAGAAAAATATAATAGTTTAATTGGTTTCGGACCCGGCCGAAACCGGTACTGCCATCTATGTTTGAAATTAAGTAGGAAAATGCAAGCTTTTGCATTAGGTGCAGCATGTATGAACATAGTATAGTCAAGAGGATAAAGGTAGGCTCAATTTTAGGGCCTGTTTAAACAAATGTTTGTACAGAAATTTTCTCTTCTTGAGGATGTCTTCCATGCACTTCTTTGCGCTCTTGTGGTTCCAAGAGCATCAGATAGAAGACCATGATAAGGGGGAGCAGTTCCCCTTTTTTTGGTGGTAGGGGGGAGGGGGTAGTGTTCAATGACACACTGAGAAAAGGGTGGAGGGAGGCTGTGATATCTCCAAAAACTCCTTCACGCAAAGCACAAAGAAGAAGGAAAGAAGAAGATGAGAAAAGGAGGAAGAGAGATGGAGAGCAGCCAGTGCGGGGAACCCACAGGCCCCACCTGCAGTCTCACTGTCTCTTCCACCTCTGAGATGTATATGTATATATAGAGAGACACGGGAAGGAGAGTGTGTGCCCAAGGGAGAGAAAAGTGGGGAAAGAGAAAAAGTTAAAGGGAGAAAAGAGTATGGCACTGGTGGGCAATTTTTGGATTCAGAATTGCAGCAGTTCTGGAGAGTTCTAGTTTCTGGCCTTCTTTCCCTCACTTTTCTGTCTCCTCACTCACCTCACCAGCCGTCAACCATTTATAGGAGTGGCCCAACTATCTATAATCATGGAAATGGACAGAATTCTGGCACTCAAAATGCATGTGAATCCACCTTTCATGTCTATAAACTTTTGTTCATTTCAAGATTTGGTGCCTTCTGGCCACACTGAACTCTCATGACCCAAAGAAACTTGGTGGGCACTTGCCTGGTGGATCACATTCTAGATTTGGTGCCTTTTGGCCATACTGAACTCTCATCACCCAAAGAAACTTGGCAGGCACTTGCCTGGTGGATCACATTTGATCAACACCCTAATGGTGGCCAAGAATATGTCATGGCCCTAAGATAAAAATATTGTTATAGTAAAAAGTTGGTTTGGTGTCTTATGTGGTATATCATCCTCTTCAATTTGTAGGCTTCACAATTTTATTCTTTAGAAGGTGCTTCATGCATGGTATGCAGTACCGCCCGGTACGTATCGGTACCGGCTTTGGTTAGTTCAGTTCTGGCCATTTGATCCCGTTACCAGCCGGTACAGGAATTAAAAAAAAAAGGGAAACCGAAGGCCGCAATA
The DNA here is from genome assembly GCA_022559845.1 of Amorphophallus konjac. Taxonomy (NCBI): domain Eukaryota; kingdom Viridiplantae; phylum Streptophyta; class Magnoliopsida; order Alismatales; family Araceae; genus Amorphophallus; species Amorphophallus konjac. The sequence continues at coordinate 10,807,182 of CM040122.1, read as the reverse complement.
GTCGCACCTTCTCCGGAGTCTCGAGTCTCATCTCACTATTGAGATTGAGAGAGAGAGAGAGAGAGAGAGAGTATGGGTGGCTGGTATTTTGAGACAAATAGAAAGAGAGAGAGAGAAACAAAGACAATGACAAAGGGTGAAAGAGACCGGGAGAGGGGTACCTGCTTGCTGCCGTTTGCCCCACCGGTCGCCGTTCGCACAAGAGGGGGAAGACGGGATTAGGGCTCGAATCTGATCGGGGAGAGATTGAGAGAGAAGTGAAAGGGGGCTTTTATCCGGGCGATTCTTGGTGGGGGTGGGAACTGGTACCGAACCGGCCGCTACCCGGTATTGGTATTGAATACCCTACCTCCATGGAAAGGAGTCAAGAACCACAAGAGCCTTGGTTCCAAAGATGAGGTGGTGCCCCACAGACAGCACCATAGTGTTGCAATAAAAGTTAGCATGTAGTTCATGTTAGGAATTATCCACTTTGGCCTATGGGCCTCATTGATTTGTCCTTTAAAAGATGCCTCAAAGTAATGACCAAGAAAGGGCCCCAATCAACTGATATCAGGCGTTAGGTTCCCCACTCGAAGAATACTGGGATTCTCTTAGATGGCATATGGTTTTGGGCATCTCCCCTTCTCCAAGCATAGGGATTGGTAGGTGGGGAGTTTCCTTTATCTTATCTCACTCTTCTTTTGTCTTCAGGGGCACTTCACCGTAGGGATTGGCAGGTGGTGGTGTAGAGATATGAGTCCAAGTTTGCAGGATAGAAGGCTAGGCTCCTTTCTTATGGAGGGTGCATGGTTCTATACAAATCTATGCTGGACAGTCTACCGATCTACTTCCTTTCTATTTTCAGAATCCCAAAGACGGTGGCAAAGAAGTTGGAGTCTATTCAGACTGGATTCTTTTGTCACGGTAGTGAGAGCAGTGATAGGGGTTGGCACGATATCTCTTGGGGCAAAGTTTGTAAGAGCAAGGAGGCAGGTGGCGTAGGCATCAAAAACATTGGAGACTTCAACTTGGCTTTATTGTGTAAGTGGTTGTGGAGGCTCGAGAAAAAGGATGGAGGGTTGTGGGTGCAGCTGATCATACAGATATACTATTCCCCATCTAGAGCTTGGGATTTGTCTTCGTCACATTTGCATAATGTCTCCCCAATTTGGAGAGGCATCCTCTAATATGTAGACTTCATCAGAGCTAGTGTTCGGGTCAGCTTGGAGATGGAGAGAGGTACTTATTTTGGTAGGACATGTGGTGTGGAGACCTCACAATAGCGGAGGCCTTTTCGTCATTGTATGCTATTGCGGGTGTGCCAAGGGCTTCTGTAGCTCAGTCCTTTGACGGATAGTTGGTTGGCGGTGTTTGGGCACCCACTTTCAGGAGGATTCTCACCCTTGAGGAGATGGACCAGCTGGAACATCTCTTGAGCTTCCTCCTTGACTTCAGTCTAGACACAAGTAGGACTATCTCATGGTTATGGAGATGGGAGAGAGAGAGAGAGGGAGACTTCTCAGTCAAATCTGCCTACTCCCTCATTTCGGATGGGGGAATGCGCCACTCTTTAGCATCTCAGATTTGGGTTCCCAAGAGTCCATTCAAGGTGAAGCTGTTGGTTTGGAGGATTTCTCATAGTCGACTTCCCACTCGTGATAGGGTTTCTCCTTTATTATAGCATATTTCTACCTTATATTGCTTGTGCGGGGATGTGGAGGACCTGAACCATTTGTTCACAGGACGCCCCTTTGCCAAGGGCATATGGATGAATAACAGCCAGAGATTCTAACAGTCTCTTAGCTATTTTGTGGGGGTACATCAGCTCTTCCTTATGTGGCATAGGATGTGGAACCTTAAGGGCGAAAATGTCATCTGGTGGCTTATCCTTCATGCCACTCTTTGGGTCTTGTGAAGTGAAAGGAACAATAGAATCTTCAAAAAGGAAGCTAGATTGGAGGATAGGTTATTTTCTTTTGTTTGTGAGGTAGTGACTTTTTGGGCTAAACACTTACGTAAAATGGAGGCTAATAACTCCTCACTTTTCTTGTTGTTGGGTAGTTAATTGGGGTACACCTTCTTGGTGTGGTGGTCTTTGTAAAGGGGTTTGAGAGCTGATAGCATGTACCTATACATCCCTACCTTCTTTTAACATATTTGTGGTACAATCCACTTTTCAAACAACAAAAAAAAACTTTTCTTCTCAAGGCAAGGACCTGGGCTTCTTATGCCAATGGTCGGGCCTTTCATGGTCAACAAAGTACCTTTTGAAGGATGAAACTTTGAGGCCCACAGACCAAAGAAGACTAGTCACAAGTTAACTCTTCAATACAATTAATTCCATCAATGGGAGTTCCCCTGCTTAAGGCAGGGACTCTAGGCCTACTTATATCCTCATCTCGGATGGTGGCCTGCGTCACGTTTTTGTTCGCCACATTTGGAGACCGAAGAGTCCTTTGAAGGTGAAGATTTTTATTCGGAGGATTTCCCATGAGAGACTTCCGACTAGAGATTGGCTCAGATGCTTCATTACGGATATCCAGCCCTCTTGCTGCTTATGTGGCCTACAGGACGAGTCAATGGACCATCTATTTGTTGGTTGTCAGTACGCACAGACTGTGGGAGAGATTGGCTTCCAGAGCCCGGTGTGTCTTGGGCCATCAGACGGAGATCCGGTCCTTCATCAGGTTGTGGGGCAGGTCTTGTCCCACCAGAGGTGATCGTGTTGTCTGGTGGCTTATTTTGCATGCCACTCTTTGGTCCCTTTGGGGTGAAAGGAACAACGGGATTTTTAGACGGGAACCTAGAGTGGAAGATTCTCTTATTTCTTTCATTTGTGCTAGAGTGAGGGAATGGACGGAATTGTTTTGTAATGTGAACGCCCTTAACTCACCTCTTTTTGTTTTGTTGGGAAGGTAATCGGCCATACACCGCCTTGGTGTGTTTGTATTGGATCTCTTTTTTGGGAGCTTTCTTACACTTGTACACTCTTTTTTCATTTATACAATCAGTGGTATTACCCACTTTCAAAAAAAAGGTAGGGATTATAGGCCCTTCGGGATGCAAGACTACCAGCTCCAGATTTGATCTATATCCAGATTCAGAATCCTGACTCAGATTCAAACATTCAGATCAGATTTTCCCTCCTGATAGGATTCAATCCTTTCAAATTTTTGGATTTGCTTTTAGAATCAAAACAGTGTTTTAAAAATCTGCCACCTAGGCAACTAGGCAGGCTGCCTAGACAACTCAAGGCCCCTTCTCATCTAGGTGGTTTCCACCTCTGTGTTTCACAAGTTTTTCATAGACGAATTATTTTCATAAAATGACTTTATACCCTGATTAATTAGTTGTATGTGGAGAAGAGTTCGACATTTCTTCCTCCTCGATAATTTCTGAATCTCTGATCTTGCCTTCTGTTGCCCCATGTTTGGTAGATGTTGGGTGTGTCTCTGGACGAAAATAGTAATAAAAAAGAAGGTATCATGTTTTGTTCTTAATGTGTGCTCACACAGTTCCAGTTGAAACCAACCAGTCACACCTTCCAGAGGAAACCATCAAGAATTTTTAAGCAATGCATACCACCATTCAGAAGGATCTCACAAACTCGCATTCAAGAAAATGGCAATCAGAATATTCTCACAGGGATTGAAATGCAAAAGAACTTGGAAGAAATGTACTTAGAGGAAGCTTGAAAGGGGGGATGTCAGGGCTGCAGTTGTAGGCTGCTTCCTCTTCAAGTACTCTTGCAGCCCTGCCCCATGGGAGCTCTTCCCCAGGGTTGGAGACAAGATGGTACTCATGTATTTTATCTTTTGGGCTGGTGCGCTATGGGTATGGACAAGTATAGGTGAGGCTTCTGCAGATGACAGGAATGAACCAGGAGTTGGATGTGTGGGGTTTTTACAGGTGATAAGGATGGATCGAACAATGAAGCCTGTGCACAAAATCAGGGTGGCAGGTGTTGATGCAGGCTGGAGGAGCCAGTCAGGGTAGGGCTTCCTCAAACATTCGGGTTGGCTGGATGGCGAGACCTGCACCCTTTGTCAGGGTGATGGACAGTGGCGCAAGCCAGATAGAGATGGATGGGACCATGGAATGAGATTTCCATAGGCACAAGTGATAGTTTTGCAGAGGTCTTCCTAAAGGTATGGCACTTTTGCGGGGATCCAACTGGAGTCATGGGCATTATCCGATAAACCTTCATAGAATCAGTGGTTCATCATATCTGGATGACAAAAAGTCAGATCGGATCTAATGGCTATTCAGTCTACTATTTCTCCAATATTTCAGCTTGGACTTAGCATAATCCAATCCAATTTATGTACAGGCTCCCGATGCTTATTAAAGTGGGCCCTTTTATAGCCCTCATTGTGAGGTGCCTTTTTGTGAGGCCCACAGACAAAGTCATTCTATTCATAGTTGTCAAGGTGCTAAGGTGAGTCAAGACAACTTGGACTTCCCCGAGTGCCTGAGCACTTGTGCAACAAGTTCGTGTGTGTGTGTGTGTGTGTGTGAGAGAGAGAGAGAGAGAGAGAGGGGACGATGGCAAGATGGATGACACTGGACGATGAGAGTCACCCGCAGTGGATGATGGCGAGGTGGATGGTGATGGTGGATGACGGCTGTGGCAAAGGGGGGGGGGGTGGAGAACCCTAGTTGGAATAGATGAAGTCTCACTTGTCAAGGCCTAAGGCGCACGAATGGGCCCCCTTGGGCAGCATAGGACTGGACAATCTGGGGCCATTCAGATATGAAGTACTTGATTGGTTGTTCCCGGGGGTGGGGGTGGGGGAGAGGATGGTTGAGGGAGTTTATTTAAACAGGATCAGGATAACTAGATCCTGTTATCGGGATGGGCCGGGTTAGGCAGTAGGCAGTCCAAGGTGACTAAGCAGGCTTCTAAGCCACGAAAAGCTGCCTGGTTGCCTAGACGACTGCCTTGACAACTGCTATTCTGTTGTAGGAATAGTTGGCTTGTGATGCACAGGAGATACTATCAGTTTTGGTCCTGAACCTTCATGATTGTGTTCTTTAACGAGGCAGCTTATGGTGAGAACTCTCATTCAACTAGTATTAGGGACTCGAGGCCCCATCCTCGTGGGGGAGTTCTTGAAGGGGGGGTGGAAGGCTCCATGTACAGCACCAAACTGTTGTAGTAAAAAGTTAGCATGTATTGCATGTGAGGCATTGTCCTTTTTGTCTCATGGACTCATGGAGCATCTCTCCTTTTAGGACGGGGACCTCAGCACCCTAAGACCAATCTAACATGACCCTGTCATCATCCTATATGTGAGGTGCCTTTTGAAGGGACAAAACCATCAAGGGCTAAAACAAGCAATACCTCATGTGAGCTATAGACGAATCTTTCATTATAACAAATTTATAGGAGCCCCAGATGCCAAATGCCTGATTGTTTAAATCAGAATGTAAATATCGTTCTTAATACCGGGTCATGTCACAAGTCCTCAGCAAAGAACGTAATTCTTGTTAGTTGATAAAATTCCAATTTGGGAACCTGGGTTTAACTAGCATTCAGTTTTCTAATTGATTTTTTTTTCTAATAAAAGGATGTGTTGCACCACCAATTATGTATCATTGTAAGTAGAGGCAGTACAACAAATAGAGGAGAGATTCCTCTAAACACTCACAAATGTCTCACACAGATGCAGAAAAGAGAAAATTCACAAGATAAAAGACTCACTCAATTGCTAAAACTGCAGGCTCTTGTTTAATTACTAAAACTGCAGGAGATACATTAAACTGGACTCAAACATTATAAACCCTTTGAATAAGTCCAGTCCTAAGGTTCCTTGAAGGTCCCGATGAGCAGATACTTATCTACTTAAGTGATACTCTCAGATGCAGATAAATTCAGAAGCACATAAGAAAAGAAAATCTCCTGGCACGACCCAGAGTAGAAAATTTGTGATGCTACGTGGCAATCACTTCATTTGTGTGAACAAGTACTCTTTTGTGTTATAGTACAGACCCTGCCTCACCCAGATTGATCTTTTCATACCTTCTTGAACTTACCTACTTATCCACATATGTCAAACCCAAGCATTCCCGTCTTTCCAATAATCTCTTCATTATCCCATTCTTGTAGAAAAGACACCATGCCATTTCCCAGAATGTACAGTAATGTCCCTGCCTGCATGCCTTCATACTCATGGTTGGCAATATCGGCCGAAACGTATCGGTTTTGGCCGGTACCGATCCAAAATCGGACCCCAACACTGTAGCAGGTCTGATACCTAAAAAAATACCTTTTTAATGGTTTTGGACGAAACCATTAAGGGTTTCGGCCGAAACCGACCTGTTTCGGTCCGAAACCGGACTGTTTCGGCCGAAACCAGAGAGGATCACTAATTTTTTTACTTTTTTGAATGGTTTCGGCCGAAACCGAAACTGATACTGAAACCGGTACGTATCGGTTTCGGTACCGGCCGAAACCGGTACTGCCATCCTTGAATCATACTCCTCTTCCCACTGGTCTTTGCACTCCTCTTCCTGTGTTTCTTCCAAGGAAATCCGACCTTCTCTGTCCTTTGTGTTGAGAGAATGAAGATATGACCTTGAGAAGAGGGGTGGGATCTAGTAAAGAGCCTACCATTCTAAATGTGAGTGAGCTATTTCCTTGAACTTGTAAATCACTCCAATTCCAACTTTTGTAAACCATTTAAGCTTTCATTTTTCAGGACTAAATTCCTCCCAAGTCAAATCCTTGTCAGCCTCTGTCATAGTCTCTTTAGGGGTAGAAGGGGTAGTATTCCCTTTTCCACCAAGACCCTGACTTTGAATTGGAGCCCAAGTTTTCTAAATTGATGTTCAGGCAGAAAATGTTAGAGTTACATCATGGACTTAATATAGCAGTATCTTGGTTTAAGTAGCTTTGAAGTAAATAAGAAAAGGTTGCTTTCCTTCAGGTTTAAACTATAAGAACTATATCTACTTCTATTTTCTAAGATAGGCGTATGAACTACAGCAGATAATTCTGCACTGTATTTAAAGACTTTTTCCTAAGAGTGTCGTTAGACCAACAAGAGCATTGGTCTTTTCTTAATGTATATAAAATTGATATAATTCTTTTCCAAACTGGCTTTTGAGTTTAGACTCCATTGAATAATGTGTATATTTTCACTTTTATCAATTTATATGGTTTCATGTTAAAAGTGTTCCAGCATTGATTAAGGCCACTTGCTTCAAAAAGGTTAAATTTTCTCACCCCCCCCCCCCACATAATAGTTTTGCTCACAGTTTATTTTGTTTTGTTTTCTCTTCCAAGAGGGTTTGTTGATTTGGTAAGAGAGGCTTCTGAAACAGCATCATAGCTGATGAGATATTATTTCACTGAACGAGGGTTGATTTGATGTTGCAGTTTATCTGACATATATTCTTTTGTTGATTCTCTTCAAGTTGATATTCATTGTCCTGTTTAATGTTACTAGTAAGTGTAAGCTATGGAAGCTTTTATGGCTCTAAATTAGATAAAATCTACTTTAGGTATTGACAGTCTCTGCAGATAAGTCAGCCAAAATATGGGAGATTATGGATAATGGAAGCGGAAAGTTGAAGAAGACACTGTCATGCCTTGGCTCAGGTGGTATAGATGATATGCTAGTTGGCTGTCTTTGGCAGAATGACCATCTTGTGACTGTTTCTCTAGGTGGAACATTTAATTTGTTCTCGGCAAGTAATCTGGATGAGACACCAGTACAGTTTTCTGGACACATGAAAACTGTCAATGCTCTAGCCTGTTTTATACAAAATGGTCAGAAAACCATTCTTTCCAGCAGCTATGATGGTCTCATAATTAGATGGATCCAGGGTGTGGGTTATGGTGGCAGATTGGGGAAGAAGGACAATGTGCAAATCAAATGCTTTGCTGCAGTGGAGGAGGAACTTATTCTATCTGGATTTGACAATAAGGTCAGTAATTATGTATCATACTCCTTTCCCAGTTTTGATGCTCTCCCCAGTTTGCAATTGCACTGCATCTCTTCCTTATGTATCTGATCTGTTTCTTAAATTCACTACACAAACATCATGATGGTTGTTTAACACTCGAGGATTAACATGGAAAAATAGATTGAATTAATAAAATAAATTGGATGGAATATTAAGGAAATTGATTCTTTTATGTCCATTGATTGAACATTTACGCACATTTGCTTGACCATTTATATGGCGTGTGCGATGTTAATCTCGCAAGTTAGGTTTATCAGACGATTAAGGATCGTGTGTTGGACCTATCTCCACTGATCAGAATCAATGTTACTTTATATCGGCCTAAAGTCCGAACACCTTTATTTAACTGCCAAAGAAGTCATCGACTTTCACAATATCAGTTGTGATATTGAGGGCGCATTCGCAATTATCGCAACAAACACCTTTGAAGGGATGAGGGCATTTATGCCATAATGAGGGTATAATTGTAATTTAGTTTAGGTCAGGATTAGGCTTCAATGATTGGGGTAATTTTTGTAATTTGGGTATTGATTGAAGGCTATCTCATAGTTTGATGCCGTTCAAGGGTTTAATTATAATTTGGTAAGAATAGGAGTGTATTTGCAGTTTTGTACTGGTGGAGATTAGACTCAATTTGGTACTGGCTAGGGCTTTATGGCAGTTTGATATTGGATGTGGGTGCAATTTGAGCCCTAGGGGTATATGCACAATGAAACCGCGTCAAAGAAGAGCATTTGCACAATTGATAGAAAACTAGGGTATTCTTATAATTTCTGAAAAGAATACAAGACATTTGTACAAATACAGGACTCTTCTATAAATATAGAACTTTGTCAGCAAATTGTAGACTTTACAAGACTTTTCCTCAAAAATGTGGGGCATATCTACAATTTCTGAAGTTAGTTGGACATTTATACAATTAGTAGACACTCTAGGGGTTTTCTTGTAATTTCAGAGGTATTTTTTTAATTTTTGATTAATCCAGGAAATTACATGAGTTTTCTCACAAAATCACATAGAAAATTACATAACAGGACTCCTAGGGGCTTAAGTGTAGACCCAAGGGTATTTATACAACATACCCTTTTGTGGGTCTTCACAAAACACAAAAGCACAAGTCTCCAAAGTGCTCCAAGCTTTACTCCCTAAGTTGCTCCTCAAGATGTGTATGTGTGTGTGGCCAAGTGGGGACCACGGGGATATTTATAGACCTAGGGGGGTGATTGGGACCGGATAGGACCCCGGACCGGATAGGACCCTTGGAGGGCCTATCCAATCTGGATAGGTTCCCTGGGGAACCTCTCTGGGGCCGGTTGAGGCCACAGGTGCCCCACCGGCCCCGGAGGGATCTATCCAGACTGGGTAGGTCCCCCATGGGGCCTACCTGGTCCTAGTAGGCTAGGAGATGGGGGAGGGGGGCGACCTCTATAAAAAGCCCACATGTTTTTTTATTTTCTTTAGGTTTTGTGATTGGTTACGTGGAGAGGAGAAAGCGATGACTCTTTTGTGCTTTATGCTTGCTTTCCCTTGTTTCTTTCGCGTCATTTGTCGAGGGAGGAAGCTTACGGCCTACTGGACCGTCTTGCCGACAAGTGTCGGACACTCCACAGGTGTGATGAAGATCTTCATTTAGTTGTTTCTTTGCTGCGAGGGTTTTTCCCTTAATGCCGGACATCCGGGTAGAGTTCCCGAGGTTTCAAAATTTGTCTAGAGTTATGACAACGCTAAGCTTTGTGTCATTTGTCGGCCGTCACCGGACTAAATTAATTTCAATTATCTCGATTATTTCGAGAAAATAACGGGGCATCTGATAAGGGATCTGGGGTGACGATGCTAACTTTGTGCTACTTTTTGACTGTCATCGGGCCAATTTAATTTTATTTATCTCGATTAACTCGAGAAAAATAATGGGCTCAACAAATGTCTCCTACGGGATGTCCGTCAAAGTTGGAGGCGGCGGTAGGCGACCCGTGCCCTTCATAGTTTCTCTTGCTTACCGAGTTTTTTTTTGTAAACTTGTTTCGATTAATTTGCTGACATTTCTTGTCTGAACTCTTTGGCTTTTCTGTTTTCTGCCGTGAATTCTTGCTATGACTTGCTACGATGGAGACAAAGGCTACACCATGAAGCTGAAGATTAGAGGCTTCGATGATCATTATGTTTTACGGACTGATAAGCCTATGCCGCCGTTTCCTCGGCCTACAATTACGGCGGATAATTTCGACTCAAAGGATCATGGCTTTTTCTGGCTTGCAGAGGGGCCGACTGAGGAGACAAACTCTGAGGAGGGTACTATTGACATATCAAGAATTTCAATGGAAAATGGTGTTCATATATGATCGGTCTCAGGGATATCCTCCGCACTACTCGTTGGATCGACATCTTTCCTCCTTCATTCAAAGTTTTGTTCCTCCGCACACGGAGGCTAATGATCTGCTCTTACCAACTGAGAGGTGTCGCCTTGGACGAGCCATATTATTGGGGCGAGATAGTATGTAGGATACTTGTACTCTCTCCTATCCAAGTTTTCCAGAAGATTTTGTGCGACATACACTATCCAAATGAAAAAAGTCTGTGCTTCTTCAGCAATCATGAAAATTTCAAGATCAATGTTACATTTCTATTGCCGACCTCTTGGGATTTGTTCGGTCAACATAAGGTTGCGAAACCTACAGTTGATGGTTTGACTTTAACCCCTTCAAGAGTGTTGTTTGCAATTGATGGGTATGATCACGATTGCCTGCTTGAGAGGATACGGGCACTTAAGGCCCCCAGTTGGGATGGAAAATGGTCTATCATTCCCTCCCACACTTATCACCAAGGGGCGACAGAATGGCTGATGGGTGTTTTTCATGTTTACAAAGTAGTATTGGACAAAGCGGGGATCTGCCATGCAGTGACAGTTGCTTTATATTCTTATCTTTGTTACACTGGTCTTCTACAAGGTTTGGCGGAGAGATTCAACTACCGTTGGAATACATTCGTTACAGTAGAAAGCGAGACATTTTTATATCTCTGGGCTTTCCATAGGATTTTCGGCCTCCCTGTTTGTGGCTGTGCTTACGACGAGTGTCTTTTGATGATCTGCACCGCAGCTATTCTTTCGGCGACGGGAAGTATCGCATTCGTAGTACCACAGGCTTTTGATGAAGACCTGGAGAGATTTGGCCCAAGTGCACATTTAATCCTCGAGGGATGTGAGCCCGGGGTTTTATGGCGACGGTACAAAAAAAGGGGTGGCAAGATGCGTAGGGTAAGACTTGAACTCGGGTGGCCCAATAATCGCTCAGCTCTCCGTACCACTCTGCTAGATTCCCGTTATCAAAAAAAAAAAAAAAGAGATTTGGCCCAAGTGGGCAAAGAAAAGACTTCTCGCACATCTAGAGTGACTTTGAATGCTTGTGTCCGACATTTTTATGATGGGCATTTCTGCTTCCATGAAGAATTTGCTCAGCCTGGGGTGTCTTGGGACCAATACAAGGAGGTAATAATAAATTTCACCAGCATCCACGCCACCTGCCTGCTCCCAAATAGGGATGGAACTCTCGAGGGCTACCGCCTCTTACATATTTGGTTGCGTACCTGGCTTACTAGTTAGCCACTTTTGTGATTCCTCATGGTGAAGAGGATATTCTCAGGGCCGATGATATTTACCCGACGTGTCTGATGGCTTGTGGCTAGAGGGTTGCCATTGCTTCTGCAGCCCTGGCTAATATATATCACTCTTTTGGGGACTTGACTAATTGTTCTTCGCCCCGAGATAAAATTATCTTGATGCCCACTCATTACTTGAGTGCATGGGTCGGCTTGTTGTTCCCAGGATTTTCTAAAAGGTTGGCAGTTGACAACCCAATGACGCCCCTTATTTTTGTGTTCAGCAGACACCCAGACTAGGATTTGTTGGTTGGTGTTCGCCCACTTATGTCTTTTCTTCCCACCAAGGGAAAGGAGGGTTTGGACTTCGATCATTGCTCTTATCTTTTTCACCCTTTTCTTGAACACGAGGGAGACGAGGCCGTTAGCAAGATATCTTCTCATGCAGAACCATCACCTTTTGCTTTTGCTGAATGGGTACTTTGCACCCGCCCTAGCATTCTGGTGTATTGCCAAGCCTACACTACGATTCTGGAGCCGTATCATCCGCACTGGTTTGCACAGAATTTTGGATACGATCAGAACATTTGATGGGAATCGACATCGAGCACTGACTTTTATTTTTACACTTGTGTCCTTTTAGTTTGCTTTTATATCCTCGGGAAAGTATGTACGCAATTGTAAGGCTTTATAAGCCAATGTGTCATTCCCTTGGATTCTTTGGGTTTTTGTGTAAATTGTCAGTAGGTTCAGCAAGGGGGCCCTCACTCCTTCCTCATTGGTCCAAGTGGCACCATTTGGGTCCATGTGGGGCTGGTCAAAGGTCTTAGGTGGCATCTAGAAGCTTGGACTAGTCATGGGAGACAATTGGACCAAAAAGTCCAATTTGGATACCCATTGGTCAAGGGGGCGCCCCCTCCCTTTGTTTAATGTGGTTCCAAACCACATGGGATAAAAACTTTTGAACTCCCTAGTTTGCCCTCCCTAACCCTAGATCCGAGGTTATTAAGAGTCTTTTTTCATTTATTATAAATAGCTTGTATTTCACCATTTTAGTAGAATTAATCATATGAAATTTCAGAAATTGGTTGGATCTCTCTTGAAGGGTGCGCCCCTTACCTCTCTTCTCCTGGTTCATCTTCTTCCTCCAGCCCTCTAGGGTGTGATACCCATTCTCCTTAGCCCCTCTGAGTTCACCTCTGCTGCCGTCGCCGTTTCGTGCCGCCGTCGCGCCGCCGCCGCCGCTACATCGAAGTTCTGTCCAAATCAGGACAGAACCTCTCCTCCGAAATTGTATCTCTGGTTCTTGTTGTCTGATTGAGCCCTAATTTTGAGGGTTTGTTCTGTCCATCTCCCTTAACCTCCAGTTAAAATTTTGTGTCATTTGGAGTCCATTTGATATTTTTCCCGTATTTTTGTTTGTCCTCTCAGTAATCTGCCCTTTTGCAGATCTACGGGACACAGTCTCCTTGTTGCAATTTCCCCACCCACTTAGAAAATTTTAAAAAATCCACAAATTCCCTAGTGTTCCTCACGTATACCCCCTTCCACCATAATTTTCGTTGTGTCAAAAAAAATCATTTAGCCCTCGGTCAAAGGTCTGTTTCAGGCAGATTCATCTCTGCCCTGTGTGTCTGTCAATCCGGGTCAGAAAAAAAAGGCAGTTTACAGTCGTTTTTATTTTTAATCCGTTCTGTGGATGGAGCTACCAAAAATATATGTTGTAGATCTCTGAGTCCTCTATCCATCGGTACCTCTTGTGCATCAATCCGACATCGGATCTGGTCGTAGGAATTCTTTTCGTGAAGGTGTGCAGAGCAGATCCGAATTCAGCCAGCACAACTCAGTCCGGGAGAAAATTCAGAATTAAATATCAAAGGTCAGCTTCAACGACCGCCCCTTCAGGGAGTCGTTCAGGGACGCCCTGCCATCGTCCCAGCCAAGCGGCGCCTCCAGAAGATCTCAGGAAGGCGACGCTCCTTTGGAAATCGTTGTTTGCTGTCCAGCGAGTCGACAACCGAGTTGGCGCAGCACCGAGTTGGAATAGTGCCGACTCGGACCAGCATGCCGAGTTCGTGCCGTACGCACCTCCAGATTGCTGCCCGTCAACCCAGGGTCGGTCCTCCCGGGTCCCACTTGTAGTCCTTTACCTCCCTGCATGGAGTGGGCAATAGATTTCACTGTTGTAATTAACTTTTACCGTTGTTACCGGGAGTTACCGTACTTGGCCGGGAACGTCTTCCCCACGTCCGGAGCATGGAGATACACTCGCTACCCTTCTCGTAGGCATTGCTTTACTCGTATATTTTTGTATATGTCGCTGCATGAGTGATAGATTATCTAGCTTGTTATCATTTTATCACCGCTGCGAGAGCGAGAGTGAGTGACCGTCCCGTGACTCGACCCAAGTTAACGCGGAAAGGCCGATACCCGAGACTCACTGCCGGTTTCTCAACCGTGCACGGTCCAACGTTTCCCTCGCTTAGGGACGATCGCGAGCTAGAGTCTCAGGTCGCGTGTCCGTCCCGCATCAACATTCCTCCTAATTCTAAGTTCCCACTGGCTCTCCGGCAATACAAACACAAAGATGTGCATTTAGTTTCAGCAGTCTGGCGGGATTTATTTTGCCGGAGCATGAAGGGTGATTACCCCATCCCAACATAGATGCGCAAAGGTCGCTTTGATGTCTTCTTTGCCCGGTGGTGGTACAAGAATGGCAATGTGTTTAGGTAGCATGCCGATGTCTTGAGATCGGCTGAGGATAAGCATTTAAGGAAAGAAGATATGCAACCTTTATTTCTTACTCTGGACTTTATCAAATCACATTTTTCTAGGGCTGCCAAGACCATAAGAGGGAACGAACAAGCCTGGAAGAAAGGGAGTCGTTCAATTCCTCATGATCAGAACCCATACATTGGGACATTTAAGCCCTTACATGGTGCGGCCATTAAGGCTTCAACAGTCTTTTCTTCTCGTCGGAGCGCTACTTCCATTTCCCCCAAAGCATATTCATGATGGGAACACTTCCGTACCTCCTTTGGCTTTAAAAAGAGGGCTCAATTGTCACAAGTGATACCTGAAGGATTTTTCGCCAACGAAGCAATCGTAGAATGGAGGGCCCATACTATAAATGCAATTGGTTCGGCCAGCCCAGTAGATTACATTTTCTATGTGGAGGTGGTTAGGACGCTGAACGATATTTTGGGTGCTGCGAAGAAGGCCACTCATGTCCTTAAGTTGAAGCATGAGCAGATTATTTTGAAGCCATCAAGACCCATAGGGTCCGAAGGTAAAAAACTTTGCTTTGTTATCCACCTCTTCATTGTATGCTTTTCTTTTTCATGTTGTCTCTTGTTCTAAGATCCCCCTTATTTTTCTTTTACAGTAGATGTGTCTACCGATCAGGATAGCGGAGTCTCCCTTGTGGAGGATTCCCCAGATATGACACTCGAGGAGCCTTCAGGTTCCACCAAAAGACAATGGGCCGAAGACAACGGAGAGGATGCTCGACCAGCCTCACATCCTTGAATCGGGGAGGCGACCTCTGCCAAGATTAGAGCTTTCAGTGAGTGAGCAGTCTCTTCTTGCTTCAGAGCTCATCTTTAGTCCCTTATGGATGTTATGACCTCTGCTTGGTTTGATTTAGGGTCTTCAAGAGCTGGGACAGGAATGAGCTTTTCTCCACCTTCTGACAATACTTTTTCACAAACGGGATTGGCTTTTGATGAAACCATCCCCGAGGTTGAGGTGGGCATTGAAGATCTGAGTCTTGTAAATGACGATTACACATCAATTACCGATGCCTCTCCTTTACCTAGGATGGAGGGGACTCCTTTGGATCGCCATCTGGTAGATTGCATAGGTCCCCCTTTTTCTTGTTATGTGTGGGAACTTGAGTAGTCCTTGTTGGTAAATATTCTCTTTTCATTTCTCAAGAGGACAAGAAGTCATACCCAGTCCTCCCATTCGAGAGGGCGCCAGCTCTTCTCCCAATGAGGGGAGCTCCAGCTCTTCTTCTGATAAGGAGGACTCTAATTCCTCTAGCGAGGGGAGTTCTGATTCTTCTTCTAGTGAGGATGACACAACTTCTTCTTCTGATGAGGAACAATCCTCGACTTCTGCAAGCTCCCTTGAGAGTGGGGAAGTAGGAGCCGTTTCAGGTTAGCCGTCAGTTGATCTTTGAGAGTGGGGAAGTAGGAGCCGTTTCAGGTTAGCCGTCAGTTGATCTTTCACCCTTAGCTCCCTTGTTTCATTTTTTCACCATCCTTTTCTTATCTCATTTGTTGTAAATTTTGCAGCCACTGATTTGTCAGCCTCCATGAATATGTTCTCGGAATTGATCGAATCTGGTACTTGTATCAAGCTTCTTGAGTATCTCGACGACCCTAGGACGGTGGCAAATGGGGCATCTTGTAGCAGTAGTATGATTGAGAAGAGGCTCTTAGAGGTGGAGGTCTTAGGTAACGATATACAATCCTTTACGTTGGGGCTCCTGGCTTCCACCGTCAGCATAGTGGAGTCTGGGGTTGTAGACCCTCCCGATTAGGAATTTATTTTGAGCCCGCCTATCCATTTTTTATTCCTTGTTTTGAATTACTGGTATTTACTGTACCAATTTGCTTTGATACAGTTGTTGACGAAGCTGTCGCAGAGCAAGGTCCCTCAAATGATGGAGTACCCCCCCCTTGTATCTCTTTAGAGGCGCAGCATAATACTGATGATGTTGACATGACCTCTGACCCCTTAGCCTCAAAAACACTTTCAACTGAGACCCTTCCTGTTAAGGGTGATCCTGCAGGTGAACACCTCCTTTCTTATCTTGCTTTTTGCAATAGATCCTTAGCTGATTATAATCTCAACCTCTCCCCTTCTGTGTTTTCTTTTTTTCTTCACTGAACTTTCTTTCTGCTCCTATGCTCACGGGACAACCAGATCTGACAATGAAAACTTCTGAGGCTATGACACCTCATGCTTTTGATGTGACGGCTTGTGAGAAGGAGGTGTCTCTTTCTGAGACACCTACTCTTGTGGAGTCGACCCCTCCTGCCACCTTCAAAGAGAGGAATATTTTGGAGTCAAATACTTCCCATCCCCTTATTGATCATTATCATTTGGTGAATGGACTTTCCTAAGTTATGTGTGCTCCCTCTATTTGCAGAGAGCATAACCGTGGATACGCAGTCAATAGAGGATGCCTCGCTTCCATTCGCAGGGGTAGCCGTCATTGTTACTTCCTCTTCTGGGATACAGGAAAGGATTTCCTCAGAGGTTGGGCCTAGTTCCATTGCAGGTATAGATTTGTGAATTCTACACCGAAATCTTGTGCTCCTCTTTCTCCCTTTTTTTTCTTAGAAGCCTTATCACCATTCTTTGTTCGCAGCTCCGGCGATGCTCTCACAAGCAAGGATGGCAGTGTCGGTTTCGGACTCGGTTTCGACCGGGTCCGAAACCGATACGACTCGGTATCGGTTTCGGCCGAAACCGGTTCAAAACAGTTAGAAAAGGCCAAAATTGGGGCCAGCATGTTAGGTTTCGGCCGAAACCGGACGGTTTCGGTCGGTTTCGGACTGAAATCGGACGGTTTCAGTCCGAAACCATTAAAAAATTATTATTATTTGGTATCGGACCTGCTACAGTGCAAAGGCCCGTTTCGGTGTCGGTATAGGCCGAAACCGATACGTTTCGGCCGAAACGTATCGGTTTCGACTGATACTGCCAACCTGGCTCACAAGGTCTCCATATTTTCCTGCCTTGGGCATTAAATGGCCGAGCGCTCCGCGACCATTAGGTCTCTTGTAAATGCCGACGTGGCCGGCATGTTAGTTCAAAACATCGAGCCTTTACTTCAGTAGGATCCTCTCCCCTCGATTGAGGACATGAGTAGCAGCCTTGAAGGTTATACCACGGGCCATCATGGATTAGGACTTCCCAAAGAGGCTTGGATGTCGGCACTTGCAGCCCTTTGAGACAGATTTGCCTGCCTCCATGTTATCCAAGAGTGACAGATGAAAGCTCTGATAATAATTCAGCATGAGGAAGAAAAGCTCTCGGGCTTGAAGGCAGTTCGGGCGAAGAACAACATTCAAGCTGAAATCGCCTATGGCCGTAGCAGAGGCATTGACCAAGGCAGCGGAGCTAAAAGACGAGGTGTAGGCTCTGATACAAAAGGCCCAGGACTTGCTTGCTGCTTCTCATGGAGTTGAAGAGGAGGGGCGTCGGGCGCAGGCTGAGATGGCAACACTCTATTGTGACCTTGCTATGCTTCAAGACGAAATGCTTTCGAAAGAGGCTCACATTGCTAACTTAAAGAGCAGCGAGCCGAAACCTTGATACATTTTCTCTTTGTTGGTTTTTTAACACAACTAGGATTTAGCTGAGTTTGTTTATCACTCGGCATTGCTTGCATGTCGCTGACAACACAACATTCTTGCATATGGTTGATAGCATTCTTTTTGCATATAGTTGACAGCACATTCAGTTGGGAATTTTCATGACTTGTTCAACATTCATCTCTAGTTACTCTGAGGGTTTGTCTTGGACTCCTTTTTGATGATGAATGAAGGAAATATAGAGTTGACACCATAAACAAAATGTGGTCACATATTGAGTCATTCATTGATAGATGCGGGGGATACCTGTGATCTGGGGGTCTGCTGACAAGGCACCATGGCCAGGGATGCACTGCCCCTCTTGCAAGTCCTGAAGAACTTCCCCTTTTGGGGTAGCCTCAGTAGGCTGTTGCATGTCAACCTCGGCAGCCCGGCTCGTCACTACTCACACAAGTAATGTGACAGGCATCAGTTAATTCAGCAATTAAAAAACAAGAGAAAATAACACAAGTCTGCAGACTTTATACCTGAAGGATCAGCCACGCTGGCCTCGTCAGCACCAACAGCGCAAGGAGGGTTCCCCAATGGAAGTGTTGACATTATGTTATCAAGGACCCCTGACGGTGGGATTTCAGCACCCGCCACCTCCATGGTCCTTGTAATTCTTGAATCATCCTCATAATTCAGGAGGTCCATAAATGAGTCGGATTCGACAAATTGTGAGAACTCCTCCACAAAGCCGACCAGGTCAACACCTACATAATGGTTGGTTATATAAACCAGACAGGTCATCACAAGAAACGGCTACTTAAAAAAAACGGAGGGGGGGGGACTCGAACTCTCGGAGGGATTTCTCTCATCTAAAGAAGACCTCGAAGTCTCGATACCTGAGGAAGAGCTCGAATTTCCTCCTTCGGGAGAATCGGAAGTCTCGGAACCCCCACTCCCAGAAGTAGACTTAGCATTGTCTCCCGCCGCCGAGACATGGAGAGCACCATCAGGAGCCCCTGCATAACCAAAATGCAACACCGAATAATTAAGGACTTTCAATTCTTCGCATGCTAATGAAGAGGCAAGCCCGAGTACATTACCTGAGGGCTGAATAGCCGGGACCCCTTCTGCGATAGGTGAGGGGGAGCTAGCCGCCACCGGCGTATAATCATTAGTAGGAGGGATCAATTCTTCAAAGTTGAAGATACTATTCAGTATGGACTCATCAAGAGGCATGTTCACCCCCGCGGAAGTATTCACCTGAGGAGGGGAGAAACTCATGCCAACCCCGACCTCAAGAGGAGCTACATTGGGCAAGGCAAAAGATGGTTATAACATTGCATGCAAGCCTAAAGGTGGCGTGTAATGAAATATGTCACTTACTGGAGACGTCCTCCCTGGTTAGAGACTCTTCCTCGATTTGAAGCCGGGCCCTCTGGGACTCTTAGCACCAGGCCTTTTCGAGGCGGCATTACCCCTCTCTGGCGCCATATCGGGAGGACCCTCCAATGGACCAGCGTCGGCCACTCCAGCAGCTCCACCTACAATCATCAAAGGGATGTGTGTAACACGCATTCTAAAATATGAGAGTATATATATAATAGAAGGCCAGAAGAGGAGATAATTACCTGTGGCTTCTATGGACTTCACGGGCTTCAAATTTATTTGCTCCGGCTTCAGTCGGAGAATATGGGCCGCTATCTTTGCAATCTCCAGAATGACAATAGGAGTAATCGCCATCTCCAGATCAGAAATGTACTCCACCGGGCCTGTACAACCCACGACGTTGATCACGTGGGCCCTCCATTCTACGAATGTGCTGCCTCCGAGTGCTCCCTCAGGTATCAGCTGGGATAGTTGGGATTTCTTTCTCACCCCACAGGAAGCCTGCAAGTCTTCCCACCAAGAATAGGCCTTTGAAGGGCCTGGGACTGCCCCTGAAGCAGAGGAGGAAGGGGCTGCGGATGCTGTTGCTGGTGTACCCTTCAAAGGCTTTAAAGCCCCATTGTATTGACTCCTATCCACAGGAACTGTCCAGCCTTTCTCTTGCCACTTGTCCTCAATGTCACTGATAGCCCGGGTGGCTCCATAAAAATGGGATCTGATGAAGGCTGGGTTCACAAACAAAGAGGCAGGTCCTCAAACGTTGCTCTTCAGTAGCCCGAATGGCATCACGGTGCTCTCGGAAGACATTGTTGGCTTTGAACCACCAGTGTGCATAGTGAATATCAAACTGGCCTCTGCGCTCCTGCTCTGGAATGGGGTAGCCCTGGTTCACCTCGCAACAGAGGAAGTCCTGCCACGCTGCCGCCACTAAGTGCTACCTCGTGACATAGGAAGACCAGAAACCCTCTGAAAATCCCAGAGGTCTAAAGAAGTCTCTCCCCCAGCAGTGACGAAGGTATTCCACCGGCAGTTGAATCTCTCTGCTAGGGTCTGTAGTAGGCCCGTGTGACAAGGGTAGGAGCACAAGGCGGCCGTCACTGCATGACGGATCCCCACCTTGTCCAGTATTAACCGGTAGACAGTCAGGATGCCCCAAAGTCACTCTGTCGCGCCCCGATGATAGCTATGAGATGGGATAACTGACCACTTCCCATACCTAGGAGTCTTCAACGCCAAAATCCTCTCCAGCATACAGTCATGAGCATACTCATCATGTGCAAAGCTCGCCCCTGAGGGTGTCCAGAAGAGGCCATCCACGGTCTGATCCATGGTCTTGTGTTGCCCGTGCATATGCCAGACCTCTGGGGCCAGTGATGCAGCCCGGACTGTGAAGCTATCATGCTGCTGAAAGAAGCCCAGGCTATGCCGATCTGGGTACTGTCTCTGCCGAGTAAAGCCGTATGGAAAGCTCGGATAACTCAGGGAACATAATCCTTGCATGTTGTCCCTCCCCACCAGTATGGTCCGCTCAAGACGGCGCCTCTCCTCGGGCAATAAGGGTTCCTCATTTTCCATGCCGATCGGTGCAAACCTCTGAAGGAACCGATGAAGATGACGATCCAGGAGATAATGGCGTGGATACCCCCCCCCGAGCGGTCATATGTATAAATACCGTCCGTCCTTGTAATGCGGGACATGTCCATGAGCCCTTCATTTTTGCCGGCACTCTCAGTTGGGCCCTCAGCGACCCACCGATAGCCAAAGTCAACTTTGCTGAAATTGTCTTCATTGATGATGCGGGGAGGGAAAGGCGACATGCGTTGATCAGTGCGCTCAATGCGACATTCACTTGTGCCTCTAGCCCTCGGCTTCCTCGACCGACTCCTATCTCCGCTGCTGTGAGCCATGCCTACAAACGCAGAGAAACAAAGACAGGAGATACAAAGAAAAGAGCAAAGTCAGGCCAAACATTCCAGGACAGCACCACGAACATTAAATGCAGTCCTACAAAGTCCAGAGTCTATTCAAGATACGCATGGTGACCATTCCCTTTAAAGGGCACGGGCCATCCGCCCCCGCCTCTAGCCGTGACGGATGTCCCGTGGGGGGCATTTATTGCACCCATAATTCTCTTGAAATACTCCGAGAATTTTATCTAACAACCACCGACGGAAAATACGGCATAACGTCGATACCGTCATTCCGCGGAGTACCTCCGCGATTTAGGGTCTATTGGCCCGACCACATATTATTGCAAATAGCATCGCAACAAGAGAAATTAGGGGGAAAATATACATGCATACCTGTAAAAGTGGCCGAATAATTGTGTATCACACGACACAGACATATGCAAAAACTCCCCCCGGGGCGAACGATGTATAAACAAACGACAAACAAACAATTCTTCGCTCCCGTACGGTTCTCCACCAACGTGTTGCTGCCATGCGGCAGGGAGTGGGCCTCAGAGGGCAATAAATGTAGGGCGGCGGCTTCTCCTCCACTTAGGGCAACGAAAAATCGCAAAAAACGCACGTAAAGGGGCCAAAAGGCCACCCCGGGGTCAAATGACCCCACTGGGCCCTCAGTAGGTTCCATCGACCCCGCGGGGTCGCGTCTACCCCGCTGGGCCCCAGTGGGGTCGACTGACCTCGGGCGGGGCCGATTGACCCCGCTGGGTCCCGCCCATGGGTCAAATGACCCCGAGTGTCTGTGTTTCCATAAAAAAAAGGATGGGCTACCCTACCTTGTCAGAATTGGGGTTAAAATCATTCTTTTTGTCAAAATTGAGGCAAATCCTCATTTTTTTGACAACTTGGGTCCTCTCACTTTTATAAATAGCCCCATGGGCCGAGGAGGGACATACGGACGGACGAACAGAAGAAGAAGACACAGCTCAGCGGAGTTTGTTTGTTTGTGAAAAGGCCCATCAAGGGTATGATTTATAAAATATCCCGGGTCTTGTGTTTATGTCCCTGGCGGCTGTGTATGTAATTTTTCATGCATTCTGGATGGCCAAACTACGTAATTCCTTCAGATACTGAGGAATTGTAGAAATGCCCCTCCCAAGATTGCAAGAAAATTCAAGTCATGTTGTTCGTAGTTTTATCCTGCAATTTTATGTAATTAGGGCTACGCCCCTACATCCCGTGTCAGTGCTGAGACTCTCTTTTCCTTATACAGTTGACAACTCGCCGATAACCCATATACTCATACGGTTCATAAAATGTGCCCAGTTGTTCCTTTATGGACTGGTCAAGGAAATGTTGCACTGAAGTCCCGACTCAGAGAATTATGTACATGCTTCTCTCTTTGTGAATCAACGCACGAACGTCTTCTACGAAGTCCATCGTCGCTCCTTTCGCTTAGGGCCCCTGCTAGCCCAGTCTTACACCCAAGTGTCACCTCAGATCTAGGTCCGCTCGGGGCCCGGTAAAATTATCAAAATACCCCTGTGACCTAGAAGTGGTATAGGAGCCTTCAAAACTCTCCGGAAATGGCCTCAGCACCTCGAAGAGTTAGGGATTTTATCCTACCTTCTCTCCAACCCTGAAGTTTCAGAAATGTCCCTGGCCTAGTAAAATTACCAGAATACCTCTGGAAGCTTAAAATTACCAAAATACCTTTGGAGTCCAAAAAATCTCCAGACACTTCAAAAATGCCTATGGCTTCTACATAATTATATTCATGTTCCCAAACCGTTGGGCCTTCGGCCTAAACTTAATGAGGCATTTGATAAAGTCCCGGTTCTGTCAATCCTTCGGTGGTGCATAAGAGGTAGCTGTGAGCCGTGTAAATGAGTTTGCCCCCAGCCTCGGAACCTATGTAGGGAACCTTAAGACTTCTTTGACAATTAAACAAAGGTGTTCGGATGTTAGGCCGATGTAAATCAACACTTACTGCGGTCAGTGGGGAAAGGTCCAGCACTCGAATCGAAATCGTCTGATACGATGCACACCCACGGAATAAACCATGCACGGGCTATTGACACCCTCCTCATGTGCAATTCTTACCATTTTTCCTTTCTTAGAAAAGAAAATTATATTCCGTGGCGTCCAACACATACGCTTATGTGGGTCTTCACAAAACACAAAAGGACAAATCTCCAAAGTGCTCCTAGCTTTACTCCCTAGGTTACTCCTCAGGATGTGTCTGTGTGTGTGTGTGGCCAACTGGGGCGGGGGTATTTATAGACCTCAGGGGTTGATTGGGATTTATCTGGTCTTTGGGAGGACCTATCCGGACCGGATAGGACCCTTGGAGGGCCTATCTAGTATTCAGGGCTGGTTGAGGCCGCGGGTGCCCCACCAACCCGTATAGGTCCCCGGGGGACCTACTTGGTCCTAGTAGGCTGGGAGATGAGGGAGAGGGGGGCGACCTCTATAATAGGCCCCCATTTTTTATTTTCTTTGGGTTTTGTGCTTGGCCATGTCAAGAGAAGAAAGCGACTCCTCCTTTGTGCTTTGTGCTTGCTTTCCATTGCTTCTTTTGCGTCGTTTGTCGAGGGAGGAAGCTTCCGGCCTATTGGTCCGTCTTGCCAACACGTGCCCGACACTTAGGTGTGACGAAGATCTTCATTGAATTGTTTCTTTGCTGCAAGGGTTTTTCCCTTAATGACGGACATCCGACAAGAGTTCCTGGGGTTTGGAATCTGTCCGGAATTATGACAGCGCTAAGCTTTGTGCCATTTGTCGGCCGCCATTGGACTAAATTAATTCCAATTATCTCGATTATTATGAGAAAATAACGTGACATTTGATAGGGGCTCCGGGATTCATGAACGGCCCGCTGGGGTGATGGTGCTAGCTTTGTGCTACTTTTCGACTGTCACCAGACCAACTTAACTTTATTTATCTCAATTGACTCGAGAAAAATAATGTGCTCAACAATGGTGCTTCTTGATAGATATGGTATCATGCATACTTCCAGATTTACTCGAAATTTTTTATGTTCACCATTCACCGCAGAAACTGTGATGAAACTTGTCAACAAACTGGCATTTAAAAACCTTTGGCTGCCAGTCATTATATGCAGAGTCAGGTCAGGTGCTTGTATAGCTAATGTGTTGCTTAGAATTTCTGTGTAAACCATTCTTTACAAGCTGGTGTTTCCAACTCTATGATGTGAATCTTTCCTCTGCCAAATGGTAGGTTATAATGTCGTACTGATAATATAATCTGAGTCTAGAATTCTTGCCCAAGGATAAGTTATAAGGCAGATTACTTATCAAAGTGCATGTCAAACATCTATTGTTTGCTAATTGTGAAGTGTGAATGTCTTCTTGAAGGGATGATGTCATATTTTTTACTTCAAGTGTAACTTCAAATGTGAATTCATTTAAGTATTATCTTTGATATTTTCATTATCCTGGAAGTTACAGAATGCATTTATATCTAGGGTGATGGGTTTGGAGATTCAGATGTCAGCATACATAATTATATTTTGGGTAATGTAGGAGCATCATCCAAAGGAAACTATTGTTAAAACAGGCCCTGCTGAACAAGCCTGAGGGACAGATTTTCCAGAAATGTGGGATAAACCATTTAAAAATGAGTTCAGTGTCCAAATCTTGATTGGAATCTTTGTTGGAACCATCTCAAAATTGGAATCTGTGTGAAAATAGATAAAATGCTAAAAATGTGCAGACCAGATTTGTTCTCGTAGACGAACAGAAAAGGGGGTTTAGTGTCCAATATAAATAAGGTTAACATACAACTTGGAATTGTGCTTATGCAGACTTATTTTCAGTTGATTATCCACAGTTTTATTTTCCTATGATATAAGGGAATCAATTTCCCATTTGAACCTAGCTCTTAATTTTCTTTTAAATTTTAACTCCTTTTTGTCTTTTAGCTTTGTTTTTGTTACTTTTCTATGTCTGTTTTTTTCCCACAAGTTAGTTCTCAATTTACTAAAATATATTTCTAAAGCCCTGAATCTTGATCTGATGTATATAAATCTTGATGTGGAAACTGCTGGCTGTGCAGGGTTTACTCTTAAGTACCTTTCTCTCCTGACGGTGTATTTATTTTTATTCAACTTTTATACTTTTAAGAAAGAGGCTGCAAAGTTTTTAGGAAGTACATTATGATGCAACTCACTTCTAGGATCTGTCATCTTATAATCTATAGTTCACTTGTATCATCCCTGTATTTCTGATATTTAATGAATCTGCGTACAATATGCAGTGGACCCACAGAAGCAGGTCTTGTTCATTTTGCCATTGAATCTACTCTCAAAATGCATTTCCAGATGTTTCCCCGCTTTCTTCCAGAAGAAGTAAATTATAACAATAGAAAATAATTCCTTGTTATATGGCTCCCATCTCATTCCCACTACCATTGTTCCCACTCGGTGCTTCTGACGTCCATCAAATGTTGCTTTTAAGATTAACTTAAAACAGTAAAACGAAGTGGTTTATCTTGTAGATCAACGTTTCCAAATGTGTATATTGCTAACTGAGATATTTGTGTATGGTCAGGAATATCTCCGTTGCACTTGAAAATCAGTCTAATTCCTTAGATTTCAGAAGATAGTATATGCCAAATAATATACTGTTTATCCAGCGTCATCTGTGTATTCTTAACTCATTTCAGGTCCGGAGGTACCCTCTGCGTGGCTCCGAGTGTGCAGATGCAGAACCTATTGATGTTGGTTCTCAGCCAAAGGATCTCAACCTTGCTGTTCAATCTCCTGGCTAGCTTTAGTTGCAACCGATTCTGGAGTAACTATGCTACGGGGACTAACCATTGTATCAACCATCAATCTTGGATTTACCGTGACAGCATCTGCAGTAGCACCAGATGGAAGTGAGGCTATTGTTGGTGGCCAGGACGGGAAGTTGCATATATACAGCATCAGAGGAGACACACTTATAGAGGAAGCTGCCCTTGAGAAGCATCGTGGTGCTATCAGTGTAATTCGTTACTCGCCAGATGCTTCATTATTTGCATCAGGTGATATCAACCGAGAGGCTGTTGTTTGGGACCGTGTCTCCCGAGAGGTAACCTTGATTCCTAATCTGAATCATTTTGTTGGTCTATCACCCCACTCGTGGGTGGATGCTATCTCTTATTATGACAAATTTTGTCGCATCGTTTTATAAATGGGTTTTTTGCATGGAAATCATTGTTAAAAGTGAATTTGCAAAAAAATCATTCCTAAAAATACATTAGCAGGTATATCACTGTGTAATCTGAATTGTGCAAAAATACCATATTTATTTGCATGCATATCACTTCTTTTTACCAACAACTTGTAAGAAAATCACGCTTAAATGGCATTTATGCACTATTTGAATTAACTCAGTGATATACCTGCTAATGCATTTTTAGGAATGGTTTTTTTGTAAATTCACTTTTAACAATGGTTTTCATGCAAAAAACCCTTTATAAATACATGTCCTTAATGATACATGGATGGCCTAAAATCGTTGGCATATTATGACCCAATTGTGGCCAATCCTGGCTGAGCAAAGGTTGGCTAGGATCAGCCCCAACCTTGGCCTTCCCTTAGTAGAACATTCCCCAAAAATATTTAAAAAATAAAAAATAATATATTTTGAGCATGGAATACAATACAATTATCACTTACTCATCATCATCAGTATTGGAGGAAGAAAAGTTGTCTACCTCTATGAAACTCTCCAAATCCCTCTAAGTGGGAGGTTAATCATGAGCGACCTCATAGCATGCATCTGATCTTCAGATTGGATGGCCATGATCATCATCATC
Organism: Amorphophallus konjac; assembly: GCA_022559845.1. Classification (NCBI taxonomy): domain Eukaryota; kingdom Viridiplantae; phylum Streptophyta; class Magnoliopsida; order Alismatales; family Araceae; genus Amorphophallus; species Amorphophallus konjac. The sequence continues at coordinate 10,780,199 of CM040122.1, read as the reverse complement.
ATCAGAGCCTTATCCCAATTAATTGGGGTCGGCTACATGAATCCTATTCCGCCAAAGATTTCTATCAAGTGCAATATTCGTATTTAAACCCAAGAAACTAATGTCCTTCCTAATAACATCGCACCATCTCATTTTAGGCCTTCCCCGAGCTCTTTTACTAGCATCCACTAAGATTTGGTCACATCTTTTAACCGGCGCTGAGTTAGGGCGACGACACACATGCCCAAACGACCTGAGTCTATTTTCTCTCATTTTACTATCAATTGGAGCTATCCCTAAGTCCTTACGGATACGCTCATTCCTAATCTTGTCTTTCTTAGTCTTGCCACACATCCATCTCAACATCCTCATCTCTGCTACACACATTTTGTGGATGTGTTCCTTTCGTACTGCCCAACACTCGGTACCATATAACAAAGCAGGTCTCACAGCCGTTCTATAAAACCTCCCTTTGAATTTCACAGACATACGACGATCACAAAGGACACCTGATGCACTTCTCCATCTTAACCAGTATGCCTTAATCCTATGTGTAACGTCATCATAAATCTCCCCATTCTCTTGTGTGATAGACCCTAAGTATCGAAAGTTACTATTCTTCTGAATGTTATGTCCATCAATTAGAACCATGTCTTCCTGAACCACTCTCCCATTACTAAAATTACAGTGCATAAACTTTGACTTACTCCTACTAATTTTAAAACCTTTAGACTCCAAGGTAAGTCTCCAACGCTCTAACTTAGCATTTAGAGCATCAATACTCTCATCAATTAAAACAATATCATCTGCAAAAAGCATACACCAAGGGATATCCTCGTGCAATTGTTTAGTTACTTCATCCATAACTAAGGCAAAGAGATACGGACTTAGTGCAGAACCTTGATGCAAACCTATAGAAACGGAAATTCACCAGTCTCCCCAGCAATAGTTCGAACACTAGTAATAGCGCCGTCGTACATATCCTTAATCAAATCAACATATCCTTGAGAGATTCCTTTCTTTCTTAATGTCCACCAAATCAATTCTCTCGGTACTCGATCGTACGCCTTCTCTAAATCAAGAAAAACTATATACAAATCTTTTCTCATCTCTCTATACTTCTCCATTAGCTGCCGTAGTAAGAAAATAGCTTCTGTAGTAGATCTATTTGGCATAAAATCAAACTGATTTTCCGATACAGTAGTCATACATCGGAGGTATTTTTCAATTACTCTTTCCCAAAGTTTCATAGTATGACTCATAAGCTTAATTCCACGATAATTGTTACAACTTTGAATATCCCCTTTGTTTTTATAGAAAGGAACTACAACCAGATGCCAGATATAGAGACTAAAGCCGATCTTTAGGTTGACATCCAACCCTTTGGTCCCTTTTGGGCAGTGGAATACAAGGATCTTTGAAAATAAGAGCAAATTGTTTGTGAGCTTGTTTATTTTCATTTATGACAAAGTGAGAGTTTGGGCTAGGCTTTGTGTAGTGAGGGGGGACATTCTTCCATTGAGCTTTTTGGGGTTCTAGATGCCCACACCATCTTGATATGGATTGTGTTTCTTGTATATAGATATTTTTTGATAATACTGGCAATATGGTCATACATCCCCTTTTTCCACATTGGATGACATTGCATTGCCAGCCATCTCCCAGAAAAGGGGGGGAAAGTGGCTAAAGCTCTCGTCTCTGCCATTTGGTCTGAGTTATACCACCAATGAAAAAGGCTCAAAGTACATTCTTCACTTACTCCAGCTAGCTTTAACGATATAGAATTTAGGTTTTTTACATAAATATCCTGTAAATATCAGTTATGTCAAATATGCCCCTCATTTGAGCATATTATCAAAAATATCCTCCAAATATGCCGAATGATTGCGGTTATATCATTGCGGTTTACTACCATCCATGCTAGGCGAATATTCTGGGGAATATTCGACGAAAAACGTCAGGGCATGTGAAATACCCAAAATACCCCAACTGTTACTGAGAGTGAGAGAGAGAGAGGAGGGGGCGCCGGTCGGGGGTCTCCCCATTTGGCGGCCGACCCCCTACCCATCGGAACCCCCACCCCCCATGCTGGAACCCCCCCCCCTCGCCGGAACCCCCACCTCCACACCCTAGAACCCCCTCCCCACTGGAAATCCCACCCCTCCACCCTAGAACCCTCCTCCCCCTCCCCGTCGGAACCCCCACCTCTACACCCTAGAACCCCCTCCCCCCACCCCTCCTTGCCGGAAACCCCACCCCTCCAACCTGGAACCCCTCGCCTCCTCCCGGAACCCCCACCCCCACACCCTGGAACCTCCTCCTTGCTCCCCTCCCGACCGGAAACCCCACCCCTCCCCGCACCCCTCCCCGCACCCCCACTTCCACACCCTAGAACCCCCTCCCCGCCGGAGACCCCACCTCCCACCCTGGAACCCCCCTCCCGCCCATGGAAGGCAGTATCGGCCGAAATCGATACGTTTCGGCCGAAACGTATCGGTTTCGGCCGGTACCGATCCGAAATCGGCCCTTAACATTGTAGCAAGTCCGAAACATATTAAAAAATACTTTTTTAATGGTTTCGGACGAAACCGTATTGGTTTCGGCCGAAACTCACTTGTTTCAGTCCGAAACCGGAAGGTTTCGGCCGAAATCGGACAGGTTTACTAATTTTTTTGAGTTTCTTGAATGGTTTCAACCGGTTTCGGCCGAAACCGATACCGAAATCGGTACGTATCGGTTTCGGGATCGGTCGAAACCGGTACCGAAATCGATACTGCCATCCTTGCTCCCGCCCCCCTCCCCGGTCGTGGTGTTGCTCTTTCCTTCTGGCTGGAGGAGCCCCACGCCGTCAACACCCCGCCGGCCCCCGCACCGGTGGCTGTCACTCCTCCCATCACCCCACGTCGTTGACACCCTGCAGCCCCCTCTCTTGGCTACCCCCTCCTCAACCCTAGGGTTTCATCGGTCGAGAAAGAGAGAGAGAGAGAGAGTCCAAGGGTAGGTTAGTAATTCTGCCCTCTAACTCGTGCTTAACCCAAGTTAAACCAATCGAAGTTACGGCAAGGGTATAACTACAACCATTAAAGGTAAATAAATGGTATTTTTGATAATATGCGCAAATGAAGGGTATATTTGGCATAATTGATATTTACAGGAGTATTTATGCAAAAAACCCTACAATTTTTTTAGTTATGGTCACACCTTTATGATCTTTTGGATACTTCAATCAATAATGATTTGCTAGCTATATATTTTTTAAAAAAATTATGGCCTCACTTTAATCATTTGGATACCTTCTCTACCAATAATGAGTGGCTACTCATTTTTCACTAATGATGACGTTGAACTTTTACTATGCAGTTTAAGGACTTTCCTAAGCATCTTTCTGTGATTAAATTATTTCAGTTAACATATACTTTTTAGGTTCAAGAAGTGGGTGCCTGATCAACAAGTATTGAGTTTTCAGTAAGTATTCATGAAAAAATAAAAAGAAAAAAGAAGGCAAATTGGCCGCTCAATCAGTGAGCTAGTTCTTGAAGTTGAGAATCAATATCGTTTCAACCTTGTGGTTAACTTTGTATAACCTGACAGCCAGAAATGGATGCCTAGGTCACACATATATGACATGAAAAACAACTTTGACACCTAGACACCTTTTAATTTTTGTTGATTATCGAATTGGTGGTGTTGCAGTTAAAGTGGTCCAGTGACATGATTTTCTTGGAAGTGAACTATTTATAATTTACACTATGACATTGCTGATAATGATATGACATGTCAAGGGCAGCACGATGGTCGATGGGAGCTGATGGGCACATTTTTAGGTTAGAGGAAGAATAAACAGCAAAAATAAAAATAAAAAGGCAAAAGAGAGTGAGGAAACGAACTGGAATCCTTCCCAAGGAATAACTCATTCATCTGATTGATGAACCTTAATTACTGATCTTTTTTTAGGTATAAGATCCCATGAAGAATGTCACTACCATAAAATAACTTTTTGATCAGCATTCCAAAACAAATTGAATTTCTGCTAATCATTTTTCCTAGGGAAAAAATAGCACTGTCTCCTACACAATATGTTACTAAGATTCACAATATAAAACAGGTAGGCGTACACATCGAAAATCAACCAAAGTATGTACAGAAGCTGTAGATGCACTTTATAAACCTCTCTAGTTCTCTGACAAAGAGGGGGTTTTGGTTATGCCACGCAACTTCCTAAATCTTGTTATGTGTGTGCCCTACCCAAAGCTTGACCTTCTTGACGTCAGTTTGGTTCTTGATCTCCCACGTGCGGCTAATTTTGCATCAACTAGTGGTTAAAAGGTAACACATAGGTCGGTTTGCCACATCTCCACGTGTGGCTTTTGTTGATTGATCATTTAAGGGTTATTTACTTCTTTGTTGGAGCTCTTGTATGCCCTTTTGATTAGGATCTTATCTTTTCTTATAGTTAAAGGAAATGGAGTGTAACTATTATTATCCTTACTAGACCAGCTTACTTTAGTTAAAATTTGTGTCCTCTGCAATTATGGTTTTCAGGTAAAGTTAAAGAACATGCTGTATCACACTGCTCGCATAAACTGCCTGGCCTGGTCTCCGGACGGTAGGATGGTCGCTACTGGGTCACTTGACACCTGTGTCATTGTATATGAGGTGGACAAGCCAGCATCAAGCCGTATAACCATAAAAGGAGCTCATCTGGGAGGGGTATATGGATTGGCTTTCAGTGATGAGAACAGCGTGGTCAGTTCTGGCGAGGATGCCTGCATTCGTGTATGGAGGTTAACAGGGCAGTAGCATATAGTTTGAGAGTAGTGAATCTGTGTGACAATGTTGCTGGTGTTTTTTCCGTTGCTTTTCCCTGTTAATGATTGATGCTTCGCGTTTGAGGATCTATTGTCCAATGCACCAACCCTAAGCCTGATCCAATGGTGTGGAAGGCCAAATGTGTTCCAGCAGAAACTACAAGAGCCTCAGAATTCACAACCTAGCTGACACGTTATTTCCAACAAATAAAACCTATCCAAGTGGTTGTACAGCAACAGCCATCGTGTAGCCAGGCGTTGCTTTTGAGATGCAGATAAGAGAGTGCAACACAGTTTGAGGAAAGATCTGTTTCTGCTTAAAAGGTTGTATTTCTTCTTTTGTAGTCCGCCCTGCCTTGTGTTTTTTTTACGAGGGCTTTTCAATGCCCTTGTGTTTTCTCACAACTGTGGCCTTCTTTCTCGTGTTTGTTTAATTGTGGGTTTTATTATTTTAAAAAGATATTGCTGTAAAGAGGCCTGGAAGGCATTTTGTATTCGATCTATTCCTCAGTTTGTTCAACCCTATCTGAAATCTGTCCACGCACATATGACTTAAATCTGAAGTTGGTGCTTTGGTAAACTTCAGGTTTAGTAATTTTGTACATAATGTTGTTCATACTGCACGCGTGAAATCATGTCCCCACGGGTAGACTGAATTAGCTGCAGCTACCGCCTCCAGGGTGAACATGGTTCGGTTTGAGATTATTATTTTTTCGAATCGAATCAAACCGTATTTGTTCGTCGAATCAAATCAAATCAAATCAAAAAAATTCGGTTTAATTTAATTTCAAATCAAATTTTTATATTTTATTATAATATATAGAAATTTAATGACTTATATGTATATAAAATAAATATAAATATAAATGTAATTATATTTTGTATTTTTTTATATGTATATAATTAAATTTTTATTTTTATATATATTTATATTATATAATATAAATAAAAATATATGAATAATAAATTTAATTTATTCGATTTGATTCGTTTTTACACGTTACGAACAGTAATTTTTTGATTTGAATCGAATTATGAACCGTCGAACATGTCTCACGTCTCGGGACAAAACAAAGGAAAAGATGAAAAAGTGGGGATGGCACACTGCAGGGATCCTTCGGCTGCGGTTTTTGGGGGATGCGATTGGAGTTGTCATAGCATAATAAATTCAATTGTTTTTTTTTGTTTTTTTTCCTGTACCCAATTGTTCCTCTTTCCTTTGGAGGGGTTGGTAAGAACCAAAGTCACTCTAACTTTTAGGAAAAGGTCCTCGGAAAAGGTGTTTATCAAAATAAATGTGTAATTATGGAGAGTTATAAGTAAATAACGGTAGTAGAGCATGCATGGAAGAGAGGAACGAGAGTTATGTCGGAGAGGAGGAAGGAGCGAGGGTGGAGGGTTCCGTGGGAGAGGGAAGAGAGGAATGAGGGTTATGTGAGAGAGGGAAATCGGGGCACAATAGAAGGAGAGGTGAGGGGAGAGGAAAATAAGGTTATTGGGTGGAGATAATTCATTCTACCATTTCGGTGGAATGCGTTATCTTCGTTCCTAACCCTATTTTTGAGGTTATATCCATTTTGTTTATCTCAGGATATCCCTTCTTAAATTATCTATATCAAATGCATAATAAGATTATTATGGGGTTATCCTCTATCTATTTCTGTACCAAATGGGACCTAAATGTGACTATTTTTCATCGAAAATTATGGCCTGTTAAAAGGAGTTTTGTTCAAGCTAAAACAGAAAGTTTGAAATGAGTACTACAGACGGGAATCCAAGTCACCAGTTTCTCTCTCGAAGTTAGAGGTGGGGTGGGAATCGTACGCAGTTACTGGCGACTACCATCTCTCGCTAAACTCTTCTCCAGTGTCTATCCCATCAAATTCAGAACCAATGTTTTGCAACTTTCACAGGTAGATCCCTTTGAGATTGATTAATTTCATTTTAGTCTAATATTGAAGTATATAAAGCTCGCAGACTAATAACATCACTGCCTCTCTACATAATGTCATTCATTCTCTTCACGCTGTCATCTGTAAAGTTATGACAATTGGTTACATTTGAACACTGAAGAAATGAACCAAAAGTGATGCGGCATGGTCTTCAACGGCCTGTTAAGAGAGTAGTATTAACAGTTCGACTGTTAAGAGGTACATATGTTTTTTTTCCGGTAGGTTTAAACAAGGTTCACCGACTATCCGTATCAGATCGGATCTTTTCCTGATCTGGTACGGTACGTTCGAGTCGCAATTAACTCGGTCCGACTCAACGTGTATCATCTCCTCCCTCTCTCTCTCTTCCTCTCCCTCTCTCTCTCTCACTGTGACTCGACCCGACTCGACCGATCCTAGAAATGATCCGTAATATATCGAATTTTTTTTAGATATGACACGACACGCCCGAGTCAACTCGAGTCGACAAACAATGAGAACACTTGCTTTCCAAAGCAAATTTCTTGGACTCTGGGCATGCCGCGTGGGGCGGGAGGGGGAGTGGGGGTGTTCAGATTCCCCTGGTCACCGCTAAAAAACATTATACGGATGTTTTCCCCAAAAGTTGAAGGAGGCATCCAAAAGAATAGATGTGAATCAGTTTCATGTTTTCCCCTTACGAAGATTGAGAGGACATAGCTAGCATAAATTTATAAAATGCGGCTACCAAGGGAAGTCTTTTACACATGCATCATCCAGACGAAGGAGTGTTAAATTAATGGGTTTTTTGCATGACAACTATTGTTAAATAAATATTTATAAAAAAATATTTTTGAAAATATATTAGTAGACGTATCACTGTGTAAATTTGAATTATGTAAAAATATCATATTTATTTATAGTTATATCACTTATTTTTATCAAAATCTTAAAAAAATCAAGCTTAAATGACATGTATACACTATTTGAATTAGCATAATGACGTCTACTAATATATTTTTAGAAATAATTTTTTTACATATTTTATTTAATAATAATTTTCATGCAAAAATTTCTTAATTAATTATACGAGAAAGTCTCGAACTAATCTTCCAAAGTTTTTTTCCTTTAGTTGACGATGGCAGACAAAGAAGGGCTAGGTATGATAGAATATATACAAATAAGTTTTTCCTCGACGAGCTATGGCGGGTATCTAGAGAAAGTGACTTGTTACGTATGGATGGGAAAGATTTTCTTTATTAAATCAGTTTCATCTACTTTTTCCATTTATCAATATCGTAGAAGTGGAAAAATGATCCCTAGACCTCGTATTGCACTTTTAAGATTTGTTTGTTTGGGAAGGACGTCTAATCACATGTGAAAACTTACGTGCACTAAAAAGGTGACGTCAGAAGGAGCCCTGGACGTTACCCCAAAGGACAATTCTCTGATGCTTAAGTTAGGATCACACTGAGGGGAAGAACAGCAGGAGGTAGAGAGAGAGAGAGAGAGAGAGCGTGAGAGTAGAATGGACAAGCCTAGGTGTGAGAATCGGGTCTTCGGAGGTGCTCGTTGCATCTGGCGAGTGTTCGGAGAGTGCTCGTTGGGCACATGGCGTGCTCAGAGAGTCGCAGAGATGCGGTGAGATGATGAGACTAGCTTCCCTATGTGAGCTTCTGCTTTTATCTACCTGCGTCTCTCCTTTCTCTCTGTGTGTGTCTGCATTGTCTTCTTTTTTTTCTCTAGCATCTGGTTAGATACCTATTTATATAGGTCGCCCTGGCGGTGGAGGTCTGTTCCCTAACAGGGAAAGGTGTAGGTCGTGGACTAATGCCTCATTGAACGTGAGGGGAGTTTCCCGTTGTGCACCTGCTTAATCGGGAAGTGCGGCCTGGGGACGAGGATCTTGGCATCGAGGGTGTGACCTCATCCCTACCGGAGAAGAGGCATGTAATGGCTGGAGTAACGTTCGGTCGCTAAAGAGTCGTCCGACGCCTGGGGTGCCCGCGTTGATACCTCCCGTGGGCTGGCGAATCCTTTGTGTGCCTCTATTGGGCCGTCGGGTATGAGCTATAGGTTATCGGGCGGCCTACTTTGAGCCCAACTAGGCAGGGCCGCCACGAGCCTAGCGTTGGCAGGCCGCAGTGAGCCTGGTACTGGCGGGCCACAGTGGGCCTGGCGGGGTTTACCCTCCTCAAGTATCAATGGTACATTCAAAAATTTAGGATGTTACAAGCATGTCCTATAATTTAATTATAATTAGTATGATGAGACCTTTCTTATAAATTCTTATTCAATAATTCTGACATTTATGTTCATTATGTCTAAGTTTATTATTGTACGAGCATGCTAGGCATAATGAAATGTGTGGACTTTTGCAACTGGAGACTAAATCATAATGAGATTGTGATAGTGAGATCAGTTCTTTATAAACATAAGTCCTAAACGTTCTTAGTCAGGACATTTAAGACATACATCAAATGAGTCAGATAGATCAATGCACATTGTACCCATTCATGTAATGACAGCCATCTATGTGGGGACAATAAGGAAAGTGTACGAGTGTTCATTGGAGAATGGATTCATTAAATTGATCTGCTGAGAAGTTCTCGCATGGTTAATGATACCTAAATGTCAATTAAGAGACTCCAAGTCATAGTGGTGCAACTAATTTTTAGATTTCGAATACCAATGATGTCTTGCATGAGTATTATTGTACCTTGCACTTGACTTAAATAGAATCGACTATGGGTCACAATAGGTACCCGAATACACCATGATACATATGAAGGTTATTGAGTCGTCAACATGGAATCATTTACTCTTGATATTTAGAGAGAGAATATTCTATAGGGTCACACTCCGGAAAATCCTTGGCCTACGTCATTAAACTAAATAGAAACAATTTTATAATTTAACTATTAGAGTGTGAGACTTTCCGATCACGAGTGAGAGTATAATTACATGCCGGCACTTCAAATGTGATTAGGGATATTGCATGAATGGGAGATTATAGCTACATAATAACTGAAAGGCTCCGATGGATTGTGAATCCCTAGAATCCCCTATATCATAGGGGGGCATGGCGCATTGCTTGGTGTGATCCATGATGTAAGTGCATATAATATAATTATGATATAGTTAATTTACAAGAATTAAATAGTTTATTCAAAAAATAATATTAGAAGAGATTTTAACATTATTGGACTCACTGCGAACTTGATAATGGGTCTAGAGAGTCACATATATAAGAGTAAAATAGAAGACAAAGATATGGAGATAAATGTGAGATACTTAAATGGTCAATTGTGCAAATGCCAGTCAGAATGGAAAATGAACTGAAGTCCAATTAGGAATTGGGCTCATATAGCTTGCAGGATGAAGGGAGAAGTCCAATTGGGACTTGAGGTGGCTGAAGTCCAATTGGGAATTGGATTGGACCAAGAGATACCACATCTTGTTTAGGGTAGGGACCCACTGGGGGCATCCTGGCCAAGATCAGAGTTCACCTCACCTGTGTAACCTGCCCCTCTCTTTCTCTCCTCTCTAGGACACCCCTCTCCCTCTTGGAGGTGCCCCCTCTGGTGGAGGAGACCCAATCTTCTATTAAACTCATACTAAATGGCCGCACTCATGTGGATGGAGTCCTTGTCAGCCACTTGCACATGGGAGTGAAGTGGGCACTACGTCCTTGCTTAGGTGGCGAGAGTGCAATCCATGTAAGATTTACTTGTTGCAACAAGTAAAATGTTGAGTTTCTATTTAAAACCCATCATTTTTTAGCAATGTTTGATGCACACCTTTGCTACTTACACATCTTAGGTGTATAGTGAAATATTTATTTATTTTTTTAAAATATGCGTGTCGATCTTGGGACCGACCCCATGTACATGTCCTTATAAGATAGAACATGATTGAACGAGTAGAAAATTCCAAAGAAAGTTCTTAGTTGGCCAAAAATGGTTGGTTCATCACCTTTTTTTATTTTTTCCCATCCAATCATGACATGCCCATAATCAGAGGCCAACATACATTTAAAAAAAATAAAAAAATCACTATACATGCAAGGTGTAACATAGTTTAAAAGGTCATGAGGTGGTTGTGAGACACTTTCTGTAAATCTTATAATGTGCAAACTTTAAGACATAACGAGATGTAAGTCTCAATAGATAAAGAAAATAATCTTAATAAAACTATCAAAAGAGTTAAAAATAATATTGATTTTCATATATTAATGCTATATGAATTCAATGATAGATTCATGTTATTTCAAAAGTATAAAATTATGAACTAGCTACCTAGTATAGTTGGTTCGTCACCCTTTCCCATATGGGGGAGGTCTCGAGTTCTAACCTGGTTATCTCCTCCTGTTTTAAGAAAAGTATCCATCGAGACAAAAATAGTGAATTATGTTTTAAGGATAATAAAAGAAATATAAGTTTTGGGTCTACCCTACAACACCTCGTTACATCACATTCTTAAATGATGTACAAGTCTCAAGTAAATATCTTGAGGTAGTTAAGACGTCGAGACATACCATCTCAATCAAAAAAAGACGTAAGTCTCAAGCAAAAGGTACGAGATGAATGTTTTAAAGCGTTTTTCTAGATCCTCACCTTGATACGTAAGGTTTAGTGCCTTGAGGCGCTACCCTTTTAAACAACGAGATGTACAAATAGACTGAATGTTCAGCCAGTATTATTGTTTGGACATTCCATTGGGCCATCCAAGACTTATATTTAACTGATCATTTTCAGATTGGCTATTTGCAGGAACTCCATCAATACTGGTGGAATAATTAACTCCCCCAATCTGCAGTTGAAACCTCTGACTTTCATAATACCGCCAACACATGAGGAAGCTTCTTACAATTTATTCAATTCTAAACTCTAGATCTCATTCTTGTGTCAAGGTATTGGATATATAACCTGAAGGATTATGCTGTTGGAGCACTTGTCAATGCTGTTGATCACCTTGTTACTGTTGCTTACAAGTTGACAGATCCACAAACAGCAGATGCATCAACAGTGGAGCTTAAATCAAGTAAATTATTTGTTAAGGAAGTTTGTGTAGAAGGAATTTGTAATTGGGACTGTGTTTTCAAAATGCCAACTTCTATATTAGGACATAAGGTTCTTTCTCTGTGCTATATGCAATGTTGACTGTTATGGTACATTTTGATCCTGCAAACCAAATGTACATATCATTGTCCCTGTTGCTGCAGAAGTGTTTCTATCGTACTAGTTCATATGAATTGGTCTTTAATAGCGTGACTTGCAATTTTCACATATTTTCTTTAGCCTGATTAATTTCAATCTAGACAAAGAAAATTTTCCCGTGGCGCTCTTTAGATACTTACCCTATCTACGCTCCAGGGCTGTTTGAAATAAGAATAAGAGAGGGGGATAACTAATTGATGAGAGAGAAAAGATGTGAATCTCACCTTTTCTCCTCACATATCTATCGGTAACTAGGGTGGGGTGATTTATTCGCGTCCCTGTTAGCGAGTAAATCACCCCACTCTGTTATCAAATAAATACATAGACGCGAATAAATCATCCCACACTGTTATCAAATAAGTGTTGGTATTGAAACAATGCACACTTATGTCTTTGCTTCAGCATTTAAGAGTGATGCAATGTTTTGTTTCTATTCCTATGTACTGATAACCGGAGGAAACCCACCAGTAGGAGTTAATTCCAGACGAAGAGGGAATGGCGTTTTATGTGTAAGTTGCAGTTATCTGAAGCCTGAGTGTTTCACGTTGCATTTTCCAGTTGAATGTGGGTGCAAAAGAATCCTAAATGCGGTTTCGGATCCAACCACATGCGTTTCGGTCCAAAACTCAAGATCCGAAAACAAGAGCCGGAACCTAAGTTGTGGATCCGAAATTGAAGGATCCGAGTCCGAAATTGGATCTTGACCCGAAACTATATTTCGGATTCAGATTTTTAATTTCGGATCTGAATTCAGATCTTGTATAGTCCGACCGAATGTGATACATTGACATCCCTAAGCCTTGTTTCAGAAGAAGGCACGCTTTTCAATATTTTCTTGAGTCTCTGGATCTCTCCCTCTCTCTGTTAGATATTACGAGAATTCCATGCAAAGAGGGAATGGCCTTTTTATGCATAAGTTGCAGTTATCCGAAACCGGAGTGTTTCATAACGTATTTTCCAGATGAATGTGGCCGCAAGAGAATCTTAAATGCAATTTCGGATCCAATCACATGCTGATTCAGACCCGAAATTTAAGATCCGAAAATAAGATTTGAAGTCCAAGGTATGGATCCGAAAATAAGATCCGAAACTTAAATTGTGGATCTTAAAATAAAGATCTGAAACATATTTTCGGGTAAAAAATCTAAATTCTGATTCGGATTCATTGATTTCGGTATTATAGAATCCGACCCAATTCCGATCAGTTGACACCCAAACGACACTTTCAGAGCAATGACGCAACTAGTGAGACCAGAACTCCCGCCATTTGTTTCTGGAAGGATCGACGGCGGTATTAATCCTCGGCCTTGGCCGGCGTGCTGGCTTAGCACTCTGCAAGTGTCCTCGTCTTGTTCTTCTTCTTCTTCTTCCCGTGCGCTGTTTTCCCGCGAGAAGTTCACGCACGATGGCTTCGGTGGCTGAGGAGGGGCCTTCGGCTGCCGGCCTCCGGATGGATCAGGAGACCGCCCTGGAGCTGGTGAAGAAAGGGGCCACCCTCCTCCTGCTCGACGTCCCCCAGTACACCCTTTTCGGCATCGACACCCAGGTAATATTTGTTTTTTGAATGTTAATTTGCATTACCAGGATGTTGTCGGAGGCTCAACGTTGGTGCTTCGGGATGTGGATAACTTCATATGAGTTATGGCCATGATTCATGTGAAACACTGTTATTTCGAGATTGAGATCTCTCTCTCTCACCCCCCCCCCCCCCCAAAGAAGTTCAACGACCATCAAGTAACGGAAATTACTCCCACGTTCTTCCCAGGATGTCGTATCCTTGGAGAAAGCTGAGGAAACAGAATCGTGGCCATCGTGCTTGCTTTTTGGAAAAAACATTATTAAGTCATGGACTAATTGTAATCCTTTGAAACTATCAAGACTTTAATGATTTGTTCAATAAAATGTGTCTTATTTATGGAAAAAATGTTTGAGATGAAAAAGCTGTGGTTAAGCTATTTTTTTTTTTAAAAATCACAGATCTATGTTTCACTAGAAGATAATAAGAGAGAAGAAACAAAAGCAAGGTGAAGCATCTAGATCTTTTGGGTCGATAATCTTAATTTTATCCAAAGTCCTCTGACATTAAGGTCAGATTTTACAATTGTATCAGGTTTCTTTTTAAAGCATTCCTCTTCTGATGGGTTCTTCTATATGGATCATGTACCTTTCCTAACAGTTGAAGCTTCTTATTTCTGCTTTTTATGGGCAAACCATCTTATTTGTTATCTTATTGTGGCTCCAATTGGTACAACATCAAGTTTATTCCAGTTGCATTTTCTGGATACCATCCTTCATAGTAGTAATCATAATAACATGGTCATCCTAGTTACCAACAATTTATTCTTACGAGTCTTTTAAGCTACTCAACGCTAACCACCATACACCATACATACTAGTCTTATGATTGTCTGGCAGAACTTACCTTTAAGCTTTAAAGATATGTGACAATTATACGTCATTGAATGAGCTCTTTGCTTCATGTAGCCTAGTTTGATTCTATTACTAACATTAACATCAAATTCTCCATTAGGATTACATGATGTTTCACGAGAGTTGGTGTCACTATCTTTCTTTTTATTGTGATATGATAGGACGAATGAATTAGGGCTTGAATTGGATTAGCTTAGATCTATACTTTTTTGGCATATACTGTTTAGTCCTATACTAGGTATTCACAAACCACTCCATGCCTATGTTAATTCTACATCTCTCCGCCCACTATTTCTAGCTTTGGGTCAGTGGTTCAATTTAACAACATGGTGTTGAAGCCAGTTTGTTCATTGGATTTTCTTCATCTGGCCGTGCACTTTAAGGAGCACTGTTTTGCTGCATGACTCTCCTAGGTTTGTCATAGTGGGGGTGGGGTGTTCACAAAAGTTGTTTAGTCCACCAAGTATTCACGAGCCACTCTGTATGTATATTAAACTTGGGCCTCTCCACCCATTAGAGTTTTCGATCAGCAATTTTGTCTAGCAACAGTCAAGGATGGCAGTTTCAGCTGAAATATGCTGAAACCTGTTCAAGTAATTAAAAAATTCTAAAAAATCTTAAAAAATCAGAAAAATATAAAGAATCAGAAAAAAAATCATTGGACATGCATTTGAGTGTGAATAATTTGGATTAAGTGCTAGAAGTAGGCGTTGGACATGTTAAACTAATATTCGCTACATATTAAACATGGAGTAGGTTCAAGCAATACAATAAACATTACAAAAACAGTAAATGCTACAGAAATTCAATGATCCCTACCTAAATAATGATGCACTAATCTACATAATAGCTGGAAGAACATTCTCCCTCATCGTCTGGCTTCTGCTGTTGATACCTATAAAAAGATTGCATATATTTTGTATATTTATTGTAACCAAACAATGATGTAGCTAGGTCGTGCATCCCTCTTTAGATCCCTCTTGGAGTATAAGGTTGTTAGCTTGATTGAAATTCAGAATCAGCATAAGAAGCGGAACCTTGAGGATTAGAAGTGGATGCTGACCCATATCTGCTATTGGCTGGAACTGTTGACAAATCTGGTGGGAGGGCTTGAATATGTTGCTGCTTGAGGGTTATGTATGTCCTTTGCCTTTTGTCCTTGTGGCCCATTTATGTGGCAGATTATGTCACAGCTGAGACACTGGGGTTCCTAGTGGCTTCCAAATACATGGTTGGGGGACGCAGGTTACTCATTTGCATTTTTACCAATCAATACTATTTCTTTGGCTATTGTATATGCTGTTAGACTCATGGTGGCATGGTTGGCAGTATCGGTCGAAACCGAAACGATACTGGACCTACTCACTGTAGTAGGTCCGAAACTTTTAAAAAAAATAATTTTAATGGTTTCGGGCAAAATTGATACCGGTTTTGCCCGAAACTTACATGTTTTGGACCGAAACTGGACGGTTTTGCGGACCGAAACCGGACGGTTTCGGCCCGAAACCCACGTGAACTCCTCTTTCACTTCCTGTTTTCCTTTAGATCTGAGGGAGAAAGCCTGCTGAGGGGCTGCTGCTGTGCTAAGGGTGATGCTACTGTGCTGCTGCTGCTGTGCTGGGTAGGGAGACTACAGGGTTTGTCGCCATCGCCGCCGTAAAGAAGCGCTGTGTAGCTGCGTTTTCTTGAGGTAAATTTGGGGTTTGGTTTGTTTTGTGTTTTTTTGGTTGGGTTGAGTTTTTTTTGTTGTAGGTTAATTTTAAACCATGAAATATGTTAAGAGTTCAAATTAAACCCTAATTAGTTTCTTCAATTTGGGGTTTTTGTCTAATTAGGTTTACTTAGGGTCAATTGAAGCTCAATTAAGCTTCATTGAAGAATTTAGGATGGGAGCATGTTGGTAATTAATTTTTATGAATAGTGATTAAGATAAAATTGATAATTAAGCCCTAATTACACCCTTAAACTTGAGGCTTTTCTCTAATTAGGTTTAGTTAGGGTCAATTAAGTTTCATTGAATAATTTAGGGTGAGTGCATGTGGGTAATTAATTTTTATGAAGGGTGATTAGGGTAAAATTGATAATTAAGTCCTAATAACACCCTCAAATTTGGGGCTTTCCTCTAATAAAGTTATTTAGGATAAATTGAAGATTTGAAGCTCAATTAAGCTTCATTGAATAATTTAGGGTGGGAGCATGCTGGTAATTAATTTTTATGAAGGGTGATTAGGGTAAAATTAATAATTAAGCCTTAATTACACTCTTAAATTTGGGGCTGTCTTCTATTTAGGTTTAGTTAGGGTCAATTGAAGCTTAATTAAACTTCATTGAATAATTTAGGGTGGGAGCATGCTATTAATTAATTTTTATGAAGGGTAATTAGGGTAAAATTGATAATTAAGCCCTAATTACACCCTTAAATTTGGGACTTTCATTGTACTTACAACTATTTGTCTTTGACTGTCTTAATATAGCATCATGCCTAGACGTGAACAAAGTCAGGAGCAACAAGGGCAGGAGGATCCGGGGTGGGCCCACCTCTCCTTAGTTGATGCTGGGAGAAGAAAAGTGAAATGTAATTATTGTGGTAATGAGATACATGGGGGAATTACTAGAGGAAAGAAATATTTGGCAGGGGTAAGAGGAGAGGTGAAATAATGTGACAGATGTCCCCGAGAGGTCCGAGAAGAAATGCGCCAGTGTGTTATGGGCAAAAAGGAGAGGATGCAACAAAGGGCTGAAGATGAGGCTGAAATTGCTGAGGAGATTTCGGGCAGAAGGGGAAGGAGGGATGATGATGAGGAAGACATCGAGGATTCAGATCCAGAGTTGACTGAAGCAATGGAGTGTGAACAAGCCGCTCGAAGGAAAGGAAAGGCACCCATAGGTTCAGGGACCTACTCCAGTACAGCTGCACGACGTCCTGACACTTGTGCTATCCCGCAGAGAGTAGGCCCCCTGGATAACTATCTGCACAGAAGGTCCCATGCTACACAACCTAAAATCAAGCAAACATTGAGAGGGATAAAAAAATCAATAGAAGTTGCAGGGCATGCATTTAAAAGTATCTGCAAATGATTTTTCCATGCAGGTGTCCCTGCACGTGTAGCTGAAAGCGAATATTTCCAACCTATGCTAGATGTCATAGCAGATGTTGGCCCTGGCTTGAAGGCCCTATCACGTCGAGACATTTACGGGCGTGGCCTTGAGGGAGAGGTTGAGGAGTTCCATGAGTGGGTTGAAAGTTTCAAACATATATGGATGGAGAGAGGATGCACCATCATGTGTGATAGCTGGACTGGTACCACGAAGAAGTCCATGATTAACTTTTTGGTCTATTGTATCGGAGGTACAGTATTTGTTAAATCTGTAGATGCATCAAATTATGAAAAAAATGTCAATTATTTGTTTAGTTTGATGGATAAGATGGTAGACCAAATTGGAGAGGATAATGTTGTGCAAGTAGTGACTGATATTGAAGCCAGTTATAAGCCTGCAGGGAAGAAATTGATGCAAAAGTGCAGACATTTATATTGGCTCCCATGTGCAGCACATTGTCTGGATCTGATACTTGAAGACATAGGGAAGGAAAATCGTGTGAAGAAGATAATTGACAAGACACAAAAAATCACCCAGTATATTTATGGTCATCCTAGGATATTGAATATGTTCAGGGAGCATGCAAGTGGGGGGCGAGATATCATCCGTGCAGGGCCAACCAGATTTGCTTCGAATTTCATTTCTTTAGAGTCTTTGCACAGTTATAAGATTGAGTTCAATTCTTTCTACTTTATCCTTATAGATATGATCCGTATTTAATTCAAATTTCATTTCTTTGCACAGGTATAAGAATGAGCTGAAAGCTTTCATGTACCACAATGTCCTGCGGGAATACATCGACAAGTCTAATGTTGATGCTCAGATGGAATATTTGGATGTCTGCCACATCGTGGAAGACAACAAATTCTGGGGCAGGGTCTCATGGTACATGAAAGTAGTCACACCCCTCGTGAAGGTCCTAAGAATGGTGGATGGCGATGAGAAGAATGATATGGGATATCTGTACGAGGCCATGGACCGTGCCAAATTAGAGTTGCAGGATTCCCTTCCCAGAGAATATGCAAAGTGGTGGAAAATTATTGACCATAGATGGGACGACACATTACACCACGACTTGCATGCAGCTGGTGAGTGATTAATTGTATTGATACATTGTTCTTTAAGGGCGAGTTTGACTACAGGTTAGAGTAACACGGTTAGGATAAGCGCAAGTAGGGTACCACGCACTCAAGGATAGATTAGAGTAACCGAGTAGGATGACTAGGCCATGGCAGTTTGATAATGTAACGACCTAAGATCCGGATACCGGGAAAGGCCCGATACCGTTCGAATCCTGGTCCTCCGCTCACGAGTCGGAGGGCTCGGAAGGGCTAAAGGATGTGTGTGAGTGGAGGTATACAGGAATAAGAAATAAAGTAGGAATAACAAGAATATAACAATTAAATAAATTAACTACAGAGTCCAGTCCAAAAAGTACAGTCTACAGAAAATAAAGTGTACCCAACGTCGAGTGAACACTCGGCCCGGCGAGCTGACAACTAGAAACCTCCGCGCTGTACCTCCGAACCTCGAGGAAGAATCGCCACACCTGAAAAGTAGGGGTGAGTCTCGTCTCACTAGCTCAGTAGGGGTCCCGCGGAGCATCAACCGTAAACAACGGCGGTAACGGAAAACATCGACAACAGCAGGAACAACAAACACGGTGGTCGGTAAAATCTCGGCTCTACAGCAACTTCTACTGTACTGGGAAACACACCCCGATCTCACTGTCGGGGGACCACCGGACTAACGAGAAAACCCTGGCTACGCTGTCAGGAGAAACACCACGACAACGTTGTCGCGGAGGCCTGTCCTCGCTGACTAAGGCTTGGCCCAAGACTACGCGGTCTGGGAACACGGTCACGACCTCACTGTCGTGAACCCGGAGCCGTCTAGGGAAAACCCATTATAACCTTGTTGGAAACGCTAGACCTCTCACCTCAGTGTCGGGAAACGCCCGGAAACTACACGCAAAACTACGAAGCAACCCGCCTCGTGTGACAGGAGTACTGCCCACTAGAAGCAAGGCCGAATGCGTGCATTGACGTCTTAGTCCGCGCCTCAGGTGTCTCCCTCACCCCAGGCAACACTGAGACACCGTACTAATAACCACGAAACAAGGGTCTAGTCGGGGTCGTGCTTGTCAGCACGCGTCCGAAGTCCCCGACCATGTGTGCACACACTGACTGATTGCACGAGTCAGGCCCTCTAGCTGATTTTTCTCTCAGCCCGGACTCGAGCCGCTGTAGGGGAGGCCCTACGGCAAACCAGCCTAAAAATCGTCTCTCTCGGGTGTAGCTCTCCACCTACTCCCTGGTGGGTAAGCACACGCGTGCTAAGGCAAGCTACGACTAGTGGGGGCTCACTGAGCAGAACGACTCTCAGAAGAAATTAACGGAATACAGACAGGTTACGCACGAGCCCGTCATAAATTAGCTCGGAAAACAGGTGGCATGATGCCACCGAACTCTGGGTAGTCCACTAAACCTATTAAACCCAACGGCCCTTGAGTCACAAGATTTATGTCAAAGCCGTTGCACAGGACAGTCCTAGGCCGTCAATCTGGCCTATCCCTAGGTCAGAAACCACGGTACGATATAGCTTTTAAGGCGGGACATTATCACCGACTCCATCCCTTCCAAATTGAAACTAAGAAATCCTCCAGCCCCAGGCTGGGTAATTGGACTCACAGTCCATAGGCCATACGCATGGACCACAGGAAAATTGCTTTCTGGAGAAGCTCACGACGTGCGGGAATAGTCCTCCGCACCCATGCCGATATACAACGACTCGATCTAGCGAAAGCACAGAAGCCCGGAACACAAAGGGTCACCCGAACCCTTAAATTCCACGGGCACCTTAATCGAGATAAAATGGTACCTCTGGACACCCAAAAACACGGTCACCGTACCCACGGGGTGTCCGGGACATCCATGGGACCAAAGGTCGGTCATTGGGTCTCAATCGGACCGACCGTGGCCAAAAACGGGCTAATCTTTGCATTTTGGTCGATCAATCCACAGGGGGTCGGTCGACCAACCAATTTGGTCGACCGAACTGGGCAGAATGCCCAGTTCCGTGTCGAACGCCTAATCGGTCGACCGAACTGCCCGAGTCGGTCGACCGATTACGGCGGAAAACCCTCGGAGCCTCACCTAGGGGTCCGATTCCACGCCCCAATCACCCCCAGGTGATGGGGAAAACATCGGGGACCATTCCTCGAGTCCCAAACCATAAAATGGAAGGAAACAAACGGGAAAATGGCGCTCGATTCGACAAATCCGTCACACGCCCTAAAAAATATGGTTTTAACCCCCCCGGCGTGAATAAACCCACACTCGGCTCACCTCGGGCTACCAAATCCACGTGAAAGGAAGTACAGGGGTTAAGGAACCATCCCCCTACCTCCACCGAAGATTACACGTGCCGTGGACTCTGTTCCAAGCGAAAACGCTCGCGAAACCCCCTCCGGTTCACGAACACGCAACCGGGCTTCATCGCGCCACCACGCCTCGATCCTCGACCCGTCCTCACGCTCCTTGCCCTCACGCCGTCTCCACCTCGCCCGCCATCGTCTCCGTCGGCCGCCCGGAGGAGAGGGGGAGAGAAAGAGAAGAGAGAGGGAGAGAATGAGAGAATGGGGGAGAGAGAGGGGGTTAGGGTGGTTTAAATAGAAAACCCACGCGGGAAATTTCGCGATCCGGAAAATACAAAATGGGGAAAAATACTCCCCACGATCCTCGGAAAACGCACAACGCGCCTGCAACGTCCCGAAACCCGACAACACGTCGGTTCACCCTGCATAGGGTTCCGAAGGTTCGTCAGACACAAACCCGCGTAAAGCCCAAAACACGTTCCGGGACTCACAACGACGCTCTGAACTCACGGATCCTGATCCGGAAAATCGAAAAAAAATCCGGGGTGTTACAGATAAGCTGCTGGGAACCTGGGTAGGTCAGCCTACCCAGGTCCCAGGGATAGGTCCCAACAGCCCTAAGCTGTTGGGAACCTGGGCGGGTCGACTTATTCCCTGCGTAGGTCGACCTAAGGGCTGCTGGGACCTATCCCTGGGACCTGGGTAGGTCGACTTACCAAGGGATAGGTCGACCTGCCCAGGTTCCCAGTAGCAGGTCGACCTACGCCTGCCATCCCTCCTTCCAACCCCTCCTTTACCTTAAAGCCTACATGGTCGGTAAGTTGGGAGGGGGGGTTGAATAGGTAGTGGAGATGGGAGAGGGACAGGGATGGGGCATTTTTCTATCTTAAAATAACAGTTCATTTTTGGACTGATTTCCAACTTGAGCCCTTTGAAGGCCCATTAACTATGGCTTACTTAGTCCCATTAGCTACTTAGGAGCATTTTGATTTAATCCCCTTAAGCTTTTTCTTCTTTCTTTATAACTCTATTGTCTCTTAAAAAAAATCTCCCATTTTTCCTTAGGTCCCCTGGGCATAGGTCGACACCCCTGGGTAATGGGTATAGGTCGACCTCGAGTGAGCCATTTTGTCTCTTAATTTGAGCAAGTCACCCGCCCAGGGATATCTCATCCCTGTCGACTTTAACCATTTATGAAACTTGCCCTAAGTTATTTTATATCTAACATTTATTTAACTATATACAAATGCATGTTATTTCCTCAACCCTCGATTTATGTACGATGCCAAAGCACATGTTGATGGCGAGGTATTTCGAGGCACTTTAAAAGTCATTGGTCGTTTATCGAGGACACCAGAAAAGAGACTTCAGGTCGAAGTAGAGGTTGGCCTTTATTGATTTTATCAATAAGAGGTATAGAATTACTTAAGTCAATATGTTAATCTATTACTTTATCTTTGTAGATGAACTATTATAGAATGAGGACTGGGACATATTCTGACTCCCAATTGCAATACGCTGTGGGAAAAGTGAGTCCATGTATATTTTATTTTTGTGCTTTCTTAACCTCAATATGTATTAGTACATCTTACATTTATTTGTTTATGGTTGGTGGAACAGTTGACTGGTGGATAATGGTGAACAATCGAGATGTGGGCAGTAATGCATTGACTTTCATTACAATTAGGGTGCTCAGTCAAACAACATCGGCAAGCTAATGTGAAAGAAATTGGAGCACGTTTAGCCTTATACACTCAAAGATTCGCAATCGGCTAAAGGCTGAACAGTTAAAAAAATTGGTTTACTGCCACTATAATATGAGACTGAGAATAAAAAACATGAAGTTAAGACAACAACTGAGGGACAAACGCGTCGCAGAGGATGCAACTCCAGAAATTGATGTGGATGCTTTATTTGATGATGACAATCCCTTGTAGTCTTGGGTGGAGACACGAGAGTAGGTTGATGAGTCCGTTTTTGATGTTGATGATAGAACACGGGCAAAGGACATACTAGATGAAGATGAGCCAAGAGATCCAGAATTCAAAAGAGCAACAGAGAGGGCCAGAGAGACTCATGCGCACCAGAGAAGGGACCCAGCTTTGTTTGTTCATGACACTGAGGAGCAGTTTGAAACCGAGCCAGCTAGACACTCAGAATCAGATAGCATGCCAGTCACTCCTAAAATGGTCAAGCCACCTCCATTATTAAGAAGAAGTACATCAGTGCATGGGATGTTTGAGAGGACTAGTGTTGCTGCTTGAGAGGACCCGACAATTGAGTAGTTGAAACAGATTTATGTGAGGCACACACCAAGGGGAAAATGATTCATGTCAAATATGACTGAAAAAATCACACCCAAACAGAAAAAAGCATCCCCAAAGGTTAAAAGGCGACTGATTTCTTATGGTTCTGATGATGATAGTGATGATGATCATCCCAGTGCAACTGTAGGTGCTACAGGTGCTACTATTGGCGGTGGTACTGCTAGTGCTCCTTCCTCCTTCCACGCAGACACAGGCCGAGGATATAGTCATAGTGAGCGAGGATATGATTCATGGAGCCAATATGGGCATCCATCAAGTTATGGAGGTGGCCAATAGGAAGCAGCCATTTATGAGTGGGGTCATCAACCAGAATTCCAGTTCCATCCAGTTCCTCTTCTAATCGTCAAGATTCTTATGCTGATTCTAGATTCCAATCAAGCCAACAACCTTACACTCCAAGAGGGATCCAAAGAGGGATGCAGGACTTGACTACCTCATTGTTTGGTTATAGTGAATATACACAATACATGCAACCTTTTTATGGGTGTCAACATCAAAAGTCAGACGATGTGGGAGAAGGTTCTAGTTATTATCTATATTAGGGCATCATCATTTAGGTAATGATCATTTAATTTCTGTAACATTTACTGTGTCTAATTAGGTTTATTGTACTGCTTGAACCTACTTCATGTTTAGTATGTACTCAAGAATATTAGTTTAACATGTTCAATGTTTGAACTTCAATGTCTACTTCATGTTTATTGCACTTAATCCAATTTCTTTACATTCAAATGCATGTCTAATGAATTTTCTGATTTTTATGTGATTATTTTTATTTTTCCGATTTGTTTCTGATTTTTTAGACTTATTTTGATTTTTTTTGAACCTTTTCACTGGGTTTCAGCCGGTTTTGGCTGAAACCGAAACCGAGTCATTTCAGTTTCGGACTCGGCCGAAACTGAGTCCGAAACCGACATTGCCATCCCTGCATGGTGGAGATCCTAGGGGAGGTGTCTGGGCTGAAGGTGAACTTTGGAAACAGTCAGACTACGGAGTTGAACATGGAACCTAGGCTTCTTAAAAAGGTTATTTGTGATTCTGGGCTGTAAGACTGAAGACTTCCTCGTCACATAGTTGGTGTTCCCTTGACCACCAGGGCACTTTATTGTGGTGATCGGGTTAGAATAATTCAGAAGTTGGAGTCAAGAGTGGCAAGAAAAACTTCTCTCCTGCGGAGGGACAGTAATGCTCAGCAAGTTTTCCTGGGCAGTATCTCTGTTTACTCCTATCAATATTCAGGATTCCAAAGAAAATGGCGAAAAGCACGAGGCCATTTAATGTAGATTTTTCTTGCATGGAAGCGATGTTATGCACAGGGGATGGTGCATGACATTAATTGGGGCAGGGTGTGCAGGAGCAAGGAGGCTGGGGTGCTCAGCATTAGGAATATTAGAGACTTCAATGTAGATATTCTTGGCAAATGGAATTGGAAGCTTGATAGTAAAGAGAGGAGCTTGTGGCTGGAGGTCATCTAGCAGAAATATTATAGGTCAAGGGTTTGGAATGTGTCTCCTTTCTCTTTGAGCAACCTCTCACATTTGTGGAATGGTCTCTTGCAAGTTAATGAGGCTATGTAGACATGTATCCCGGCTGATATTGAAAATGGCGAGCTTTGCTTCTTCTGGAAAGACAAGTGGTTCAGTCAGTTCTCCTTGGAGAAAAAAATTAATTTTAACCCCTTGACAATTGCATCCCAGCCTTTTGATGATAGGGGTGGACACCAACCTTCAGGAGGGACTTGTGGGAGGAGGAAATTTTTTATTTGGCAGACTTGCTAAGTCTCCTTCAAGGACAACCCATTGACCTCAACATGAAGGACAGCTGAGTTTGGAAGTGCAAAAGCAATAGAAATTCTATGTCAAATCCTCCTATACTATCATCCATGATGGTGGGTCATGATTTCCTTTTCCTAAGCAGGTTTGGACTCCTAAGAGCCCTCTTAAGATGTGGATCCTCATTTGGAGGATCTCTTATCGTAGGCTCCCCAAATATGACTAACTAGCTCCACTTTTTGAAGTATCAATATAGCTTGCTGCCTATGTGGGGAGGAGTAGTAGTTCTTTTACCACTTATTTGCTAGATATTCCTTTCTGATAGAAGGGTGGGAGCAGACTTTGAACAGGCTACAACATACACATATGCAGCCAGATTAGGGTTCTATTAGGATGGAACTGAATGTGAAACCATAAGGGGGATTGCATAGTTTGCTGGCTGATTCTCTATGCAACTTGTGCATCAATTTCTGGAGAAGTAAATGCAAGAATCTTTTGGAGGGATTCCAAGATCCTTGAGAGGATAGTTTCTTTTGTATGTCATAGAGTGCAGAAATGGCAAAAATGTTGTGTAATGTCAATGAAAGTCAATATTTTTTTTTAATCTTTTTCGGAGGATAGCATGGGGCACACCATCTTGTTGTTCTTTTGTCTAGAGGGATTTGTGAGCTCTCTTATACCATACTTGTATATTTCTTGTATACTTTGGGTCTTATCAATTTTCAAAAGGAAAACAAAATTGGAGCAATAGACACTTTATTGTATAGATTCATGGCTGAGCATTGGCAACATATTTGATCCCAAAGTGGTTCTTGCTATCTTTGTCTGGTCCCATTCCACTTGGTACGGGGCTTCATTTTTGATGCATTTCTTTGTTCTTTTAGCCCACATTTGGTGTTATGATGAGAAGGGATAAACCCTACTTATTCTTTTATCTCTATTTGTTATGTCTAAAAAAGATGAAGATATCCGACCTTAAAATTATCCTTTTACTTGTGAGTTAACTTTGAGGTAAGGGAGTGCGTTTGGTATTGGGGATATCCCTGGATTAGCACAAGTCGGACTTATCCTCATTTTTTGGGTTAAATATGGGGATAACTCATTCCAACAATTTCATGGAATGAGTTATCTCCTTGCCATCATCACTTACCTTATCTCCACTAACTAAACAAGCTGGGGAAAAGGATAGGCTTTTGGAATGGCTTATTCTTATCCCAACTAAAGTTAACCCGATACCAAATGTAAGCTTATTGCACCTTTCATCAGAGATTTCATTTTATACATTACTACATATATGCACATAGACAGAAATAACATAATTATTGGCTCGCCTCTTGCCCCAGCAGGCAGGCCTCATGATGTGCAAGCGGTAGGGTTCACATGCTGAGGTTGGTGGCAGGGGTGGGTTTCCCCCTGTAATCGAAAAAAAAAACAAAAAACAAAAAAACATAAGAATTGATCTGTCCTTTTCTTTATATATTTCTGAAATCAAATCTTTTTTATCTTTTCTATTACATCCAGATGTTTCAAGTGGGGCCGATGTTTAAGGGTATAAAAATGATTCCTCCTGGACCACATTTCATATATTATAGTCCTGCAAACAGGTAAGTGTGGTTTCCTTCTGTTCAAGACTTATTATTTTTTACTGTGTTCCATGTGATATTGTGATTTGATCCTTCAGGTTCTCTCTATTGGTAGATATGATATAAACAATTACTGTTTCCAAGGAAAATAAAAGTGCTTATGTGTAGCTTATAGAAGTACTTGTCATTTTTTTTCCAATTCACATTTCAAAGAGTTAAGCAAGAATTGATGGAATATCACACTGCTCATTTCACTTTGTGGTGAGTCCTTAAAAGCATGGAGCAGAAATGATATCACTGCATGATTGTCATCCGTGCATTGAACCAACTCATGTAAGCTGGAGAGAAAAAGTTACTCAAACATTGGAACCTCCCTGCAGTCTTTTTGTGGAAAAAATTGGCTGGATGGATGTAAGTTGCCATGAGAGACAGGCAAAGTAGAGATTTTTGATGTGATTTGAGAATACTCTGCTTTCCCTGCCGAGAAAGATAGGAGGAAGGTAGATGCTCTTACATCAAATGTCAGTTGTGCAAGGATAAAAACATTTTACTTACTGATAATCAGTGCGGTAAGTGCCTTGATAGAGTGTATTTTGCTAGGGCTTTGCCAGTATCCCTTGTGGATGAAAGGTGTAGAGTTGTTGGGTTGAGTATCTGCAGGAGGGTGTTGGCAGAAGTCTTTTGAGATTTGGAAGCCCCTAATGAGGTTGCACGGATATGAAGCATCATGTCGTGTCACATGGAGAAGCTTATATTAAAGCTCGTGTCTTGGTGGGCAAGATGCCTGTGGGCGATGCTGGACATGGTTAGTTGGTAGAGATTCATTGGCCCTTTGTTTATGAAATGCATAATGGCCTAGGAATTGGTTGTAGATGTTACACCTGAGCTATGGCAAGCCTTGGAGGTTTATGGGAGTTGGGAGGTGAACTTTCCAAAATTTAAACTGGAAATTGCAAAACTAAGTGCTAAGTGAAATGATTAAGAAGAGTGATGTGAGATAACAGAAAGGTAGAGCAAGAAGAGAGAAGCGGACCATGCGGTACAATGATTTAAAGTGATCTGGCCAAACCCCAGTCAGTTCTACATCCACTCCCAGGTCCTTGGGAATTTCTCAGACAAATGTGGTTTTACCTGATTGACCTGTTAGTCGGTCAGTGCTAGCTTACCAAGTCCGATTGTTTTCTTAGAAAATGCTTTTTAAAATCTGTGCCCAAAGCTTTTCTTTGTCCTTAATGGGAAGTAATAAGATAAAAGGAAAGCAAAATCCTTTATAGAATAGAAGATATACAAGAATGATGCGAAGCCCAAATTATAAGAAGTGGGAAATGAAACATAAAGGGCATTCTCAAAAGTTTCAAGTTAAAAATTGAAGAACAATTGAATGAGGGCTCTCTTGGTCTTCCTTAGAAGTTTCTTTTTGTCTTAGATGTTGTGGAAGCTTCTTGGTTATAGCCTTGAGTGACACAAAGCCGTTGGAAAAGGTCCAAGGATCCAGCATTCAAAAAGAGCAAGTTTCAAAACTTCAGAACATACCATGTACCACAAGTGTTGATCCTAGTTTTGTAGTTTGACCCTGGGCACT
The DNA here is from genome assembly GCA_022559845.1 of Amorphophallus konjac. Classification (NCBI taxonomy): domain Eukaryota; kingdom Viridiplantae; phylum Streptophyta; class Magnoliopsida; order Alismatales; family Araceae; genus Amorphophallus; species Amorphophallus konjac. The sequence continues at coordinate 10,752,114 of CM040122.1, read as the reverse complement.
GTTGCTACGTGTTTGCTTATAGGACTAGTTGGTAAACTTCAGGAAACAATAAATATCATCGGGAAGCTGCGAAATCCTCGACAACTTTCATGTTTTACCACTTCTTAAAAATCAACCATTAATTTTGTGAAAAAACAATAAAATATGCAGATGTTTATTTTTGGTTCACTGTTTTTAATCTGTTCTGTCTATGGGCAACCCTATCCTATGGTGGACAATCATAACACCTCTATTTTAAGCACTAGATCCTTTCTCTATAGGGTGTGAAAGAACATACACGCATACTGATGAGAAGAAGAGAGAAAGAGGAGCTGGCTGTTCTAAGAGAACCCTTATATTTCAATTGGAAAAAGTTGGAATTACATAAATGCCTTTACATAAGAGGCGATCAACAAAAACTATAGAAACAGACCCCAAAGAAGTAACAATTGTAAATCTGTCCTAATTTTAAATCTGCCCTTGTCTTGCTACACTCCCCCTCGAGTTGTGCATAGTTATCTCTCATGCTCAACTTGTGTAGGGTAGAGACAAACTGAGCTTCTGTCATAGCCTTCATGAATACATTAGTAGCCTGATCTTGGGATTTCACATTAGGCAAACATAGCTCTGCTGAGTCCAGTCTCTCTCTGATGAAGTACCGATCAATCTCGATATGTTTAACCCTGTCGTGCTGTATTGGATTGTTTACAATGTTGATTGCAGCCTTTTTTTCACAGTAGAGGTTTAGAGGTAGCTTACTTGCACTCCCAAATCACCCTAGAGAAGTTTCAGCCATAATAGTTTTATAAGCCCATGTGCCATAGCCTTGTACTTAGCTTCCGCAATAGATCGAGCATATATGGTTTGTTTCTTGCTTCTCCAAGTGACCAAGTTGACTAATAGAAAAGTGCAATATCCAATAGTTGATCTCCTGTCATCTTGCGAACCAGCCTACTCTGCCATCAACATAACCCTCAACTTTCAAGTGGTTTATTTTCCTTGTGTGGGGACTTCAACGCCATTGCAGCTTCATGGGAGAGGATGGGGTTGGGGGATGGAGTAAGTTTTCTCTTTAGCCGTTTCTAGAGAGAGAAGCTCTGGGGATGTTTCGAAGGGTCGGGGTGAGCTATCTCCCTTCGAGAGGCAGGGGCCCTCATCGGAGCTTCGCCGGTGCTCCCTTCTCTTGGGGTGAACTAGCGTCGGTCGGATGTGGTCGGAAGGGGTGTCTCTTACGGCATTTACAGATCGTAGGGCCACCCGGGGGATTGTGTGCTTTGTTGTGGTCGACGAGGGCACGTTCGACGATTCTATATGGTTATGGAGGGCAGACGATGGTCGGAAGGGATCTAGGGCGGGCAGAGGGTAGCCTCTTATGTGGAGGCTGTAAGTTTCAGAAGGTGGACTCCGCATCCTCAAGTGCGGTCGGTATCCCTCCAGAGAGCCTCATAGATCAGTCGACGTGGCTCGACAAGTGCCTCTAGCTGTCACCTCTTTAAGGGGGAATGGAGGAGGGGGCAATGAGGAAGCTTCTGGATGAGAAATAGCCTTGGGCTGGTCCATGGGAAGTCCGGAGGATGCACAAGGACGACCTTTTTGCCGTCAGAGCCCGCACAGAGGGAGTACAAGCAGTGATGGAGGCGGGGGTCCTGGCGAATAGGGATGTCGTCTTCTGAGTCCAGCCTTGGGCTAGGGAAATGGGTACTTATCCTACCCTAGAAAGAAAGCTGCTATGGATCAAGTTTGCAGGGGTGCCGATCACACTGTGTCAGGAGGCCGACCTTGCCTTCTTAGTCAGAAGCTTTGGCTGGGTGGAGGCTGGCTCCCTTTGGCTATTATCGGAAGGGAGGGTTTATATTGTTGAAACCTTGGTCCACGTTGTCTTCCCTCTCTTGGTTCCCTCGGTTATCTCCTTCACTATTGGGGAGACGAAATACGTTGTTAAGGTCTCGTCTTAGTCGGCGGCTCTGGGGAGCGGCGCCTACAGCCACTGTACCTAGGGCAACTTGGTCGACAGCTAGAGGTGGAAGAAGATTTGAGGGCGGGTGATTCAAATTCGAATTGCGTTGCCCCTCAGATCGGGTCGAGATAGGGCTGGAAGTTTGAGATACGGACCTCTAGGCCGGCTGGTCTAACGGCGGAAACGACTCTTTATAGAGACCTGTTGGTTGACCCATTAGCCTGGAACTTACCCGAGTCTGGGCATTGCGGGTTCTTGGGCACTAGCCGCATTACGGGACCTGTTACGAGTTTTCCCTGCCGCCTGAAACCTGTAGGGTCTCATGAAGGCCTCTTCCCTATGGAGGTGTGTGTGCATGGTGTAGACACGCCAAATTTGACGCTATGTTGAGTAAGTTTCATGTTGCAATATAATGCCCAAGTAAACTTCATCACTGGATTAATAAATAGGTTTTTCTCATTTTTCGTGATTTTTCAGGAATTCGCGACTGACACATGGTCGTTTATTTCTAAAAACACGCCCCTGGTCCGGTCGCCTATTATTAATTAGCGCCTGAGTCACAGGCGTGTTTCTCAAGCCTTACGAATCCTATTTAAAATCAATTTATGAAAGTAACGCCTAATTGATAAACGCGCCCGTCCCTTGGACACGTCTCATGCTTTTAAATATGGAAAGTCTGAATCTTCAAACCTAATAGGCGGTTGACCCTTGGGCGTTGTTCATAAATAGCGACCGTGAGCCGGTCGCGATTTCTATTTCGTCTCCGAATTGCATTGTACCTTCCTAGACTGAGCATTGCTATTATTTAACACCCTATTCACCTTTGGAAGGGGGTCTCTGGCCCTTCCTCCCTTTGATCTCCCATGAACCGCTATAAATATCCCTCATATTCTCCTTCGCGCGAGAGAGAAAAAGAAAAAACCTGTGAGTGAGAACCTGAGGGACAGAACCTGAGAGGGAGAACGTGAAGAGAAAACCTGCTCGATGCATCCTTGTTCCTGCTATTCTCTTCGGCCATTGAATTTCAAGTTTTAAAAAGGAGTTCCTCTCTCGGTCCTGTTCACACTTCACAGGAGCAGAAGAGAGATTTTGTTCCTTTCTTCTTCTTATTTCATTAAATCACTCTCATCTTCTTCATCATAGTGGGTTCTCATGTTAGTTTCATGCTAGTGCCATTAGACATCTTTGCATTATAATCTTAGATATTAGTTATTGCATTCACATATTCTCCATCCTATACTCCTCCTAGGGGTTTGAAAACCCACCAAAAGGTGTGTTCATGCACAATTTCATACTATTTTACACACTAAGGATTTGATACTACACATTGGCTAATCCAATTTATTTTTCTTTGATTATACTTTCTCTTTCAGGTAATCAACAATAAAAACTCCACTTCATCGGCCGGCCGATTGAAGGAGGAAGAAAAGAACCCAACTCTCCCGCTTACCAGGTATTTATGCAATCACATTCTCCTATTTCGAGGGCCTCTATACCCTCTGGCGATCACCCTTCCTTTAGAGCATCACATGCTCTCTTTCTTATCCCTCATATGAATTGACATAAATTTCCCCTTTTTCAAAACATGTCTGTTTGACACGTTCCACAAATTGGCGATCACGGTGGGACCCTTTATGTTTTTATTTTGATTACCACTCCCTTTGGCACCCTCGCGTGCCCCTCCCTGGCGCCCTCGCGTGCCCCTCCCTTCGGCACCCTCGTGCTCCCTTTGTGCTCCACGTAGCACCCTCCCCTACTGCACCACGTGCAAGTCACCACTAGATTAGCCAATTTTGGGACCATCTATAGCATGTTTTGAAGCAAAAATTGATGTTCTATCTATTTTACTGATATCGCGACGGCCACACAGCCACCATTTCCTTATCAGCGCCCAATCCCAAGGCGCTTTTCATTCGCTTTACTTTCTGCGGGTACACTGTTTCTGTGAGCTGTGCCTCTCCCAGGGGCAGTTTTCACATTGGTAGCGCCTAATTCTCAAGCGCCATTTATACTGTCACTGCCAAGAGGACACATTGTTCTCTGTTGGCCGCGCCCTGCACGCAGGCGCTGTTCATCGATAGTGCGACCGTCGGACAGTCGCCATTTCTCATATAGCGACCCTGCCCTGGGCGCTATTTTTCTGCGTTTTGACAGAAGTAATCTATTGATTGATTTTTGCTGATTTATTGTTGTTATTCTTGACAGCATATTTGCATTTGAGCATACGGTTGAGAGACCTCCTCTCTCTACACCCATAGGATATTCTCACACTTTCTTGGGAAAGGAACGACCCTCCATTGAGCATTCCGTCTCTTTGGATCGGGAATTCCTTAACCAAGGCCTCCGTAAGTCCTCGCACCCGTGGATTCCCTCACGGACGCTAGGCTGGTTGTACCCTTTGAAGTACCCCTAAGATTAGATAGCCCTTGCGTTGGTAAGGAGAGAGAAAGAACCTAGTTGACCCGGAGTAAGTCAAATCGAAACTAGGATTTCCTTCGAATTGAGGGTTGAACCATATCATTAAAATCCATCTTTTAAACGCAAGAGAACCTTAAAAATTTCCCTAATCATCACAACTTGTTTGACGGTTCATTTTGATCATTTACTTGAAGTATTTATTCTTCCATTATATCTTGCTTGCTGCATTGATTTCTCATCGTAATCATGAGACTTCGTTCAGGTAAAATTGTTCGAATGGCCGATCAAGAATACTCTTATGGTTATGAGGAATACTCAATGAATTTGATCAGTATGAGGCCTTTCCTCAAGGCTTCATTCAATCCGAGGGGAACTACCCCACTTCTCATCCCCAAATCTATATGGTGGACACCACCACTCAGGGGACCGATCCTCCTTCCCAAACTCAACCCCTTACTTCTGGGAACACTTCCTCGTCCTTCAATGTCAATGATCTTATTAACGCTTCAGCTCAATTGGACGATATTCAACGTCAGGCGGTGCAAGCCGCCGTTAAAGGGAAGTCCGTCCCCTCGTCTTCTTCTAATCCTCCCCAGGCCGCGGGAGGCCTTCAGATCAATATCCCCAATGACCAGGCGGTTTCCCACAGGGTCCCATCTCGTCCGAGGACCCCTGTTATGATTACGCCATCCCACCTGGCTAGTCATTCCGTGGCTAGGCCACAACAAACCCCACCTCCTCAGCTTTACAAGCGGCCCATGCCGAATCTCTTCACCGAGCAACCGGCCCCAGTCGAGTCAAACACCAGTCCAATGCTGCTCCAAAAGATTGCTAGTATGGAGGAACAAATCAGGAAGATGTCAGTTTCTAAGGATCCGTCAGAAGTCGCCGTACCCGTCATGCCACCTTTTCATTTTGCCACCATCAGAAATGCCAACCTTCCGCCGTTATAATGGAACGGGCAACCCGTTCATTCATTTGAAGGACTTTCTGTATGAAACATCCTTTTGGCAAAATAATAAAGCTACGTTGGCTTATTTGTTCATAAGGTCCCTGGATGGTTCAGCTCTGGAATGGTTTTACTCATTGGAACCTACAGAGGCCGGTGATTTCGATATAGTAAAGAGAAAGTTTCTGCAGAAGTACCGGGACCGTGTTGGCCCGTCTTTGTCTGTTACTGACCTTGTTGCCGAAAAAATGAAGTCCGATGAGGACTTCGTGCAATTTGCCGATAGGTGGAGGGCCATGGCCGAAAAATTGAAGGATACATTGTCAGAACCAGAGCAAGTAAAGATGATAATCTCCAATGCTACACCACAGTTCCGACACATTTTGGCCATGAACAAGCTCAGTACAATGGAGGAATTATACGAAAGGGCCAGGTACATCCAGACTCAAATGAAAGATTCACCTATTATAGGCATGTTTGAACCACGACCAAGGCTAATAAGGAAGAGCAATAACGTCAATCCTAATGGTGCGACAACTGAGGGTACAATCACTAATGAGCAGGTAGGAGCAGTTGGCCACCCCACATCCTTCCGCAACCCATCCAATCCCAGACCTTTGCAACCATTGCAATCACAACCTTCCTTTCTTGCTCAAGCCCCGCCTCAACAAAATAACTCCATGCAACCCTTTCGACCTCCACCTCCTCTGCCAAACCAGAATATGCCTCATAACCCCCCTGCTCCCCAGCATTACCACAGCGTACCTCCACCGGCTAACTATGATCCCCAGCAACCTAGAAGACCCATGGGCCCCAAGAGTGCCGAATACCCACCATTGCCAGAAAGCCTTCCAGATATTTTTAATGCCCTAATGGCCGCCAATCTGCTCGTCTTACCAAAAGAAAGAACGGCATGGCCGCAAAATGTCGATAACTCTAGGTATTGTGTCTTCCATAGGCAGTCGGGTCACAGCATAACCCACTGCTTTCACTTCAAAGACTATATATATGATTTGAACGATCAGGGAGGTATAGACTGGGATGAAATGAGAAAGGTTGTGGCCTCAATGAAAGCACGAAGGCCACCACGGCAGCAACAAGGTCCGCAATAGCAGCAACAGCAAAGTCAGCAGCAACATCAGTCTCCTGCACTCCAGCCAAATATGGGGATTGTTAATAATCCGCTACCAGAGCACCCGGTTCAAAATCAGCAAGTGAACCCTGTCACCTCAATCCATGAAGTGGAGAGAGGGCAGGGCTGGCATGAAGAGCGCGCCTCTATCGGGGCCGTTAACCAAACCTGCACTCAACCACCACCACCATTGTTAAGAAGACTCCAACCTGTACCCCCTTCTCGACCGTCACGTCCCCTCATACGTTCTACCACTTCAGGGCCACTTAACCCTAACCCTACTCCTTCACGGCCTCTCCTTATACGCCAGCCCATAAATTCCCCTTCACCTCAAAACCCCCCACAAAATAGACCCCTCCTTATTCGCCCTCCGATGGCGACCGTTTCCCCTCTGGTTCCACCACAACCTTCCCCGTCTACCCCCGCCATGCTTCCGAGGCCACTCCTCATCCGCCCAACCGTAACGTCAGTTACTCAAGCCACACCACGCACCATGCCAGCCGGGCCCACCTTACCTCCAGCCCCTTCTTCTACCAATTTTGCCCCACCATCCAACACACCTTCTACTGTTCCCTCCACCTCCTCTAACCCCTCACCTATTCTTGGCCCAACAGAGGTGCATAAAACAATGGTGCTCCGTAGTGGACGGATGTTCCACCGAGTATTTCCTCAACGGGAGCAGGAGCCGGTACAAGAGCAGGGAGAACAGGAACAGGAGTCTGTACCGGGCACGGAATATGATCTATTAAAACATCTAGACAGAACACCGACTCGGATCTCCATTCTGGAATTAATTAGAAGATCTACTACACATCAATTGGCCATAAAGCAATATCTGCAGAAAGTAATGGTGAATGAAGAAATTCCAGTCGAACAGGTCACTACAGTTCTAAGCCCAACCATCAATCAACCAGCTATCACCTTTTATGAACATGAATTGGCTCCGCAGCCAGCCAGAAAATATGCATTGTGCATTACTGTTGACATTAACAAAGTGGCAGTAAAACAATGTTTAGTTGATACAATGTCATCAATTAATGTTTTGCCACCAAGTACCTTGAAAATGTGTGGCATTCCGGAAAGTCAAATCCGGCCATCTACTATTACCGTCACGGCCTATGACAATACTAAGAAATCTCCCCTGGGGATGATCACTTTAAAAGTGGGTTTGGGTCTAGTCACAATTACAGCGGATTTCCACATTCTGGACATGGACCCGACATTCAACGGCATTTTGGGCCGTCCCTATATTCAGGAACTTGATGCTGTGCCCTCCACGAACCATCAATGTATAAAATTTCCGCACAAAGGGCGCATTATCAAAGTTATTAGTATGCCCATTTTGCCGACAGAGGATATACATTCTGCAACATCGGTGCCTTCCATGTGGCCTTCTAATAGGCCTTTGCTCTCAGTATTGGATGTTGCCGACCCGCGGCAGGACTTGTTAAGGCCTCCAGTTGCTAAGTTGGCATCAGCTGTGATGACACCCCTACCTCCCCAGGGGAAGAAAAAGAAAAATATGTTGAATACCCTAGGATGGAATATCTTGATGAAAATGGGGTACAAAACTGGCAAGGGCTTGGGTGTCAATCTTCAGGGCCGAGTCAAGCCCGTCAAGCATCAGAAGATAATTCCCCGGGGTGGCCTAGGGTACAAAGGGCCAAGCAAAGAAGAACAAGGGCCATGGGCCATCATGACCTCCACTCTTAAGACGGACCGGCAGCCTCTCACATGGACCCTACAAACACACTTTGTGAAAGGGGGTACTCATAATGACGAGCAAACTACAATAATTACTTATTTGTTGGATCATCAAGATATACACGCACGGCAGTTCGCTCGCCACTTGGCCCCGCTTGTCACTTATAAGGCTTTGGAGTCGCTAAGGCCACTCAAAAGAAGAAAGATGGATGATCCGGAATGTGAGTGGTACCGGTGGTTCGACATGGACGATATTGCTATATCCTTGTCCCGGTTGTTTATGCCCACTGCTCCAGAATGGCCGCCACTGATTCACGAATTGATTGAGAAACCGGCAATAATTACAGAGAAGAGACAACTCCTCAGCGACTTCACTGATACAGGCAAGCTAGATGTGCCGTTCGAAGAAGGCTTTACGATTGACAGACTGTGGGCCGATCTGTTTTCCCTTAAATCCATCAACCCATCAGTTGTTGCTCATCTATTTGATAAATTGTTCACTCCATGCATTCCTAGACCACCTGCGGTCTTAATATCTTTTTCTCCAGATTTCTTCCAAAATTCAGCAGTTCCTCCTTCGCTCCTCGAGCAATTTTCTCAGCTTTCTATCACGCCCTTGGGCGAGCATCCCCTTATTGATTCTTTTTCTAAACTCTCGATTTCAACATCTTCTTCTGCTCTTCCTTCTCATTGTCTTCTTCTTGAAAATGAAAATGAAAAAAAAAACGCCAAATTTCCAATCTTCCAATCCTCCATCTCTGTTGAGGAGACCTCCTATTTTCTTTCTGAGTGTGTCCCGACCCAGGGGCCGCTCCTCCAGGATTCGTTAGTAGACCTTCTCTACCCCTCCGATGAGGGGTCCTCATTTGTATCCCCTTCTGTACCCACTTTTCTCCCTCCTCCTTCCTCTTCGTCAACTTCTAGTGATCAGGCTAGTTGTTCTTATTCTCCTAGTTCTAAGAGTCCACGGGTAGCTATTAGAAAATCCAAGGGTAAGCAGATTCCCCGTAGATTTCTTAGAGAGTTAGCCATCAGATGCCAAGCTTGTCTAGCCATTCCCGAATTTGTAGAGAATCCGATTATCCTGCCAGAAATAGAATATGAAGGTACATGTGCTTTTAATGAGGGTTTTGGCGTTTATGAGATAATGAATGACGAAGACCCTATTGAAGAGGGGGATGAAGAGTACGAAGAATATGAGGACGAGGCTGGCGCCTTTGCTAGTGGCATGAGAAGGTTCGATGAGCCGTCAGCCTCAGTAGAAGAGCCTACCAAAGAAATAAATCTGGGTACTGAGGAAGACCCTAGGATTGTCCTCATTAGCAAGAACTTGCTGCCCTCCGAAGAAGAGGCGCTTATTTCGGTTCTTCGAGAATATAAGGACACGTTCGCGTGGAGTTATGAGGATATGCCAGGACTAGACCCTGCGCTCGTTGAACACCGACTTACACTTAAGCCAGGGTCCATTCCGGTCAAACAACGGTTGAGACGTTTCCACCCTAACATGGCATTAAAAATGAAAGAAGAGGTCGATAAACTCCATAAGGCTAGGTTCGTTAGAGTCGTCCTCTATCCTAATTGGGTGGCGAACATCATCCCAGTCATGAAGAAAGATGGAAAGGTCAGGATTTGCATAGATTTTCGGGACCTCAACCGTGCGTGTCCTAAAGATGACTTCCCCCTCCCTCATATTGATGTTTTGATTGACAATACGGCATGATATGAGACTCTTTCTTTTATGGATGGCTTATCAGGTTATAATCAGATTCGTTTGGCCGAAGAAGATCAAGAAAAAACATTCACTACATCGTGGGGTACCTACTGCTATGTGGTCATGCCCTTTGGACTTAAGAATGCCGGAGCCACATATCAAAGGGCCATGATGGCAATTTTTCATGACATGATCCACATTTATATCGAGGTGTATGTCGACGATCTGGTCGTTAAGTCAAGGACAAGGATTGAGCATCCTGGGGTTCTAGGCAAGGTGTTGCAAAGATCACGGGAGTATAGGCTCAAGATGAACCCCAAGAAGTGCGTGTTTGGTGTTTCATCAGGAAAGTTGCTTGGATTCATCGTCAGTAAGAGGGGTATTAAGATTGATCCCAACAAGGCAAGGCCATAAGAGAAATGCCTCCCAAGAATTTGAAAGAAGTTCGAGGATTGATTGGGAGGTTGCAATTTATTCGCCGGTTTGTCTCCCAGCACTCACAAAGATGTAGGCCGTTCTACGAGCTTACCAAGCCAGGAGTCAAGTTTATTTGGGATGACAAGTGTCAGGCAGCCTTTGACGGATTGAAGGATTATCTCTCAAATCCTCCTGTCCTGAGGTCGCCAGTTCAAGCAAACCACTCGTTCTTTATGTCTCTGTCCTGGATGACTCAGTAGGCGTTGCCCTCGCGTAGGGTGATGAAGGTGGTAAGGAAAGGGCAGCCTACTACTTGTCAAAGCTTCTCAACCCCTGTGAGCAGAGGTATACCGCTATGGAGAAGACCTACGCAGTTTTAGTCTGGGTAGTTCAGAAGCTCAAACATTACTTCTTAGCTCACGAGGTTCACCTCATTGCTCGAATGAATCCCATTAAATTCCTTCTTGAAAAATCTGTCCTTACCGATCGATTAGCACGATGGCAAAGCTTCCTTTTTCAGTTTGACATCACCTATATCCAGCAAAAGGCAATTAAGGGCTATGCCATTGCCGAACACCTTGCTCATCACCCTCTACCACGTTTTGATCCAGTCTATTCAGAGTTCCCAGATGAGGAATTAATGTCCATTAACCAACCTTCAGACCCCATGTGGACATTACATTTTGATGGGGCTATGAATTCTCTTGGAAGAGGGATCGGCATGGTTCTTTTAACACCAGAAGGTATCACTATTCCACTCGCCTCTCAGCTTGCCTTCCCTGTTACAAATAACATAGCTGAATATGAGGCTCTTATGGCCGGACTGCAGGCCGCCCATCAATTCGGTGTTACCCAGCTTTGCATCGTTGGTGATAGTCAGCTCATCTTACGCCAAGTGCTTGTCAAATGCCGCACGCTCAATCCTAAGCTTAAGCCTTACCAGGAACTTGCTTCCGCTTATGTCAAGCTTTTCACCAAACTGATCTTTGTCCATGTTCCTCGCAATCAGAATATCTTAGCTGATGCTCTAGCATCACTTGCCTCCTCCTTAACTTTTCTCCCCGAACGAGACTTCCACTATGTCATTGTCCATAAACGCCAAACTCCTGTCATTAAGGATCCCGCTTTTCTTAGAATTAAGGAGGAGGTGCTTAAGAAGATTAAGGAAGGTGAAATTATTTAGAATAAGGAGGTCATGCTGTTGGATTTTGAAGATGAACTGGCTGACGAGGAAAAGCCATGGTATTACTAGATTGCTAAATATTGTTATGATCAGTCTTATCCAGAAGAAGCTACTGCAGAAGAGAAGAAGGCCATTCGAAGAGTTGCTAAGAGATACACCCTGGTTGGAGGTGTGCTCTATAGAAGAGGGCTCACCGGAGTTTTATTAAGGTGCCTGGACGATGATGAATCTTGGAAGATCGTGGAAGAGGCATATTCGGGAGTGTGTGGTGGCCATGTGAATAGCCAGATGCTAGCTAAGAAAATCCTTAGATTAGGCTTCTATTGACCCACTCTAGAAGAGGACTACTCCATCTATGTTCGAAGGTGTGTCAAGTGCCAACTACACGCCGACAAAATTCATTCTCCTGCTTCTTCACTCCATCCTATGTCTTCCCCATGGCCTTTCTCCATGTGGGATTTTGATATCATTGGACCTCTTGGTGATTCAAACCTCCTCACAAAGTCAAAATCGTTTATACTCACGGCCACGGAGTACTTCACCAAGTGGGCGGAAGCAGAAGTTTACATGGAGATCAAAGCATCGACCGTCTGCAAATTTATAATGAAGAACATCATCGCAAGATTCGGCATTCCAAGTACAATCATCACCGACAATGGTCCGCAATTCATCTCTCAAGAATTTCAGGATCTCTGCAACAGGTATAACATTGCATTGCATCATTCATCTCCTTATTATCCGCAGGGCAATGACCAGGCAGAAGCAACTAATAAAACTTTAATTAAAATCATCAAAAAGACTTGTGAAGCCAACAAATTCGCGAATTGGCCAGAAAAACTTGTAGAAGCTCTATGGGCCTACCGAACATCCATTCGGACTCCTACTGGGCAAACTCCATTCGCTCTTACTTATGGAATGGAGGCGGTGGTTCCCTATGAGAATCTAATTCCTTCTCTACGAGTACAATTGGACAAGGAGCTCCATGTTGATGAATGTCGCGAGTCTCTACTTGCACAATTAGAACTCCTAGATGAGAAGCGTTTGGTCGTCGCTGAACATGCAAAAGCATATCAAAACAGGCTTTCACGTTTCTATCAACAGAAAGTAACTGAGAGAAAATTTGAAGTCGGTGAAATGGTAATCAAGAGAATCTTTGTAAAACCCGGTAGATCCCGTTCAAAACTCCAACCAAACTGGGAAGGGCCCTACGTGATAACAGATGTTTATCCTGGCAACGCTTACAAATTAATTAATGCCGAAGGTGAAGAATTGGCTCACCCTTGGAATGGCCTTTACTTGAAGAAATACCACCCCTAAGTTTTTAAGGAAAAAATGAAAAAAAAGGGAGAAAAAAGAAAAGGAAAAGGAAAAAAAGAGAAAGAAAAGGAAAAAAGGAAAGAAAAAGAAAGAAAAGGGAAAAGAAAAAAGAAAAGAAAGAAAGAAAAAAGAAAAAAAGAGGAAAAAAGAGAAAAAAGAAAAAAAAAGAAAAAAGAGAAAAAAGAGAAAGAGAAAGAAAAGAAAGAAAAAGAAAAAAGAGAAAAAGCAAAAAGAAAAAAAATGAAAAAAAATTGCAGGCTGGTGTAGTGCATAGGTTGCATGCCCGAAAAATTAAAATTCTTAATTCATTCTTCAGTCTTGATAGTTTAACTTTAGGGTCAACACCCGCACACACTACACACTTTACTCTTAAACTCAAGCGGTCCAGAATTCGAGGAAAGTCAGATCCAAACTAAGAGTGTAAAAATTTTACCTATCCTCTCCTCTTCGGCTCACGAGAGGGAGTACGAGTCAAGGATTGCTAACCAAACCTGCCCGCCGCCCTAGTAGGTGGAAGTCAGGGCCCCAAAGGGAACAAAATGCTATAAAGTCCAAGTACAATTAGGTCTTTACTTTTGAGAAAAGAAAGAAAGAAAAGAAACTTACAAATAAAAGAAGAGCATGTCAAGAGGGCAAAGTCCCCGCAGGGAAAACCCTGGTCGTAAGCGTGCATGAATAAGGGCAAAAGAGCAACAAAATTTTCCTAAGCCAACGACCGAACCCCAACAGACATTAGGGCAGGGGAGGAAGGTTTCCCGGTTCCCCGAAACCTCTCATGAGCTTCCTCAACTTATTCTTCCTTCTCCCTCTATGGTAGGTTATAAGCTCAAGGGATGGTAAAGACTGACTAAGAAGGATGGGCCGCAAGAGGATATAAGTAAAGGCACAAATCATTAAGCACGTTGCCTTGATGTTAAATTATTTAAGAAAGATTAATGAATTTAAGATTGTGATTGAGTAAGGTTCAGGACCCTTGTACTATGTTCAACCTCATTCCTCAAAAAAAATATAAAAAAATAAAAAAAAAAATAAAATATAAAAAGAAAGTTTTTTTTTAATATTTATGTCATCATTTTCAATTAAAACAAACAAAAAACAAAAAAAAGAAGAGAAGAAAAAAGGGAAAAGAAAAAAAAATGAAGAAAAGAAAATAAAATGAAAAAGAACAAAACTTTTAGCCCACTACTTTCCCATCCCATACGTTTGTTTGTATTCTTGCGTGGGCATTTTTATTTCAAGTTTGCATTTGTGTGCTTGCATGTTGCATTTCCTTATATATATATATATATATATTTGATATTTGTCTTAATTAATTAGAGGTTTGGTCCCTTGACCCGTCATCAAGGTCAAAATAACAATAACCCCTTGCTTATTGAGTAAGGGGCCAAGCCGAACAGATGGATTAACCTGTTTGTTTGAGTATGAACTACAGACACAGGGCAAGAAGGAAGACAAGGAAGAGACAATGCAAGTGCTCAAGTCAACAAGCTCAGGTAACATCAAAAATCTCATATATATATATATATAAATATCTGCGTACAAAAAGCAGGAGTGGTGTACAAGTCTCTCTCTCTAACTCTCCCCACCACCCTCTGCTGGACCCTCATCCCTGCCCCTGGGAGGAACCTGTGGAGGCCTCATCGAACCCTGTGAGGCTGTCGATCTCACGGCCTGCTCGGCCTCTGTCCTCTGTCGAGAAGAGGGGCCAGACATGTACGATGTGCCAGTGAAGGAGAGTCCTGCCGCACGAGCTTTGTCCCTGCCTCGCAGCAGACGCTCCTCCATGAGCCGAAGCCGCTCCTGAAGGGTGGCTATCTGCATCCTCGCCTCTGCCAGCTACTGCTCTCGCGCCAGCCGCTCCGCTCGCTGCTCCTCTCGCTCCCGAGCACGCTCCCTCCTCTCCAGATCGAGGGTGACCCTGAGCTCCACCACGTCAGTAGGAAGGGTTTCTCGACGTCTCAAAGCCTCCTCTAGTTCCGCGACCCGCTGGTCACGGAACGCGAGCTCGACGCCTGCCATCGCGGCCTGCTCGTAAGCAACTCGTAGCTGCGCATCCTGCATCATTTAACAGCATTATCATTAAGATTAAAGGAAAACATTTTAGGTGACTAATTTAGAGTAATGCTAGCGCCACTCACCTCTATCTGGTGCTGTCTCCCCTCCTCCTCCAACTCCGCGATCCGACGATCGCGGTCCGTGGTCTAGGCGATAGCTGCCTGTAACTCGGTCACCTGCAGCATTCAATTCCATCAGATGCATAAACTAAAGTGAAATTCGAAACTTAAGCTAAACCTGAAAACTTTTAAAACTCACTCGCTCGGCGAGGTCGTGCTCTGCCGCCTCAGCTCGCGCTATGGCTCCCGCAAGCCTCTCCTCTAGTACGGCTACCTCGGCCGTCAGTCCCTGCGAGCTGGATGCACCTCCAGCACCCCCTGTTGTCGCTCCCTGCTGGGCACGCTGCATTCATTTAGACTGTCAATGGCTGAACATCACATATCTCAAATAAAAGGAAGGAACATGAAGATAGGGCATACTTACCAGGACCTCCAGATCGGCGCGGGTGGTCGTCAACTGGGCCTCTAAGCTGTGGAGGTGAGCATGCAAATCCACTGCTGCTCTGTCTCGTGCATCCTGCATATCTCATTCATTAGCAACATATCTCAAATACATAAAGGAAAGAACTGGAAATAAATTTTCATACATACCCCGATCGGCCTCATCTTGTCCCGCCTGCCGTAGGTCTCCCAGTAGCGCCGGAGGTAAGCCGAACTGTCCGGAGCGTAGGAGATGTCTGGAACCCCGTGCCGCTGCCAGTCCGCATACTGCTCCGGGAACCGTAGCCTCCAGTCGATCGCCTTGGTCGCCCGCGGGTCTTCTGCCCAATCTCGCGAGGCTCCTCCACGTCGACCCACTTCTGGTTGAAACCAAGAGTCCTCATCACCAACCGAAGCCGCAACAGCTCGATCTCATTTAGGCAGTGAACTCAGATGTCACGCCCAAAAAGAGGTCGGCCCGCTGCGACCCACGGCTGGCCCTCGTCGAGCATCCCCTCGTAGGGTCTCCAGATAACCTGCATGTCACAAATCATAAGCACCTTATATTGCAGGAAATTAAAAGAACAGAAAATTAAAAGCAATGTGCCAAATTCATTTACGTACCAGTGAAGGGGGGAAGTCTCGCAGCTCTCGCCTCGTAACCATCAGCTCGTAGTCGTGAGGCGCTCCAGGCAAGCACGACAACCACTGCCGAGCTAGGGGGTAGACAGCCTCCTCTCCTGATCGAACATCGGCCTGGTCCATCGGAAAGTAGAGATGAGCCCACACCTGCAATCATCAGCATTCATCAGTCACGTTCATAATCATAAACATAATTGCAAATCATAATTGAATTGAACAGAAATTGAAAGGAAATGCATACCTGTAGAAAGGGCGAGAAGCCACTGACGGTCGTCTCTCGACCGGTCCCCGTGGAGAGATCCGCTATCAAGTGTGCCAACAGGGCGGCCCCCCAAGCATATCTCCCTACTCCCTCCAGGTCCTCCAAAACTCCCAAGAACTTGCAGTTTATATCATCTCCCTTCATCCCCAATAGTAACCTCCCAAGCATCAGAAACAAAAACCTCCTCAGATCTATGTCTGCCCTCACCCTATCAGCTGGATCCTGGCAATAGGTGGCTCGGGCACTCGCTGTCAAACGGGCTACGTAGTCTGTCAAGGACTCCCCAGACCTCTGTCTAGCATCCCCTAATCCCATGGCCCTCGTCAGGTCAGTGCGGGCTATCGTCCTACAGGAGGGCTCATAGACTGTGTCTATCCCTAGGAGTCTCACAGCTAGCTCACTGTAGTCGGGTAGGGTGATCCCGCTAACAGCCTCTCCATCTACGCTCAACCCGGTAATCCTAGTAACGTCCTCTAGGGTCGGCACCATGTGCCGCCAGGGCATCAGAAATGCCCGACTCACCCTATCTCAGCGCTCTCTCAAAACCTGAATCAAGATAAGGTCAGGGCGTACCGGCTCGATGCTAAGAAAGGGCCCGAAGCCCATCGCCTCTAACCTCGCCCTCTGGAAGCCGGGCAGTCCGTCATGAGCCGCCATCACTTGTAACCATGAAATGCGGGTCCGTATCAATCCCTGCATCATAAAGGAAGAATTAGAATATCAATTTATAACAAAGGGAATGAAAATTGCACTTAAATAAAAGGGCGACTGCCAGGCAGACTTGAATTTTTAAATGGCGACTGGGATCTGGGCGTTTTCTCTGAAGGAGCGACTGCGACCAGGGCGCTGCTTATAAAAAGGGCTGGAATTTATATATAAAAAAATGCATGCACGCAGAAGGCGACTGGGCCTTAGACACTAATTTTTAAGGCGCGCCGGGGGTCTGAGCGTTATCTAGTGAGAGGCGACCGGGGTCAGGGCGCTTATTCCTAGGGCTGTTTCCGTCAACCTATATTGCTATGTTTTAATGCGACCGGGTCTGGGTCGCGTTTTCTGAAGACACGCCACCCATGTGGACGCGTATCCGGGAATGGCGCCCCGATGTGGGTCGCTATTTCCCTAAAGCCTCAATTCTTCCTATGCCCCTCACCGAAAACATGAAATAAAATAATAAAAAAATTTCCTTACCTTCTTCGTCGGACCGCCGCCAGCGGGTGGTTGGAGAGGGGGTGGTGGAGGCGGTGCCCCACCGTTGTCGTCATCGCCACCGTTCCCTTCTCCGGCGCCGGCAACCTCATCGTCGCCGCCGGCATCTTCACCGCTGCCGCCTTCTTCTTCCCCGCCACCCTCTCTTCCGTCTCCTTCGTTGTCGCCACCGATGTGCTCCGCCACGGGGAGAGCTTCGTCCGTCGCCGGTAGAGCTTCCTCCGCCGCGGGAGGGGCGCCCTCCGCGGCCATGTCTTCGTCTTCCTCTAGCAAAACCACCGCGGGGGCGGCCACTCTTCGCCGTTTCAACGAACTGGGACCGGCAGGGTCCATCGACGGGAAGGGGAGGGCGGCCGTCTACGGTCGCCGGTGGTGGTCGCAGGGAGAGAGGATGTGAAAGAGAGAATGTGAGAGAGGGATCGAGAGAGAATGAGAGGGAGACGGAGGGCTGCTAGGTTAACGGGCATTTTTTTCGTTTCAGTTTTGAACTGAATTCACTCCCGTAAGCTGGGCGCCTTTAATGTTTAGCACGACAAGGTTGTGGGCACGTTTATGTTTGCATGGGAAATGGTAGAAGCTCATTATTGCGGCTGTCATGTCACGTTTCTAATAGGCGATTTGTGGTGGGCGTTGGCTATCAGTAGGCGACTCCAACCTGGGCGTTTCTCAGTAATTTTGATTGATAAAATAATTTTTAAAAGAAAAGGGGTTTTCTGGTAGGCGACGGTGTTATGGGCCCTGTTTCTGACCAACGCCCTTGTCTAAGCCGCGTTATTAAGAAATATATCGATAATTGAAAATTCTTATAATTCCAGTAGGCGCCTTTGCCTCGGTCGTCTTTCATTGAATAGCGCCCATAACGCAACTTCAACAGAACCTCCTTATTTTGCTGAATTAATACTATGATTAACATTGATTCCATATTCTCATTGCATAAACATAAAGTTTAACAACAAAGAACAACTTTTATTCATGAAAGAAATTCATTACATGGCTATTGGGCCACCATGGGCCTTATCATTTTGAGAGCCAATGCATAAGATTTACATTTCATCTCTTCCTCTTCAACATGTGTTTTGGTCCTATGTAGTAGTCCAACCTTCCATTGAGCCATGATTGTCTTGATTTCTTCTTGATCTCTACTTGAGCCTAGTTCCCTCCTCTTGAGTGGTGGAAGGTGAGAAGGTTCTTCAAACTTGTGCTGAGGAAGACCAAGTTGTGGAAGGCACCGATGAGCATTGTAGAGGACGAAGTCGCTCCCGCCGATCAATTGAAGCTCTATGCCGGAGGAGAGTCTTGAGGAACCCCGATGTGCAAGTGAAACCGTCATTTGGCATGGTCTTGAAGTAGTTTCTCCAATCAATCATTTTCTTGAGCTTTGGCACTCGATTTGTCACCCTCTCACATAAGCCTAGAGAATCCGTCATATACCGGAGAGGGCTTTTTGAAAAGATTTTTGAGGCCGTTTGGGTTTCTTTGCATGGATCAAATTTTAGGTGGAGGTCCACCCAACAAGAGAGAAGTAACATTGACCCATGGAGAGGCCGTCCCATGGAGGCGGAGGTAAGTCCATTGTAGAGGTTGGCTAGCACCGCCGGTCCTATCCTTTTGCCTTCGGTCAGGCGTTATTTTAATAAGGAGTTTGAATTTGATACGGATTCGGATTAAAAGAGAGCGCCCTACCCAAGGTCGCGACTTATGAAGAAGCGCCCTGGTACTGGTCGCCATTTCAGGAAAATTATTTCTCATTTATCTAAAGCTTTTGACTGATTACATTTGTTGTGCATTTTGATGTTAATGATCTTTTGAAGCAGGCAATACAGGCATTATTGCACTGCCCATGAAGCGACACCTCGATCCTGTATCCTTTCTGTAAGCATTGCCACTATAGGATATCTACTCTATATAGCATATCAAGGACCTTGTGGTTCTGATAAACCTGGAATTTGAGTTCCCCTTCATCAAAAACAGTGATAATTCCAGGGGAGTCTTGATCACACGGATAGGCCGTTAGGTCATCTAAGGCTTGGGACGATGGTTCCTATTTTTAAGTTGATGCGTGGATAAACGAGCTTCGACTTAGTGTCAACTTATAAATATGGATTCTTGACTAAGTCTGGATAGCTTAGCAATATTATCCTTGATTATTTTTTATTTTTATTTTATTTTAATTTTCCTTTTAGCCCAGCATGCATCATGTAGGATTTTGAGTTTCAACGCGAAAATCTCTTTATTAAATCAGTGATGAAGTTCACTCGCTCCGAATTAAGTTAACATGAAATACTCCACTCCAAATCCAGTACTTTATTTTCCTTGGAGCCGCTAAGGCTGATTCGTTGAAAGTATCTTTATCTGGATTCCTACCTCATTTCGCTTTACCCTTTTTCACCTTGGTTGTAGCACGTCCACTGGCTGATAACCGCTCTCCAATGGTATCTCCTTTCGTGCCCGCGCGCACATCCTTTTGATAGCTTAGTTTTTCCGTCCAGATATTTGTTGTTTTCTCGGAGCTAACCTGAGTTGTTTCATTGAGAATCTTGGAAAGATTTTCATCGCTTAGTGTTTAAGGCGTGTCACATCACACCTTGGCATCTACTTTTCAGTCCGCTTCCACTTCATTTCCTTTTCGTTTCATTTCGTTTCACTCCCCTGCAAAGTAGACGCCAAGGCGGGGCAGTTGTAGACACGCCAAATTTGACGCTATGTTGAGTAAGCTTCATGTTGCAATATAATGCCCCAAGTGAACTTCATCACTGGATTAATAAATAGGTTTTTCTCATTTTTCGTGATTTTTTAGGAATTTGTGACTGACACATGGTCGTTTATTTCTAAAAACACGCCCCTGGTCCGGTCGCCTATTATTAATTAGCGCCTGAGTCACAGGCGTGTTTCTCAAGCCTTACGAATCCTATTTAAAATCAATTTATGAAAGTAACGCCTTTTCTTATGACGCTAATTGATAAACGCTCCCGCCCCTTGGACACGTGTCATGCTTTTAAATATGGAAAGTCTGAATCTTCAAACCTAATAGGCGGCTGACCCTTGGGCGTTGTTCATAAATAGCGACCGTGAGCCGGTCGCGATTTCTATTTCGTCTCCGAATTGCATTGTACCTTCCTAGATTGAGCATTGCTATTATTTAACACCCTATTCACCTTTGGAAGGGGGTCTCTAGCCTTTCCTCCCTTTGATCTCCCATGAACCACTATAAATATCCCTCATATTCTCCTTCGCGCGAGAGAGAAAAAGAAAAAACATGTGAGTGAGAACCTGAGGGACAGAACCTGGAGGGAGAACGTGAAGAGAAAACCTGCTCGATGCATCCTTGTTCCTGCTATTCTCTTCGGCCATTGAATTTCAAGTTTTAAAAAGGAGTTCCTCTCTCGGTCCTGTTCACAGGAGCAGAAGAGAGATTTTGTTCCTTTCTTCTTCTTATTTCATTCAATCACACTCTCATCTTCTTCATCATAGTGGGTTCTCCTGTTAGTTTCATGCTAGTGCCATTAGATATCTTTGCATTATAATCTTAGATATTAGTTATTGCATTCACATATTCTCTATCCTATACTCCTCCTAGGGGTTTAAAAACCCACCAAAAGGTGTATTCATGCACAATTTCATACTATTTTACACACTAAGGATTTGATACTACACATTAGCTAATCCAATTTATTTTTCTTTGATTATACTTTCTCTTTCAGTTAATCAACAAAAAAAAACCCACTTCATCGGTCGGCCGATTGAAGGAGGAAGAAAGGAACCCAACTCTCCCGCTTACCAGGTATTTATGCGATCACATTCTCCTATTTCGAGGGCCTCTATACCCTCTGGCGATCACCCTTCCTTTAGAACATCACATGCTCTCTTTCTTAACCCTCATATAAATTGACATAAATTTCCCCTTTTTCAAAACATGTCTATTTGACACGTTCCACACATGGCGAACCTCCTCTGGCGATATCTTCACTCGCAGGTGGGCTTCTTTCGGTGGTGACAGCTCCAGCGGCTTGTGTTGGCATCGGTACAGTCGGGAGGCATCCTCTCATCCCGATTCGGCGGCCACTTAAGCAAACAGTGAATTAGGTGCCGACGGTGGCCTCCCCCGTCCTCGATGTTGCAGCGGGTGATCAGTCAGTTGGGAATGACCCACTACAGATGGGACCAGGGCGGCCCTTGCATTCGGGGGCTGTTGGCCCATCTCTTTGCCCGACTTCATACTCTCATGCTGGTGGAGTGGCTTCTCCGGTCTCCCCCAGGCCAGTGTCAACGCTTGTTGTTTCGGCTGGGCATATTACTCACAATAGCCTGGGAGCTGACAAGAGACTCTGGAGCCTTAGCTGCAGCCCAAATCAACAAGAGGTGGACCTCGAAGGTAGGAACCTAGGTACGGCGGGTGTCCAAGTTGTGTCTCTTGGCCAGCACCTGTAGGGGGTCACTTGGGTAGACGTCTAGGTGGATGGTGAACAGATGGGCTCCGATGTAGAGGAAGTTATCCAGAAGACTGCGGGGGGAGGTGATGGGTGGGAGGGAGGGTAGGACAGTTTGGGGAGAGAGGAGGTGAAGGAGATGGTGGGGACAATGGAGAAGTTTATAGAGGGATATGTGAGGGAGTTAGCGGAGAAGCTCGACATATCCTTTGAGGGGTTGGACATTGGTGTGAGGGGGGTGCTAAAAAATGCAAGAAGAGGTGGTTTGTGGCTCTGACAAGGGCGGCCAAGGGACGGAAGTCTCAATTGAGGGAATCCAGGGGTGGTGAGGAAGGAGGGGAGGAGAGGAGTGGACTGTAGGAGGTGGGGGGTCGGTTTTGAAATAGCCACTATGAGGGTTGTTATGTGGAATGTGAGGGGGATATGTTGGTGGGAGAAGAGAAGGGTTGTTAAGGAGTTGGTTAGAAGATGCAAAATTGATATCTTGTACCTGTAGGAGACCAAGTGTGAAGGAGGGGAGTCTATCATGAGGGAGATTGGGGGAGCTAGACTGGCTAAGGGAGTAGCCTCTCTGGCGAAGGGAAGATCTGGAGGCATCATGATCTTGTGGAATCAATTGAGGTGGAGGTGGAGTAAGATAGACAGCTCAGTCGAGTGGTCATCTCTCTACATTTATGAAATGTGCAGGATTGCACAGGAGTTTATGGCTCGCAGAGTAGAGAGGGGAAGAGGATGCTATGGGAAGAATTGGCTATGTATCACCACACTTCAGTCCGGCCGTGGTGTGTGGATGGGGACTTCAATGCCATTGAAGCTTCATAGGAGAGGATGGGGATGCACTCCCCAATGGGGGAGATGGAGGACTTCACATATTTTATCCAGGGGGCTGCTCTTATCAATGTGGGGATGACCAATGCGCAGTACACTTGGTCCATTTTGAGGGCAGATCCCATTTTTCTAGGTTGGACAAGTTTTTGGTTTCAGTTGACTAGGAGGATCACTATCCTCATGTGCAAATGTCATCTCTAGCTAGATCTGTTTCGGACCATAAACTGCTGTTACTAAATACTAGCCGATCGCATATGGGGAGACAGAGATTTAGACTTGAGAGGTTCTAATTCAGGGAGATTGACTTCTTGGACACGGTGAGGAGGGGATGGATGCTGTAGAGGAATGAGTCTTCAGTTATGGCTAGGCTGGTGGGCAAAATGAGGCAGGTGGCGCAAACTCTCATGAAATGGGGTGCTGACAAGACATTACCGAGCAGAGTGGCCAAGGACATGATATTACAACATATTGAGGGGCTAGATCGCTTGGAGGAGGCAGGCCTCTTGGACGATGCAGACAGAAGTCTCAGGGACAATCTCAGGGTAGAGTTTGAAGAGATCGTGGCTAGCGAAGAGATTTATTGGAAACAAAGGTTGAGGGAGAGATGCATCAAGGAAGGAGACAAGAATACTGCGTACTTTTAGTGTATTGCATCGGGGAGAAGAGGAGTTAATTCCATAGCTTGTATTAGAGTGAGAGACCAGCTGCTCTCTAGGGATAAAGACATCAGGGGGCAGGCTAAGACCTCCTATTCTAGACTCTTCAATGAGGATGATGTCAGCAAACTGGGATTGCCTTTGATATACTTTCCCGCCTCTCTCAGGAAGATAGGGAAGCCCTTTCCTTGCCTTGCTCAGAGGAGGTCCACCAGGCCGTCTTTTCTCTTGTAGGTGATTGGGCGCTGGGCCTGGTGATTTTTCTCTTGCCTTCTTTCAGAACTACTAGGAAGTTGTTAAGAGTGATCTGTTGGATGCTATTAAGGAGTTTCAGGAGGGGAGGGCGTGCTTGAGGGGCATTAATAGAACCTTTCTAGTCCTCATCTCCAAGAAGCAGGGTGACAATGCTTTCAGGATTTTAGTCCTATTAGTCTGTTGAACAGTTTATACAAGATCATCATCAAGGTGCTTGCAAGAAGAATGGATAGAGTAATGGATAGTCAGTGGCTTTTAGGGGGCTTTCATTAAGGGCAGACACATTCAGGATAACTTTTTAGTGGATGAATGTCTCTTTGCTATGAATACACAAAGGAAGAAAGGAGTGGTTCTCAAATTAGACTTCGAGAAAGTATATGACAGGGTCAACTGGCAGTGCATGTTTGTTGTGCTAGATAGAATGGGTTTTGGTGATAGATGGATTGGCTGGATTCATGCTTATATCTCATTTGCCACATTTGCAATTTTGATTAATGGGAACCCCTCCACATTTTTTCATAGCAGTAGGGGGTTCCGTCAGGGAGACCCCATGTCGCCTCTTCTATTTGTTTTGGTAGCACATATATTGAGCAGGATGTGGTTGAGAGCGGAGGAGGACGTTGGGCTGATCAGAGGTTTTCACACCGGGCCAGGTGGCATCTCCATCACCCATTTGCAGTACGCAGATGACACCATTTTGTTCTTAGCAGAAGATGAGGCCCAACTGCTTACGATCAGACTGATGTTAGAGTTGCTGGAGGAGGTCAGCGGTCTCAAGGTGAACTTTAGCAAGAGCCTCTTGGTGGGTGTGAACATGGAAAGTAGGGCTCTTCACAGGGCGGTGTTCATTGAGGGATCCCAAATAGGAGCTTTCCCTCTCTCCTATTTGGGCCTCCCGCTCTCTCCAAGGTCTCTTCTTTGCAGTGAGTGGCAGCCACTAGTATAGAGATTTGAGTCCAAACTTGCAAGTTGGAAGGTGAGACTTCTCTGACATTGTTGAGACTGGTGTTGGACAACCTACCTATTTATCTCTTCTTCATTTTTTGGATCTTGAAGACGGTGGCCAAGAAGTTGGAGTCTATTCAGGCGACATTCTCTTGGCAGGGTAGTGATGAGAGATGTGGAGGTTGGCATGATGTCGACTGGGGCAGAGTCTGTAAGAGCAAGAAAATGGGTGGCACTGATATAAAAAATATTAGAGATGTCAACTTGGCTCTCTTGTGTAAATGGTTGTGGAGGTTAGGGACTGGCGTCGATAGTTTGTGGTCTCCAGTCATTAGGCAGAGATACTATGGCAGAGTTAAGGACTGAGATATGGCTCCGGCATCGTAGCATAATATATCACCCATCTAGAGAGATATTTTGTCATGCAAGGACATCATGATGGCTAGTGTTCATGTCTACTTGGGTAGGGGAGATAAGTGTCTGTTTTGGACAGGCAGATGGTGTGGTGACTTTACCCTCGAGGAGTCTTTCTCTAGGCTCTTCGTGGCTGGAGTGGATTTATTGGCTCTAGTCTCACAGGCCTTTGACTTTTAGCTGTTAGGAGGGATATGGGTACCAGTTTTCAAAAGAAATCTTTGGCAAGAGGAGATGGACCAGCTACAGGGACTGCATTCCTTCTTGCTTGGTTGGTCGCCAGTGGTAGACACGGAGGACCAGTGGAGGTGGAGGTGGAGATGGGATAAGGAGGGCTGCTTCTCAGTGAGGTAGGTTTACATCTTCATATATGATGGGGAGATATGCCATGGCCTCTCTACACAGGTTTAGGCCCCTAGGAGTCTTTTGAAGGTGAAACTTCTCATTTGGAGGCTTTCCTATGAGAGGATGCCAACCTGTGACAGGTTTGCCTCCTTTCTACATGGTATACCCACAGTGTGCCGATTGTACGGTGAGCAAGGATGGTAGTATCGGTTTCGGTACCGGTTTCGGCCGGTACCGAAACCAATACGTTTCGGTTTCGGTTTCGGCCGAAACCGGTTCAAAACAGTCAGAAAAGGCAAAAAATGTATTGAGCAGGTCCGGTTTCGGCCGAAACCAGACGGTTTCGGTCCGGTTTCGGTCGGTTTCGGTATCGGGCTTGCTACAGTGACTTGGTGAGTTTCGGTTTCGGCCGATACTGCCATCCGGGACGGTGAGGAGTCGCTAGACCACCTCTTTGTGCATTGCTCTTACTCGCAGGAGGTTTGGAACAATGTCATAAGGCAGGTCCAGTGCATTATGAACTTGCAAGGGAATGTTCAACACTTGATCGATCATTGGCATAAGAGGTGGAATCTGAAAGGGGACAAGGTGACTTGGTGGCTGATCTTGCATGCTACGTTGTGGGGATTATGGGGTGAAAGAAACAAGAGGTCCTTCAAAGGAGAAGCTTCCGCTGTGGACAGAGTGATCTTATTTATTTGTGAGAGAGTGAGAGAATGGGTGGGGCTTCTGTTTAATGTGGACACACGCAACTCTTCCAAAAATAAGTGGTTTGTTTTTATGAAAAGAATTCCCTTTCTTAGACAGGATTTCAAATATCTCAAAATGCGTTGCACAGCTCTCATATGTGTTGTCTAAGGGGCATGCATATATTGACTCACCACACTCATAGCATATGTCAAGTCAGGTTGGGTCAAGGATAAGTACAAATTTTACCCACCAGCCGTTGGTGCATACTACTGTCTTTAATAGAGTCTTTCACCTGCTGGTTCTGTCTCCATGGTTTAATTCAACTGATGTAGCTGTAGATTTGCACCTGAACTTCTCGGTCTGTGTCAACAAATCAAGGGCATACTTTAGCAAATATAAATCTCTTTTTAAGATCTGGCTACTTTGATTTCAAGGAAATATTTCAACTCTCTCAGATCCTTGATCTCGAATTCAGTAACTAACTCTCCTTTAGACTCCGCATCTCACCCTCATCATCACCTGACTGATCATGTCATCGACATAAACCAACAGAACAATGACATGTCCATTTTTCCACTTAACAAACAAGATGTGATCAACATTTGATTGTTTGAACCCAAGTCTGAATCTAGCAAGAATGCAAGATGAAGTCTATCAAACCAAGCCCTAGCCAACTGTTTCAGCCATGTAGACCTTTCGGAGCCTACAAACTTTCCTTTTTGCATCAACACCAAGTGGAGGTAGCATGTAGACTTCCTCCTGCAAGTCACCGTTCAAAAATGTAATTTTTGCGTCTAGTTGATACATAACCCAAGAGCGCTTGACAACAAGAGATAGGATTACTTGAATGGATTTTAACTTTGCTACACGAGCAAATGTCTCTTGATAGTCAATCCCATTAGTCTAAGTGAACCCTTTTTAACTAATCTAACCTTATATCTCTGTATTATGCTCTCTGCATTGCATTTGATGGTGTAGGCCCATTTTGATCTAACTGGACTCCTTCCGTAGATCAACTAATTCCAACATACTATTTCCGTCAAGTGCATTCAACTCCTCTTCTGTAGCTTGCTGCAATTTTGGATCCGTCAAATGCAACTGTCTCGCAGACTGTTCCAGCCGCACCTTGTCCCTCTGGCCTCTACAGAGGGTGCGTCTATCGTATCTCAAGCACCATCACTGATCAGTTTCAATATTTGCTTGCATCTAGCAAATTCTTTCACTGTTTGGTCATCTTGGTGCTTCTTTTATAGGTACTATTGGGGCAAAACTTAGTTCTACTACCTCTTCTTCGTCTACTCCTTGAGTCATTAACTCAAGGGCAACGGATCATATGACTGGTATCTCCACTCACTTCACTTCTTATTCCTTGTCTTGAAGGTAGGATGAAATGAGTGGTCACTTAATCCTCCCTTTGGCACTCTATGTTCCTACTTTGTCCATTAATCTTCTTAAGTCGTCATCATCATTAGAGCCTTATCCCATTATTTGGGGTTAATTACATGAATTTTGTTCCGCCAAAGAATTCTATCAAGCAAGAAACGCATCACTTCCGGGAAACGCCCTAGCATAAGCACGAAATGTATTTGGTTCAGAATTCATATTTGGGATGTGACAAATTTTATTAAGTGCTGGCTATCAACCTAATGCACACCCTCCTTTCTCATCGGGGCTTAGGACCGGCCATGGCAGATGCACATCCTTAAATTGTTCTATGATATTCTTTTCCAGTCATTGTG
This sequence comes from Amorphophallus konjac, assembly GCA_022559845.1. Classification (NCBI taxonomy): domain Eukaryota; kingdom Viridiplantae; phylum Streptophyta; class Magnoliopsida; order Alismatales; family Araceae; genus Amorphophallus; species Amorphophallus konjac. Next base: position 10,724,404 of record CM040122.1, on the reverse strand, counting down.
TCTTTTAAGACCTATGGACACAACAAATGATTGGGAGTGGACTTGAAGCAGGTGGTCTCTATCATTGCGAGCTCAGTGGAGTTAGTACATTTCAATCATCGGTTGTAGTCGATTAAACCAGCCATCGGGGGATGCCTATCTCTTGCATTCTGGACTTGGTCATGTTTTGTTTATGTTCCCTGAGAATCCTTTTTCCTTAGTTATTTATTTCTGTCTATGTTGAGTCGTTACAATGCCAAGTGTGTCAACTTGCCAAACATTGTAGGATGATTTTTCCAGAATCAACAAAAAGAAGTTCTTCACCTTTTGAGCTTGTGCACTTTGACCTTTCGGTTGCTCACCCGTTCCTTCCACGGACGGTCATCGATATTTTCTCTCCTTTATTGATGACTACTTACATTTTTTCCGGCTTTATCTTTTGTGCTCTTATGAGGAAGTTCCTCGACTTGTCCAATTATTTTGTTGGATGGTTGAAACTCAATTTGATTGGAAGGTCAAAGTCTTCAGATCTGACAATGCTCGTGATTTTTTTGAGAAAAAAATTGAATATCTTCATGGAAGATATACACAAATCATCTTGCATCTGCATTATACACAAATCATCTTGCATCTACACCCCTTAACCGAATGGTGTAGTGGAGTGCAAAAGTCAGCATCTTCTAGAGGTTTCTCAGGCAATTCTTTTTCAGTAGAACCTTCCGAAAAAATATTAGGGCACTACTGTTCTTCACGCCGCATATCTTATAAATCGGATGCCATCTCACACATATAAATCGGATGCCATCTCACACATTGGACAATCGAGTTCCATTCCTCTTTCTATGTTCTTCGGAGTTTTTATTTTCTTTACCACCTCGTGTCTTTGCGTGTCTCTGTTTTATTCACAGTCTTTGCTCTACAAAACTTGATCATCAGCTCGTTCGTGGGATTTTTTTGGGGATACTCTTCTACTTGGAAAGGCTACAAGTGTTTTGATCCTGCAACTGGCCACAGCTATGCGCTGAAGGATGTCACATCTTTTGAATCACATTCATATTTCTCTTCTCCAGCTTCTCCTTAGGGGGAGATCACTTCTCTCTCTTCTTTTTCCCTACCTCTACTTTCTTTAGGTTGTTCTACTCATTTGGCGTCCTCCCCTGTGCTGGGTAATACTAACTATGGACAACTGAGCTGGTTCCTCAGTGATACTCTCGGGGCACGTTACGTAAGAAGAGACCATCTGTGGATCCTTCAGGTTCAGAGCTTACTGTGTCCTTTGGCTCTCTCAGCTCCATCCTCAAGTGAGCCCATATCTGACCTTCTCGTTGCACTTCAAAAAGGTTCTAGAGCCTATACTCACCATCCTATTTCACAGTATGTGTCTTACTCTCGTCTTTCACTGTCATATTGTTCTCTTTTACCCACTATTTCTTATTATTGTATCTTTGCTTCTTTCTTTGAGGCTGTGAAAAAGTATAAATGGCAGCAAGCAATGAATGAAGATGTTAGTAATGAAGCACCTCCGGGGGGGGGGGTGAATGGCTGTGCCGGATGAAAATTACTACAAAAATAAATTTACATTGAAACTAAATCTTACAGAAGGAAGATAAATGAAACAAGAAATCAATGATACAGACACCAGATTTTTATACTGGTTTGGATACCCTTGGTGACTTATGTCTCAAACCCAGGCCTTAGCTTGGAGTTTCACTACTTCTCTTGGAGAAGTAAACTTGTTGGGTTTTGCTTAGGTGTATGTTGAGCCAATTTGTTAATCCCTCAAAATAGATAGGGGAAAAGGCATTCACAAGTGGTTAAATTCCACAATACATGTGAGTCAAATGGGTTAGGAAGGGAAATTCATTGGTATAAAAAATTCCCCACCTAGCACAAAATCACCAAACCACCACACACGTGGGAAACGTCAATTTCCCTCTTCTCATGTGAAAAATGAACAGTAGAGGGGCTATTATGGGGGAAGCCACCCTTTTTCCACCCATTTTTGGGGGGTTTGCCCCGGGTCCACCCCCTTTTGGGGGGTTTGCCCCGGGTCCACCCCCCCACTTGGGGAGTTTGCCCCGGGTCAACCCCCTCCAAGGGGCTTTGCCCCGGTTCCAACCCCACAAGGGGTTTTATCTGCCCCGGGTCCACCCCCATTAGCCCATGGTTTTAAAAAAAAGGAGGCAAAGCAAGGGATGGGGTTTGATGAAGCAATCAAGACTTTTACAAGGCTTTGGAGATTGACTGTGTCATGCAGAAGTCTGCTGAACATTATTGCAAGTGCAATCCAAAGGCTTTTAGTGCAGATACAGCATATGTCCCTGCATATTTTGTTATTATGCTCAACACTGATGCCCACAATGCCATGGTTAAGAACAAGATGTCACCAGATGATTTTATGAAGAACAATCATGGGATTGATGATGGTGAAGATCTACCAGAAGAATCCTCGGGATCATTATTTTGGATGGATATCAAAGAGTGAAATCAAGATAAAAGAAGATGTTTTGACAACTCTGCACAAACCAGCTGCAAATCCTAACAAAATGTTGGGCTTGGATAGCAGTTTTAAGCATTGTTATACATAAGAAGGGATCGGAGACCAGTGATGATTACATCAGGTGCATGCAAAAGCAATTTAAAGGAAAAGCTCGAAAATCTGAGTCAGCTTATTATCCTGCCAATGATGTGGTCATCTTGAGATTTATAATGGAAGTATGCTGGGCCCTATGCCGGCAACCTTCAGTATTTCAGAGGGACAGAGTGATGTTGAAGTAATAATATCCTGTTGTCTAGAAGGCTTCCGTTGTGAATATATGTCAGAATATATGTCACTGCTGTTATGTCCATGAAGACACACAGAGATGTTTTTGTCACTTCTCAAGCAAAACTCACATCGCTCCATTCAGCTGCATCATTAGCAGCATAATAGTAGCAGCTCGGTAGCAGCTGCAACAACCCAATGGCATCAGCTCTGCAACAGCGGTAGCAGCACAAGGCCCAGTGACAGTAACAGCCATATAATGGCAGCAGCTCTGCAACTGCAGTAGCAGCCCAAGGACTGCAGCAACAGCTCAATAGCAACAACAGCTAACACCATTAGCAGTGGTGCAGCAGCTAGCATAATTAGCAAGGGCTGCAGCAGCAGCTCTGCAGCATAACAGCAGCAACTCAAGGGCTGCAGTGGCAGCTAATGGCAGCTCAGAGAAGCAGCATTGGGCAGCCCACAGTAGCAACACCAACTGTTAAAACAAATGCACAGCAGCAATCACAACCCTTTAATCGAGGGGAAATTAACCCAATTTGAAGCATAAAGGGTTGAAATAGTCTGCATCCACCCCCTTTTGGGGGGGTTTACCCCGGGTCCACCCCCATTTTGGGGGTTTGCCCCGGGTCCACCCCCCAAAGGGGGTGTTTTGCCCCGGGTCCACTCCCCCTTTTGGGAGATTTGCCCCGGTTCCAACCCCACAAGGGGGTGTTTTGCCCCGGATTCACTCTGAAGAGGGTTTAAAGTCTGGTTAAGGTTCAAATAAAGCTGATTGAGCATGCAATACGCTGGCTTGGTGATTAAGGATCAGTAAAAACATGCCAACAGAGGTAGCATTAACAGCTCAGGTGCAGCAGCACCGGCTAGATGGCAGCAACAGCAGCTTAGTAGCAGCTGCAACAATTCAAGAGCAGTTGCAGCAGCATAACAGCAGCCCAGTTGCAACAACATATCAATGACAATAGCTACAGCACAGCATGACAAAATTAATTGCAGCACAACAATGACAACAGCTGCAATGGCAGCAACAATGCAATTAGCAGTAGCGACTGCTAACAAAACTAGCAACACAATAACCAGCATGAGTCGACCCAGCAAAGCCCCAAGTCGACTCATACAGTGCAACAGCTGCAACAGCAGCATACAACAGCTGCAACCGCAGCATACCCAGTTTGGACAGCAAACAGGATTATTGGCAGCAGCAATAACAACCCTAATAACAACCCTTTAATCAAGGGAGAAAGTTAACCCAATGTGAAACAAAAGGGGTAGTGGCAGCATGGTCCTACCCCTATATAGGAGGTTTGGACCGGTTCCAACCCCAAAGGGGGTGTTTTACCCCGGTTCCACCCCCACATGGGGTTTTGCCCCTGTTCCACTCTCCTCACATGGGTTTTAGCCCCGGATCCACTCCCAAAATCCTATGTTTTGGGCCGGAGGGGGGGTGTAATTGCTAGAGTCCTTCGAGACTCTATAAATACCCCCCAATGGGGTCCATTTGGGGGAGAACAGAGAAGGAAGAGCAGGAAGAGAAGAGCGCAGACAGAGATAGAGTGTTTGGTGCTTGTGTTTCTCTTGAAGGCCCATCTCCTTGGGTTTTGTGCTAGTGTGGTGACTGTGGTTGTGTTGTGAGTGTATGCTACAAACCCCATGTGCATCACAACCCTTTTGTGAATTGTGTAATCTAGAGGAAATCTCCCTATGTGGAGAAATCTTTGAAGTCCGGCGATGTGCTAATTGTTTATGAGCCAAGGGATCATGTACAATTAAAACCCCGATTGCCTACGACCAAAAGGGTCTTACCTCATGAGCCAAGGTCAATCCCCGGCGTTGCACTGGTGGACATGCTAAGCCGGGCCCCGGCTCATGAGAGCTTAAAAAAAGGGAAGCAATCCCCCGAGAGTCTTTGGCAATGGGTCTTCCCCAACGAGAGACTTGCGCCTAGTACCAAAATTATAAAAAAAAAGATTTCTGTTCAGTCTAGAGGTCACCAAAATCTCCTTGGTCTGGACAAATTGCATAAATACCCCTCATGACGGGGAAAATTGCAGAAATACCATCCAAAGTGAAAAATTATAGAAATACCCATGATAGGTCTGAAATTGCCCTGATTGCCTGTGAGCAAAGGGTCATGTATGACCAAAATCTTGGTTGCCTACGAATGAAAGATCATGTGCAATCGGAAAAACTTGTCGACAAGTCTATACTCATGAAATGTACCTGTGATATCTTGTACGCTTTATAACATTTTATGAAATATACTAGTGGCCATGCGAGCATGACTCTACAAAATCCTGTGAATGTTTTGAGTCGTGAAATACCATGCTTCGCATCATGCGAAGATAAGTATGAAGTTTCGAGGCTCAGTTAACCTCATAAAGGTCGAATGGCCAACACATAGAGGTCTTGAGCCTTGAGATTATGAATTTTAGGATCTACCTCGATCCTCATAACTATGTCGGTTAAGCCCGTAGTCCTTCCTGAAACGTTTTCAATACTTGGCACCACCTCGCACGACTTAGTGCTCAGGGCAATGTCTTCAGCATCACAGCTAGCTTTATGTAAACGGTGGATTTTCTTTGGCAGTTAATCAAGGGTATTCGGACTCGTACCGATGTAAATAAACACCGACTGCGGTCGGTGGGGAATTGTCCAGTACCCGATCCCTAATCGTCTGATAAACCTAAATTCGCAGAAATAATAATATACCCACTACCTAAATAACTATGAATCTGTATTTTCTTCTTCAAAGGAGAAATTATTACTTATCTATTTATTTATTTATTTCCGTGAGTTAAATAGTATACCAACTTACCACATCAACTAGTCGCAGGCCACACTTATTGATTTTTGATCAGGTGACCAATTCACCATAGATCTACTCTCAAGTAATCCAAACAGCAAGGATCTTCAGAACTTTAACTATTCGCAGGTAGTAAATGAACTTTAACTATTCGCAGGTAGTAAATGCTACATAGAATGAAAAGAAAGGTAGTTTCACCAAGGATACTCCAGTACATCAAGTCCTATCCTGGCAAAGGACTTCTGTTTTCTAAGTTTGAGAAATTGAGTGATGAGGGTTATTCCAATGCTGATTGGGTTGGTTCAAAAGATCTCAGGAGGTCCACTATAGGCTATTGTTTGTTTCTGGGTGTTAACCTGGTAGCATGGAGAAGCAAAAAACAAACCATCTGTGCATAGTCTAGTACTGGGGTTGAATACTGAGCCATGGCAAATGGTATTACAGAAATGATCTGGTTGAAGCTCTTCTTAATGAATCTCAGCATTCAAATTCATCTTCTTATGAAGTTATATTGTGACAACAACGCTGTCATGAACATTGCTAACAATATAGTACAACATGATCGCACTAAACATGTTGAGATTGATTGTCATTATATTAGGGAGAAACTTGATTTAGGAGAAATTCGTTTGCCTTATGTCAAATCTCAAGATCAAATTACTGAAGTTTTTAGAAAAGGACAGTTTTCTGCTCAATTTCAATATTGTTTAAGCTGAGCATGTTTAATATCTATGCTTAGCTAGAGGGGGAGTGTAGTTGCAGTGATGGCTAGAGGGGCATTTTTGTACCTATTTTTCTTTATTTATTATAGCTGCTACCTGTTAGGGTATTTTTTATGGAGGGGTGAACTTGTTCACTGTGCCTTTTCTAATTGCCCTAACAATATAAATGAAAAAGAGGGGCTTGTGACTCTCTCCCTAAGGGCTGCAGGCCATCTAGGTTTTCACGATGGCTCTCTCTCTCCTCTCTCTCTCTCTTTCCTCCCTTCTTTCTTCTTTTTCATCTTGTGTCATTTCATCATATCCTTTATAAAGGAAAGCTATTATCCTTTTAAGACAAATGACTATAATGCCTCTATTATGCTTCTATCCTTGTGCTTATCCAAAGTCCTCTTACATCCATTTCAAGAATTACAATTCAGTTTATAGGTCATGAAATTCATTTAAGTAGACAAGTTCTCAACATCAAGATTTGCCATATTGAGTCTTGGCTTTGCCTCGGGAAGGTCGGAGAGAAGAGATCTCAGTGGAATCTCAAGAGATCAGGACAATGCAGAAATAGATGTACACGTGTATGATAAGAATCCAGTAATGTTGTATTGGATCAAGACATTTTCTTGGAAGGCTGAAAAGAAGAGATTTTAGAGGGAAGGGGAATAGTGGCCAAAAATCATAATGATTTTATACTTCTTAGACAATGCCATTTTGCTTTTCAATATGATTAATCAAAATGATATTATAAGAACAACACAAAAATTGTATGTACACAGACGACTTGCCTTTTTGGATCTCAATTCCATCTCAATATGTTAGAGAGCTCTTCCTCTATCATCTTCATATGTTCATCCTCCTCTTCTTTCTTGTCCTTTTTTTTTTCTCTCCTCCTCCTCCTGTATCCTATTCCTCCCGGTCCTCTATCTCCCTCTTGTTCTTGATCTCAGTAGAATTTCTTCTCGGGACCCTTAGAGAGATAGAGATCTCGAAGAGATCTCTGACATCTCATAAGAGATGCCAAACCATGCTCAACATGCAACCCACTTCTTGCACCAACATATTCGACCGATGAATGGTGACTTCAAGAACAGAGCATGCTCAATGCCTGGGGTGTCTCTAAAAGCCATCCAAGAAGATGAGCCACTCAACCCTTACTTGGAACGGATCTGTTCTGTTAGCCAGTACACTTCTAACCTGGTGTTAAGGATACAGTCCACCTCATCTGACTGATGGAAGACAGTCTTAATACAGCATGATCAACAGCTGAAGTGTTCTTGTTCAGAAACCAATGCTGTAGGGGATAATTCTCGATCTGTTGTGAACCTTTACAATGTCCTGCTGTTTTCAATCACAATGTATGATCATATTCTTTTTCCATGTTAAGTTCTTTGTTTGATAGCCACATCTTTAGTCTTGGCATTTGTTTATTTTCTTTGGGCTTTAAGATCTTTTTTGCTGATTTCATGTATGTTGCACAGTAGTGGCAGCGAGTTTTCTCCAATCTTCGGCTTCTTTGTCTTTACATCTCCTTCGCAGGTAATTAAACATTATTCCTTAGTTGCTTCGTTTCATTAATTTACATTCTATAGACAGCATAAAATGTGTGATTTTCATGCAGTCATAATCAAGCATTTTCCTTAGTTGCTTCATGTCATCAATTAAAAGTCATATAGACACATAACATAAAATAATTGATTTTTATGCAGTCATACTTGCTAGTTGTTACCAGCATTTGACTCATAACAGGTCAGCCTGAAAATGCCAAATCGCAAATGTCTTGATGAACAAATTAATTATAAGCAGACAGAGTGACCTGATAATGGAAACTACTGCAGATTCAAGTCACGCATGTTTGAGGGTTCAACTTGGTTTGATATATATTCTCCAATGCTTTCTGATCATGTGTCTCCATTTTCAATGGATGGACCCAACTGCTGGGGAGATTGAGGCTCAAGCATTGGGACTGTCCATGTGAAATACTTTAGGGATTTCCATACTTTTGTCCTTTGATAATGTGATAGTTGACTGCCCTAACCTGGTGTCTTATCAGTACCAGGCATTCCTCATGTCAATGTTGGTGTTCCTGTAAGTTTTTCTGTTTTGAAGTCACAAACTTGGGTGTGATGCTTTCCCTCTCCCACCCAACAACAGACAAATGTCTTCTTTCATTCTTTACATCTAACTTTGTCTACCTCTCTTTCAGCTTTTTGAGTTCAATCCACCAATCTTTCCTTCAACTGACCCCTTTCTATTTGCATGTGACTACCTGATCTCCTCTTCTTGATGATTGATAGTGACCCTGAAACCTGGTGATCCAAAAAAATATGACAGCCCTGAGCTTAACACCAAGCTTATTCCCAACTTGGCATCACAATATCAACTTTTTGGAGCAAGTTTAATGTTACCTTAGACCTTAGCCAATGAATACCTGTCAACCAAGTTGATTACCCCGATGTTGACTGATTCCAGATGGATGATGGCCCATTCTGCAAGTGTTTGGGTGATGACTTAAGTGGTTACCTATTTGATGAGGCTGAGTGGTGTGCATTACACACAGTTGTTGGAACCAAGTGGCCTGAGATATGGAGGTTAAATTGAGACTGCCATAACTTTTCTTCTTTTAGTTTTTTCCTTTCCTGCCCTCTTTCTTTCTTCCCATGGTCCCTTTTAGTTTCTTCCTATGCTGTCCTCTTTAGTTTCTTCCTATGCTGTCCTCTTTCTTTCTTCCCATGGTCCCTCTCCCATCCTCCAGTTAAGTCCTCCACTTCTTTCTGTCTTTACCCTCTTTTTCTTTGTTATGTGGGGAACCTCGGTTGCTGCATCATACTAGTCTCCATGCAAGCTCGAGTTTCAAACTATTGGCTCCAGGCTGGTTTGGTCTAGTTCATATGTCTGCAAACAGATCTATACGAAGAGAAAAAAAAGGAAAGACCATGTCTGAAACAAATAACAAAGGCGAGAGAGTGAATCCTTCTTCCAGACCAGCATCATCTTCCATTTTGTATCACTTAACTGATTCAAGTTTTTTGTGCAGGCATTCTAGACTCTTAACTGAAAGAGAGAGATAGAGATAGGCTGATGCATGAGGAAGAGAAGCTCTGGCCAATCCAAGAGAAAGGGCCGGCTAGTCTGTTATATATATTAATTCTAAAATATGACAGAGTGTCACCAGAAAAGAAAAAGGAAAAATTACACTATTGTCCATAAAGAACCTATAATTCGAAAAATACTCAAACCACCCCTAGCTGCTCACTTCATTACACTTCCTTTCAAGTTGAGCATAGATATCACACATGCTCAGCTTGCTTAAAGACGAAGTAAATTGAGCTTCAATTAGAGCTTTGGTGAAGATATTTGCAACTTGATCTTGAGACTTCACATATAGTAAACACAACTCCCTGGAGTTTAACGTCTGTCAAATAAACTGACAGTCAATCTCGATGTGTTTAGTCCGGTCATGCTGCACTGGATTGTTCGCAATGTTAATTGCTGCTTTATTGTCACTGTAGAGCTTCGTAGGTGTTGGAATTTGGGCATAGTCCCTGGACAATAGTCCCGTATTGGTTAAATGAGTTGTGGTTCATGTGTTTATGACCTTGGGCCTTTGTATCTCAACACCGCGGTTTTGTGGATTCAACATGGTATCAGAGCATGGTCTTGGCCCAACTCCTCTTGCCACCTCCACCCCAATTAATGTCCACGGCCCATCTTGGCCGTGAGCAATAGTCCTGTATTGGTTAAATGAGTTGTGGTTCATGTGCTTATGACCCTGGGCCTGTGTATCACAACATCGTGGTTTTGTGGATTCAACAGACCCCTCAGATCTTGCTTGGGCAGAGGGGGAGTTAGATGATGTTGAACTTGATAGGGATGAGAATGATGAGGAGGAAGTGTTCGATGAACCTTAGTATGATATTCAACCACCAAGGATGCCTATGTCTCTTGTACCATCCGGAGCTCCAAAAAAGCAAAAGCAAAAACAACTAGAAAAGGGGCCAAGCCAAGTCTAGAAAAGAAAGTCAAGTTTACGAACTCGAGACGAGGGTCAACTCAAATCACCTCGTGTGGGTAGTCAATCATTTCGTAGGCGAGAAGATGAATCAGATGATGATGATAAGTGCATAGGACCAGTACAGTTTGAAGGAGGTGGTTCAGCTTTTTGGGCAATACAAGTTGTTCGACAAGAACAAGATGATCACAATTATGATACTTATAGAGGTGTTCAGCATTGGGACACTAGGAGTTAGGGTTGGGGGAAGCAAGACCATGGAGGGAGCTCACTCTCTCACTGGGACACTTGGCCGCAAGATTATAGCACAAAAGCGCAAGACTCTTGGGGACCAATCATACAAACACAAGACCAATCTCATTATGCAGGTTATTCTTATACTTGCATATATCTTCTTAAGTTCTTTTACTTTTAATACAACTAGTGATACTACTCACTTTCAAAAAAAAATTATGCAGGCTATTCTTCTCATTGGGAGCCTTGGGGTCAGTGGAATCAGCCCACTAGAGATGAAGTTGGAGAATCCAATACCTTCTTGGGCCAATGGAATGAAATGGCCGATCTGTTATTTAGTTATGGATATGCACCACCAAGGGACCAAGACTCACATTCATATGACCATTATTGAATATGTATGACTTAATTTCTCAATTACATGTATTAAGTTTCAAATTTCACTGCATTAATGGTGAAGAAATGAAGTATTTTATGATTCTAAACTTTCAAATGTGTGTGTTACATTGTTGGATGTGTTCAATTATGTATGATTTTGAATCCTATCAATTTTTATTATATTTTATGTTATATATATATATTTAAAATTTTAAACCCATATATTTAATTATATATATTCACACTAATATTCCATCGGGCGGTACCGGTACTGGTACCAAGCGGTTCGTTTCGATACCGATATCACCCCTGACCGGTATCGGTACTGCAGACCTTGGTCTCAACCAAAGCAGCTCAATAAGACCATTCTCATTGTTCTGTATTCTGCTTTAGCACTAACCTGGCATAAACAAATTGTTTCTTGTTCCTCTATGTGACCAGGTTGCCACTAGGCAAAGTGCAGTAGCCAATAGTTGACCTTCTATCATCTTAAGAACCAATCCACTCTGCATCAACATAGCATTCAATTTTCAGATGGTTTGTCTTCTTGAAAAGAATACTTTTCCTTGGACGAGACTTCAGGTATATTAGAATGCATTCCATGGCTTTCATGTGAGACGTCTGAGGGTATGCATATATTGACTTACCATGCCCATAGCATATGATAAGTTAGGAAGGGTCAAAGAAAGATAGAGAACCTTGCCGACCAACCACTGATATAAACCACTATCCTCTGGAGAGAGTTGTTCACCATCTTATTCCATCAACCTATGATTGAGTTCAATTGGAGTAGCTGCAGGCTTGCATATCAATTTTCTTGTCTCAGCCAATAAGTCAAGAACAAATTTTCTCTAACAAATACAAATTCCTTCATGCGACCTGGCCATCTATATTCCTAGGAGATACTTTCAAATCTCGTAGGTCTTTCACTTCAAATTCAGCAGCTAGTCCATCTTTTAAATTTTGGATTTCAACTGTATGATCTCCTGTAATGATCATATCATCGACGTGCAAAAGAAGTACTGTGATATGGCTATCCTTCTATTTAATAAACAATGTGCGATTAGCATTTGGCTGTTTAAAACCAAACCGAATCATGGAATGATGAAATCAATCAAACCTGGCCATGGATGACTGTTTCAGCTTACATAGAGCCTTCTTGAGTCTTTAGACCTCCCCTTTTATATCAACAATAGGAGGTAACATATAGACTTCTTACTATAGATCACCATTCAAAAAAGCAATTTTCACATTCGGCACAGAGTCCAAGAATGTTGCATAGTAAGGGATAGAACCACTCTAGTGGATTTTTACTTTGCCGCAGGTGTAGAGGCCTTCTGATAATCAATTCCATAAGTCTGAGTGAATCTTTTTGCAACCAATCCGTCTTTATACCTTTGTATTTCACCCTCTACATTATATTTAATGGTGTAGACCCATTTGGATCCAATGGAAGTCATGTCTTTGGGTAGATCAACTAGTTCCTACGTACCATTCTTGTGAAGTGCACTTAACTCCTCTTCCATTGCTTGCCACTAACTACGATCTTTAACAGTCTTAGAAAAAGAAGTGGGAATGGAGACCGAAGACAAGGCGGATGAGAAAGTATGGTAATGAGAAATGTGAGAATAATTCACTGATTTGGAGATGGGGTGTTGTTGAACCCCTCAAAATTTGTAGTATTTTTTGATATTTTCAGAAAATTAAATGTATTATGTGATGGCAAGAAGCGATACAAAAATCGTCGCTATTACATAAATGCCCTCTGAATTCCGTCGGGCGAGGTTATTCACATAAACTTGGTGTGTTTTCATGCATGTGAATTTTATCAAACAATTTGTGGGCAGCATGAAGTCACGTACTCACGTAGCAAATCAACAATGAACAAGTTAATCCGGTCCTTCTGGACCGTCCTCGATGTCCGGGAGAATGGTCCCTGCACTACAACAAGGGCGGACAACAAGGTGCCTTTAGAAGAAACCAAATACAAAATCTCCACGTGCCGTGACCCTGGGCTCCTAGCAATAAAAATTTACTTGAAAGGGTCAGTCAAGGACTTTTTATAGTTTTTGAATGGGCCAACAAACCAGACGGACCACCCCTCCTCCTCCTAATCTCCCTCTCTTTGTGCAAACCCATTGGAGGGAGCCCCCTCCTGTCGTGCAGCACCGGAGGGAGGCCCCTCCGGTCGCACAGCATCGGAGGGACTTCCCTCCGGTCACGTAGAACAGGAGGGAAGCCCCTCCGGTTGCGCACCAGACTAGAGGGACTTTCCTCCGGTTGCACAGAACCGGAGGAAGATCCCTCTACTAATACATAGCCGGAGGGAGTCCCTTTGGTTGCGTATTGCACCGGAGGGACCCCCCTCTGGTAGTGTACAACCGGAGGGAGCCCCTCTGGTCCCCCCTCCCTCAAGAAAAAAAAAGAAGAAAAGAAAAAGGGACTTACCAACTGGAGGGGTGGTTCCTCCTCCTTACCATCCACTGGAGGCACACCAAAAAGATCAACTGGAGGGAGCACTCCTCCTCCCTCCACTTCTCTCCCCAACTCCTATAAATAGGAGAGGCTGGCCAAGGAAGAAGGAGACTTCACTTTGCAAAGAGCTTGGAGCAGAGTTCGGAAGCTTGAAGACCTTCCTTGGAGCTTGAAGACCTGCTGGGAGCCCCCTCTGTTCAAGCTTGGAGAATTTCCAAGTTTAACAATCTGTGTAAAAACCCTCGTACTAGGTTATGTTATGAAAATACCTCCCGCATGAGGGAAATCTTTTGTATTGCGTGGAATTTGTTATGAATGACATGAAGAATCATGTAAAGCCTAGAGATATGTAAACTTTCGGGAATTCAATGTCAAATTATCGGGAAAACCTTGCAGAAAATTAAAAAATTTAGTTTTACCTGGAAGTTTTGTAAATTGCACAAATACCTTATAATTTAGGAAAAATCTTGAAAATTCCAAAATTCAAGAAAAATGTTCAAGTTTGCAGAAATGTCCTTCAAAATTGGAGAAAGGTCTTTGTTTTGTTTAGAAAATCAAAATTTGCATTTTTACCCCAAACTTTTGCAAAATTGCATAAGTGCCCAGGAAAATATAAGAAAATCTAGAAAACTTAAGAAGTTGCACGAGAATGTCTTGATTAAGGTTTGACGGACCGCTCGTACTGGCCGTACCAGTCTTTTATTGGTACAGTATGGTACGGTACGGTTTGGTACTGTTACGTACCGAGGTGAAAGAAGAGCTTTCATATATATATTATATGTAAAATAGTTCAAAAAAATTCATAGCTCAGTTGGTTAGGTGATGTGCGCTCTATTTATCAGACGTCCTGAGTTCTAATCTCACAAACACCTCTTGGTTTTGTGTTTTTTGGATCTTCTATCTTTGAGAAAATTAAAAACAAATAAAAAAAACATGCACCTTGTGTGTTTTGAACCGGTGACCCCACGTTTAAACATGAGATCTCTAACCAGCCCACCTATAAAATTTGTTTGATATAGAATAAAGCATATAATATTTAAAAGATATGGTAGCGTACCGGTTGCATACTACGCGCCGGTTGTACTGGCTGCGTATCACGCACCGTCGTACTAGTCACTGGCTAGTACGGTCCGGTACGTGCGGTACGGGATGTACCGTACCGATTTGTCAAACCCTAGTTTTAATTGCGCTGAAATTGTGATTTTATCTTTATCTAAGGGCGAATTACAAATAAACCCAGTTTAGGAAAAATTGCAAATAAACACTAGTTTGAGGGAAAAATTGCAAATATACCCCAAGCATGGGAAATTAAGTGCATGCTCTTGAATTCGCTAAGGATATCAACTATTGCAAATATACTCTCGCCTTAGGGCGTGGAAGTCCTTTTTGGATTAAACCCTTAATATCACAACGGATATTGTAGAGGTTAAGAGTATCTTTGACAGTTAATCAAAGGTGTTCGGACTTGTACTGATATAAATTAACACTGATGATGGTCGGTGGGAAAAGGTCCAGCACACGAATCTTAAATCGTCTGATAAATTAAACCCGCGGAAAGAATTATGTGCATCTTAATTAATTAGCTAAAATATGTGCATATTTATCTAACAAATGGATATTTTAAAATTAAAGTTTCCGCATGGTTAAATAGATACTTAACACAATTGCAATCATAAAAACAACAATAGGTCTATCTAGGTCAATCTTAGGGATTGACAGATTAGGACCTGGGAGTGCAGCAACCTTTGGAATTGGCTGATCAATAGTTTATATGTTTTGAAGTTTTTTCTCTTGTACGTGATTAGAGGTTTTTTAGATCCGTGCTACCACCACCAGCTGGATCATGAGACTGAATATCTTGTGCGATAGAACTAGAGGGTATGGAAAAAGGCAAGGGAGGCAAAATAGGAGCAACAATAGTGTCCTTCGCCACCGTAACTGATGAAGAATCATCCCCATCACATGTCTTCCCCTAAGGCTGAGTCCGGGGAGAATAGTAGTAGTCAACACTCAACAATCTTTACCACAACAATGCTGTCCATAGATCAAATTATTTCGTGGATTGGAAAAGGTGATGCCTTTATGGACAACAGTACCGTGGGTAGAAGGATCATACGAATGGTAACTCTTTGGAGTAGTAGAGTAACTGAGAAAGATATTCCGAACAATACATGGGTCAAGCTTGGTACTGTCTGGGCCAAGTGAATAAATAAAGCAAAGACAACCAAAGACTCGTGACAACAGAGAGAAGGAAGGCTTGTCTGGATAAAGAAGAGTGAAGGGGGAACAGTCCTACAAGTCTTTAGATGGCATTCGAGCAATGAGATAATTGACAGCCAAGAGAGATCAATCCAAAAGAATTTGGGAAGGTAACGTTGGAACAAAAGTGCCCAGGTTGTTTTAAGATGACGATTTTTGCGCTTTACAAAACCATTCTTCTGTAGAGAATAAGCACAAGATGACTCATGGATGATACCCTTATCTTCAAGAAAGACATTGTAGGGTGTTTGGGAACACTTTAAAAAAATTTTTTCTATCTAAAAAATTATGTTATGTTAATTTTTAACTTAATTTTTAAAATTGACAAAAACTGGTAACCATATGTTTGGTAAAATTGTCATAATTTTTAAATTTTATGTAAACTCGTTTGTGTAGAATCATGTCTCTCACTCGCACATCCTTCTCCCTCTCTCGCAAAGACACGGACCACGGTACTCTTCCGCTGGCCTCCCCTCGAGAGGGCCAGACCAGGACGTCGCAAAGATGGGTTCTCCTCTACTTCAGCTGCACGCTCCTGGTGCTCGGAGGTGCCGACCCTCTTCTCCTTCGCGTCTACTTCCTGCACGGCAGCAAATGCATGTGGCTGTCGAGTTTCGTCCAGGCCGCGGGGTGGCCCTTAGCCCTCATCCCTCTCTCCATCTGCCACATACACCGCCGCTGGCATGGAGGAGGACGAGCGCAACGGGACGGCCGGCTCTCCTTCATGACTTTCCCTCTCGCGGCCGCATGCGCCGGCGGCCGCGTGCTCACCGGCTTGAACTGCTACTTGTTCACCTTCAACGCCTCGTACCTTGTGAACCCAGCTTGGAATCCGGCTGCCTTCATATTCCCAGGCGAACGGACAGAAGGAATATGGTTATCAAATGATCATGGAAGTGCAGACTCCAAAGCTACGTCCAACTTCCAAGTGCCTGCGGCACCAAACTCGTGTACTCATGGCAATGCCAATGTGTGAGGCTTGCTTCCGTATTTGGGTTTTTCCCTGACGCAGATGGCCTTCGTGGCGGTGTTCGCGCTCCTCGTCGTGAGACAGCATTTCACTCCGTACTCGACCAACGCGGTGACGCGGTCGTCTTGCTGACCTTGGGGGCAATCGCCCCACCCGGCATCCACCTGCGAGCAGGACGACCCATCTGCAGCCGCCGCCCTCCGCGCTCGCGTGCTGCAGCTCGGACCGCTCAACCTCCTCGTCTCCGAGGGTGGCCGGCGACAAGGGGAGCATCGGTGGTGGAGGCTAGACGGCGGACATGGAACGAGGAGGAAGAGGGGAGGGGAGTGCGCGAGTCGGGAGAGCTCTTTTAAAAAAAAATGGGTCGACCCTTGTTTTTATTTTGAGAGAGCTTTTCAAAGGATAAAATTTTATCCTAAAAATTAGGGAGAGGTTACCAAACACGTCTAACTGAGTTTCCTACTCTTATTTTTAAATTTGAGAGAAAAAAGAGCAACCAAACACCCTATTAATGTTGCAAGCAAAGTACTTTCTAGCATTATCGAAATGAATGGCCTTTTACTGGTTTACCAAACTGAGTTCACATTATGTTGCAAAACATTTGAACAATATGTGGAATGTCATCCCGAGATTTCAATATGTAAAGTCGAGAACAATGAGAATAATCATTAATGAAGATAGTAACATATCGATAGCTATCCAAGGATGAGACTAGAGAGGGGCCCTACACATTTGAAAGCACAATTTCACAAGAAGAGGTGCTTTTATTCATAGAATAAGGAAATTGAGTTCTACAATGCTTTGCCAATCAGTAGACTTGACACTGTAAAGACTTGACATCTACTGACTGAAACAAAGTAGGAAAGAAGACTCTCAACGAATGAAAAGAAAGGTGTCCTAATCTAGAGTGCCACAACTAGATCTCATGTAGTCTCTTGTCCAAGTTGGGAGGTGCTAATGACTGAAGTGCATTCTTCTCATGTGGCTGAAACATACAGAGGCCATCTACTTCATGGTCAATCCTAATCGTTTGCCTTGTTCCTAGATCCTGAAAAGCATAATGATCAGAAAAGAAGGTTATAGAACAATGCAATTGTTCAGTAAGACTACTGACAGAAAGGAAATTAATAGAAATGGAAGGAACGTTAAGGGTGGAAGACAAGGTAAACTGATCTGAAAGGCGGATTGAGCCTTCGCCAACCACAATGGCGTGAGTACCATCAGTTATATTAAGTTTATCCTAGCCGGACAACAATGACTAGGAAGTAAAATATGTAGAAGTACTAGTCATATGGTCCATTGCACTCTAATCAATGGCCCAGGTGTGATCAGAGAACCTAGTTGAGGCACTTAAAGTGCCACCATAAATACCTGAGGATGAAGATGGAGTGGGAGTCTAAAATTCCGATAGAATCAACTGAAGCATAGCAATATCAAAGGAAGAAAGTGCAGTAGGTCCAGGAGTAGTGGGAGCAGATGGTCCACCCTCAGGAGGCAAAGAGTGCTTTTCCTTCTTGGTTCTTAAGTTGTAGGGTTTCTTATATGGTAATTTCCTATAAGAAATCACTATCATGGTTTGAGCAACAAAAATGCACACACTTTTTCTCACCCCACAGTTTGCTATTCCCAGACTTAGGCTTGTTTACTATAGTGGCAGGTACAAGGTATTCACTTACATCTGAAATAAAAAGACTGGCTTCCTTGCTGCCCATAACTTGACGGCACTACTCTTCACTTAAAACTTTAAAGTAAGTTTCTTCGAATGAAGGAGCTGGATCTATGTTAAGGATTTGCCCTCTTAAAGCATCGTACTCAGAATTCAGCTCACTCAAGAACTTCACAATCTTGTCATCTTAGAGAGAGAGAGGGGTTTGCAAGGATGTCCACGTAACAGACTAACAGTACAATGGACATCAACTCATTCTAGAGGGAAGTGAGGGTGCAAAAATAGATAGTGACAGAAAGTGAGTGCTGCTTTAACTCATGAATATTGTGGCTCAACTGATAGCAGTGAACTTTATTTTTCTTGCAACCATAGGAACTAGTCAAGGTTTTCCAACATATCTGCAGCAATAGACTTGTGTAGAATTGTCGGTCGGATTCCAGAATTGACAGAGTTTAGTACCCAGGACATCACCATTCTGTTATCTTGCCTCCCGACAAGAAAAAGAGGGCCCAAAGGGTCTGACATCTTCTAATTGCCGGTTAAAAAACCTAATTTATCACAGCCAGCGATATAGAGTTCGGTAGCAACGGCCCATGCAGGATAATTCTACTCCGTCAGTTTTTCTGATGTGATTTGTAGTGTGGTCTAGCCAGTAGAAGCCTGAGGTGTAGGCTGAACCTTGGGAGAGGACATCTCTGATGTTGTAGAATGATTTTCTGCCATGGCTGAGGGTAGAAAATAACTGCTGCACTTGGAGAGATAATCCTTGGTCACAAAAAAGGAGTGTAACCTTAGCAACCTTGGAAGGGCGCAGCAGGAAGAGAAGAGGATGTGGACCAAGGGAAGGCCCTCCAAAGTCACAACAGAGGGAAAAGGCTTCACTGCGATCCTAAGGAGATAGATCGGAGGTGCATTAGTGGGTCCAATCTCCCCTTGTAGGAAAGGGAGAACAAAACCTTGGCATGGCTTGTGGTGGACCAGAACCGCACTGAAGGGAAGAGAAGGGAGTGTCGCTTTCTTGTGCTAGCCGGAGGAACCCTAAAGGGTTGCGGCCTACAAGGGCTCCTGCTCAAGGATGGCAAACTCGGTTTCGGTCTCGGTTTCGCCCGGGTCCGAAACCGAGTCGACTCGGTTTCGGTTTCGGTTTCGGCCGAAACCGGCCGAAACCCATATAACAGGTTAAAAAAATTAAAATTAATTCTAAAAAATCATAAAAAAATCATAAAAAATATAAATAACCACTTAAAATCACAAAAAATCATAAAAATCATTACACATGCATTTCATTGTATAAGTTAGTGCAATAACCTTGAAGTAGACAACTACAAAAATTCAACTTCAAACATTGAACATGTGTAAGTCATATTCCATTGTACATTAATAGAAGCAGTACAATAAACCAATTTGGACAAAATAAATGTTATAAAAATTCATTGATTCTTACCTAATATGGATAATAATTACTAGAAGAACCTTCTCCCTCATCGTCTGGCCCTTGATGTCGATACCCATAACCAGGTTGCATGTATGGTCTATATTCACTATAACCAAACAATGAGGTGGCCAAGTCCTGCATCCCTCTTTGGATCCCTCTTGGAATGTTTGGTTGGCTTGATTCGAATCCAGTATCAACATAGGAATCTTGAGGAAGAGAAGAGTCACTGGTCGAATATGGATGGAACTGAAATGATGGTTCATAATTCTGGGCCCCATAAATAGCTGCTTCATGTTGGCCACCTTCGTAACCTGGTGAACCATATCCGTGCTGACCTTGACTATATCCAGTAGTACCACTTGTAGCACCTGCACCACCTGTATCACCTGCAGCACTAGTACCACCTGCAGCACTAGTACCTCCTGCAGCACCTCCGGGATGATCATCATCATCATCATCATCATCAGAATCATAAGAAACCAGTCGCCTTTTAACCTTTGAGGATGTTTTTTTCTCTTTTGGAGTGCTTTTTTCAATCAACGTTGACACGAGTCCTTTTCCCCTTGGCGTGTGCCTCACATAAATCTGCTTCAACTCCTCAATTGTCGGGTCCTCTCGAGCAGCAGCATTTGCCCTCTCAGTTTGCCCATGCACTGATGTACTTCTTCTTAAGGAGGACATTCTAGGAGTGACTGGCCTGCTATCTGTATCTGAGTGTCTAGCTGGCTCAAATTCGAACTGCTCCTCAGTGTCATCAACCACCCTAGACTGGTGCGCATGAGTATCTCTGGCCCTCTTTGATTTGCTTCTTAATTCGGGATCTCTTGCCTCATCTTCATCAAGTATGCTCTCTGCCCATCTTCTATCATCGACATCAAAAACGGGCTCATCAACCTGCTCTCGTGTCTCCACCCAAGACTGCAAGGGATTATCATCATCAAATAAGGCATCCACATCAATCTCTGCGGCGGCATCCTCGGCGACGCGTTTGTCTCGCAGCTGTTGTCTCAACCTCATATTCTTTATTCTCAACCTCATATTGTAGTGGCAGTACACTAATTTCTCTAACCGATCAGCCTTTAGCCGATTGCGAACCTTTGAGTGTATAAGGCTGAACGTGCTCCAATTCCTTTCACATTGGCTTGCTGATGTGGTTTGACTCAACACCCTGATTGCAATGAAAGCCAATGCAGAATTGCCCGATTGTCTATTGTTCACCATGATCCACCAGTCAGCTGTTACACCAACCAACCATAAACAAATAAATATAAGATGTAAATAAAAATTAATTAAGGAAGATGTAATTGCAAAGAAAGCACAAAGATGAAGTATACCTGGGCTCACTCTTCCCACTGCGTATTGCAATTGGGAGTCAGAATACGTCCCACTTTTCATTCTATAGGAGGTCATCTACAAAAATTACATAATAGATTAGCATTACTACGTAAGTAAATTCTATACCTCTTATTCATGAAATCAAACAGGCCAACCTCTACTTCCGCCTGAAGCCTCTTATCTTGTGTCCTCGATAAACGACCAATGACTCTTAAAGTGCCTTGAAGCACCTCGGCATCAACATGTGCATTGGCATTGTACATTAATCGAGGGTTCAGAAAATAACCTGCATTTGTATATAGTTAATGTATGGTCAATAATATATGAATACAAATAATCACTCACCAGCTGCATGCAAGTCGTGGTGTAATGTGGTGTCCCATCTATGGTCAATAATCTTCCACCACTTTGCATGTTCTTTGGGAAGGGACTCCTGCAACTCCAATTTCGCACGGTCCATGGCCTCATAAAGATATCCCATATCATTCTTGTCATCGCCATCCACCAATCTTAGGACCTTCACGAGGGGGGTGACTACTTTCATGTATCGTGTTACTCTGCCCCAGAATTTGTTGTCGTCCACGATTCGACAGACATCCAAATAATCCATCTGAGCATCAACATTGCCCTTGTCGATGTATTCCCGCAGGGTATTATGGTACATGAAAGCTTTCAACTCATTCTTATACCTGTGCAAAGAAATAAAATTTGAATCAAATACAGATCATAACTATAAGGATAAAGAAGTAATAATTGAGTTCAACAGCATACCTATGCAGAGACTCCAAAGAAATAAAATTTGAAGCAAATCTGGTTGGCCCTGCACGTATAATATCTCGCCCCCCACTTGCATGCTCCCTGAACATGTTCAATATCCTAGGATGGCCATAAATATACTGGGTAATCTTTTGTCCCCTTTCAACCGTCTTCTTCACATGTTTGTCCTTCCCTATGTCTTCAAGTATGAGATCAAGACAATGTGCTGCGCATGGGAGCCAATATAAATGCCTGCGCTTATGCATCAATTTCCTCCCTGCAGCCTTATAACTGGCTTCATTTTCAGTCACAACTTGTACAACATTTTCTTCACCAATTTCGTCTACCATGTTGTCCATCAAATGAAACAAACAATTGGCATTTTTTTCAAAATTTGATGCATCTACAGATTTTACAAATACTGTACCTTCGATGCAATACACCAAAAAGTTAATCATGGACTTTTTCGTGGTACCAGTCCAACCATCACACATAATAGTGCATCCTCTCTCCATCCATATATGCTTGAAGCTTTCAACCCACTGATGGAGCTCCTCAACCTCTGCCTCAAGGCCACGCCCGTATATGTCCCGACGTGACGGCGCCTTCAAGCCAGGGCCAGCATCTGCTATGGCATCCAACATAGGTTGAAAATATTCACTTTCAGCAGCATGTGCAGGGACACCTGCATGAAAAAATCATTTACAGATGCTTTTAAATGCATGCCCTGCAACTTCTGCAGATTTTTTGACCCCTCTTAATGCACTTTTGATCTTAGGTTGTGTAGCCTGGGGCCTTCTGTGGAGATAACTGTCCATGGGGCCTGCTCTCTGCGTCTGCGGGGGCGGGGCAGCAACATCAGGACGTCGTGCAGCTGTACTGGTGTAGGTCCCTCCTGAACCCATGGGTGCCTTTCCTTTTCTTCGAGCGGCTTCTTCACGCTCCCTTGCTTCAGTCAGCTCCGGATCAGAATCTTCAGTGCCTTCCTCATCATCATCCCTCCTAACCCTTCTGCCAGAAATCTCCTCAGCAATTTCCTCCTTATCCTCAGCCCTTTGTTGCACCCTCTCCTTTGTCCCCAAAAGGCACTGGCGCATCTCCTCTCGCACCTCTCGTGGACAGTTGTCACATTGTCTCACCTCTCCTCGTACCCCTGCCAAATGTTGCTTGCCTCTGGTAATTCCGCCATACATCTCCCTAGCACAATAATTACATTTAACCTTCCTTCTCTTAGCATCAACTAAGGACATGTGGGCCCACCCCGGATCCTCCTGCCCTTGCTGCTCCTGTGTTTGCTGACGTCTAGGCATGATGCTGCATTAAGACAGTGGCACACAAAGGTATAAGTACAATTAAAAACTTAACCCTTCATTACAAGCATGATCCCACCCGAAATTATTCAATGAAGCTTAATTAAGCTTCAATTGAGCCTAAGCAAACCAACTTATACAAAAGGCCCAAATTTTATAAACTAATTAACCCTTAATTATCATTTACCCCTTAATCACCTTTGAAAAAAATCAATTACCAGCATAATCCCACCCCAAAATCTTCTAGGAAGCTTAATTGAGCTTCGATTGAGCCTAAGCAAACCGATTTAGACAAAAGCCCCAATTTTTATGAACTAATTAACCCTTAATTAGCAATTAACCCTTAATCACCCTTCGAATGAATTAATTACCAGCATGCTCCCGCTTCAGATTAGTCAATGAAACTTAATTGAGCCCTAATTGACCCTTACTAAACCTAATTAAAGAAAAGTCCCAAATATAAACTTCTAATTAGGGTTTAATTAGAAGTGTTAACAACTTAATCATGGTTTTAAATTAACCTACAACAAAAAAAATTTCAACAACTCAACCAAAAAAACACAAAACATAAAAAACCCTAAATTTACCTCCACAAAATTTACCTCCGTAGTGGCAGTCGGACGGTCTCTGTGGACTGTGGAGTGTGGACAGCCCCCTGCCCCCTAAAGGCTGAGCAGTGTTTAGGCACAGCAGTCAGCACAGCCCCCCAGGCTGAGCCGGCCCCACTAGCACAGCAGCAGCAGCCGGCAGCGCACAGCAGCTCCACAGGGCAGTGGGCACAGGCCGCACCAAGCACAGCAGCTGGCAGGCGGCAGCAGCAGCAGCAGCCAGCAGGGGAGGCAGGTAGGCAGGCAGGCAGCAGCTTGGTCGCAGGCCCACCTCGCAGGCTCGCACGGCACCCGCAGCCGCAGCAGGCAGCAGCACCAGCCGCAGCAGGCAGCAGCTGCAGCACAGCAGCCGCAGCAGCAGAGCGGCGGCAGCAGCAGCACCCGGCAGCAGCGGCAGCAGCACAGCACGGCGGGGGGGGAGGGTTTCGGTCGAAACCCAGGTAGCAGCGGCGGAACTTCTGCGGAAGTGGGGTTTCGGGAGGAAGGAGACAGGAATATCACGGGTTTCGGCCGAAACCAACCGGTTTCGGGCCGAAACCGACCGGTTTCGGGCGAAACCAGTATCGGTTTCGCCCGAAACCGATATCTCACTTACGTTTCGGATTGCTACAGTTATTAGGCCCTTTTTCGTATCGGTTATGACCGAAACCGATACGTTTCGGCCGAAACGTATCGGTTTCGGCCGAAACTGCCAACCCTGCTCCTGCTGTTGCAGACAGCAGTGGGCGGCAACAAATAACAGCAAATAGCAGCAGCCTGTGGGGTAGGATCTGCGGTTAACAGAGGGACAGCAACAGACAGCAGCAACTGATGCAAAAGGGGTTGCGGCTTGCTTAGAGGAAAGTTCTGAGGGTTGCAATCAAGAGAGAGAGAGGGGTTCCAAGGGATCAGACACTCGATCTGATACTATGAAAGAGTGAGAGAGAGATAGGCCGGTGGGGAAAAGAAGAGAAGTTCTAGCCGATCTAGGAGAAAGGGCTGGCTAGTCTCTCTTATATATATTAATTCTAAAATATGAGAATTACAGAAATGCCCCTCATGGAATGGAGAGGGCGACCAGCGAAGAAAAAGGAAAAATTACACTACAGTCCATAAAGAACCAATATTTAAAAAAATACCCTAACCGCCCCTAAATGCTCACTTCACTACAAAAACAAACTGGGATTTCATGTCTCGTGTCAACCAAAAGGCAACAGAATTTACAAATAAGATTTTAGGATGTACACATCCTCTAGACAAACCCCTGGGGAGATCACAGACTGGAATGCTGGATGCAGAGGAATGGGTTGTCATAGTCCGACAGGAGAGTGGAGTAGGTAGGTTGTAAGAGGAATCTTCTCGTTCCTGAAAGCTTCTTCCTACATCAAATGTGTGTTTTTGGTGTGGCCACATGAGTTCTTTGTGTAGTGCATGGGCAGATGATCGATGACAACCTAATCAAACAAGTCGTGGAGAGAAGGAATAGGGCCCACACAAGTTTGCTCTTTGTTGATGTGCCGTAGTTCCATAGCTTTAATTGGAATATGCACGTTTCATGGAATTCTCTAGTTGTTAGTGTTGCAGAAGGAAGTTCAGAGCATTGTGCTATGTTGAATGCATTGGAGTGGTATTGGCCGGCCGAAAACATCTGCAAGGTTTACCTTGTTGATAGGAAAATTAACTATAAAAAAGACAGTGATGGCCAGGACTAGAAGAGGATTAAGAGATATTCATAAACTACTCTCCAGATAAGATAAATAAGCGATCATGTGTGCCTATTAGAAGCGGGGGGGGGGGGGGGAGGGGGGGGTTGAGGTCCTATTCTCCTTCCTTTCCATGTGGCTAGAAGCAAGGGCTTCTCGTTGCGCACATCCTCCTTTCTCCTTGAAAGAAAAATAAGAAGAAAAACTTGTGAGAATATGAAAGATAGTGTAGTATATACTCTAAATAATGAAAGTAATGAAGCATGCAAGGAAGAACTGTTATGACCGCTAAATGGGCACTAGCCAATCGGGTATAATTCGGACCCATAAGACTCAACGGGTCGGAAGTTTGGACTGATTAATTAAGAATCCTTAGAAAAATCGTAACTTAACATAGGAAGATCAGAAAAGGATGAAACCAGGCTCGTTAGAAAGCTTGGGCCATTAGCCCAAACTCCTCTGTTGGGGAGGAAGCCCAATTCGCACCAGAACTTGGGCCCAGAGCCCTTTGGCTGACAGCTGTCACGAAGGGGTGTGACTGTTGGGGAAATTCGAAGGTAATTAATGGGAAATTCATAACTTCGCCTGTGGTTAATGAAATGACCTGAAACCAAGGCCAAAATTTCGAGTAGGATGTTAGCCACAACTTCTATGATGGGGTCGAGGCCCAATGCGGACTGGATAATAGAGTTGTGCCCAGATTATCTCGGGCTACCGAAAGGTCACAATTTGAATAAGGGAGAATAAATGATAAACTTGCAAAAATTATAACTCGGGCAAGGGATACTGAAATTCGACGAAACCACGTTCCAAAGTTAGATATGGAAGCCCTCTTGATTTCATCTGAATACATCTGAATCTAAATCCCAACAGGAGAGCGCTCCCACTCGCATTTATGACCAGGTAGATGAAGGGTCGCAACTGAAACAGAGGAGGAATAACGTTAATATTGCGAAAATCATAACTCATGCTAGAGTTGATGAAATTCGATGAAACCACGACTGAAAGTTAGATCTGGAGGTCCTCTTTATTTCATATGAAGACAGCCCAACCTAAATCCTATCAGAAAAGCGCGCCCATTCATATCTTTGACCGGGTAGACGAAGGGTCACCTATGTTCAAACCAAAGGGGTGCTTAGCATTGACCCCCTCTTTAAGCTAGCGACCTTTGGGCTGGGCTGAGCCTTACTGGACGTGGGAAAAGGCCTTGGGAGGCTTGAAAAACCTATATAAGGAGTGGGTTCCAAGAGGGATCAGCTTTTAGCAACACCTATCCTCAACATCCACCACCTGCGGTCTCACTTGGGAGAGAAGAGATGCGAGGGACCTTGGGGGGGGGGGGGGGGGCGAACCTGCAGTTCCTAGGACGGCAAGCGGGGGTATGGGGTGTGGATCTCATCCCCGGATCGAAGGGTAAAGCTGAGGTGGATCTGGGGTGTGGATATTATCCCCGGATCGTCGGTTAACATCTCAAAGGTAGGCACCTAACCTTAAACTTTAGGGGTCGATGATGTATTAGAATGGTTTTAAAATATATTTTCTACACTCTAAAAGAGGGATTAAGGGCATGTGGGGACTACCATCATGTTCATTCTGATTCTGTCTTTCATTAAGTTCTCTTGGGTTTCATAAGTTCCCACAGCCCCTAGGTAGGTCAGTAGTGTCTCCGAACAGAACATTTGATTAAGTCCTAGTAAGGTCAGTGCATATTTTTGTCCAAGCCATAGCAAGGTCGGTGCATGTTTTTGCCCAAGCCATAGCAAGGTCGGTGCATGTTTTGCCCAGGCCAAAGTAAGGTCGATGCATGTTTTGCCCAGGCCAAAATAAGGTCGATGCATGTTTTGCCCAGGCCAAAATAAGGTCGATGCATGTTTTGCCCAGGCCAAAGTAAGGTCGGTGCATGTTTTTGTCCAAGCCATAGTAAGGTCGGTACATGTTTTACCCAGACCAAAATAAGGTCAGTTTATGTTTTGCCCGGGTCGAAATAAGGTCAGTGCCTGTTTGCCTAGGCCACAGTGAGGTCGGTGCATGCTTTTGCCCAAGCCATAGTAAGGTCGGTGCATGTTCTGCCCAGGCCAAAATAAGGTCAGTGCATGTTTTGCCCAGGCCAAAGTACGGTCGGTACATGTTTTTGCCCAAGCCATAGGTAAGGTCGGTGCACGTGCTGCACTAACTTAGGTAAGGTCGGTGCACCTGTGGGTCTGTCCAGATTTCCAGAAACACAAAAAAGGAGGGTTTTGAAAGGGCATTTTATTTCATAAAAATATGAGAAATTAGAAAATGATAGGAGGATAAGTTAGTAACCCACTGTAAAAGTTTCATGTATCCAGAAATTCTGTACTTTCAGATATAAGTCATTTTCTATGCATCTGTAGCCTAGAAGGATGAACCTGTACTTTCATATAGTAACCTGAACATGACTACGGGTGTGTTTAGCCATCTTAAACTGTTAGCAGCATATTTATAAGGATAAGTAACTCATCAGAAGCATGACTATGAGTATGTTTAGCCCCCTTAAAATTATGAAAATATGTCCGATAAGCATCATGCTAGTAATATCAAGTAAGAATATGTATGCCATGAAGGGAAAACAGCAGCATTCTGTGAGGTTGGACTTCGGTCCCTTCTGCGGGACGGCGATACTTAACGCCGCGGAAGTAAAAGATCCCAGGGGACGGCGATACGTAACGCCCTGGTTTAAAATCCTATTGATTCAGTCTTCAGTCCCATCGTGGGGCGGCCTTTGTGGGACGGCGATACGTAACTCCACTGGGCCACAAGAATCTAGGTGGGAGTTCACTCTCGGGTCTGTGCAGTACTCTTTCGTTCGTTGTGTGTGTGGGCCTCCTGTGTTTGCGGCAGCTGTCCACTTCTGTGAATGGCAATAATATAAACTCTCATAAAATGTGATAATAGGAAATTGTTCTTGTACTGAGGTCTTGCTGCATGCATGGGTGTTTATACTAGTTAAAGAATCTATACTTTCGTTGTTGAGTTATTTTAAGTAGATGATATAAAATGAACTATGCTATTGTTAACATCAGGAAAATGCATATAAATGATTATATAGATGCAAAGTTGATCCCAGTTTGTTTAGGATGCCTACTGAGCGTCACACTCACCCATGTGACACACGTTTTTCAGGAAATATAGAGGAAGCGGTTGAGGTGGAGGCAGCAGCAGAGGAATAGAGTTAGCACAGTCCGTCTGAGTATGCTGCGGTCAAATGTTTTGCTATATGTCGGGAGTGGGGTGAAAAGCCCATGTGAGCTCGTGTAATATGGAACATGAACTTGTATTCTTTTTGGAGATTATGAATGGTTGAGATGCTTATCTACATTTCTTGTAAACTGTGGTTTCTCTCTCATGTGAATGTATGTATGTTACATAATATTGTGCTTCCGCGATACGTACGAAGTGATTGCTTCGGGGTCCGATAAAAAGAAAAAATATATCCTCAAAAATTTGGAGATCGGATCCCGGGGCGTTACAAGAACTCACCAGGTGGTGGTTTTAAAACCCTAGAGATACGGAAAACTAGGTCTGGAAATAGATGTCTGAGGTTGAAAACGTGCAAAAGAAAGTTTAAAAGCAATGATGCATAAACTAAGCTACATGCATGAAAAGACAAAGGAAGAGAGAGAGGGTTGCTCCCTATCAAAGAACTCCACCAAGGGTTGCTTCTCTATGTGAATAAGGCTTCACGAACAATTAAGCAGAGTTTTTGGCACTAGTTATAGGGAAGAGATGTGCAGGAGAGAGTATGGGGGTCTATTTATAGTGGTTAGTTCTTGAATTCAGATGGAATTCTAGATAAGGCTCAAGCTTCAAATAAAAATAAGATTACTCAAAATTTAGAGTCTTAATGCTCTCTAGCCCATCTAGAAACATCTAGGGTCGTTCCTAGATACCTAGAACACAAGAAAATTGAGTTAGAATTTATGTAAGAATGCGCTATCGTGAGCAACCCTAGCTCGGGTAGGACTTAGAACAAACCTTTGTAACTGTTGGCAACAATTTTTGCCTACCTACATGTAGGGTGAACTATCACTTAATGAGGTGGATAGCAGATGAAACTTGCCCAAGTTGAAACAGCCTGTCCGGGGTGATGAAGACCTGCCCGGGGTGACAGCAGTAGCAGGGACATCCCCGAGGTGGACTGGGACCTCTCCGGGGTGAGCCTAGGTGACCTCATCTGCCAAGTATGGCAAGCAGCACAGTAGGGACACCTCTCCGGGGTGAAATAGCACAGCTGGGACTTGCCCGGGGGTGGCCCAGACCTCCTCGGGGTGCAACTCACCCGGTGAAACCTCCAGCAGCAACAACCCATGACCTCCTTGGGGTGAAACCCTACAGCAGGGACAGCAAACCCCACAGTAGGAACAACAGTCCAGTAGGCCTACTCCAGTCAGATGGACCTCTCCGGGGTCAAGAAGTCGCTCAACAGGTACCTCCTCAGAGTGGAACAACAGCCCGGCTGGTTCAACAGACCTTCCCCGGGGTGAAACAGACCTGCAGGTGCAATAGCAGACCTCGTGAGACCTGCCTGGGGTGGAGATCTCCTCGGGTGAAACAGACCTGCAGGTGCAACAGCAGAGCCACGTGAGACCTGCCTGCGGTGGAGATCCGCCAGACCTCCCCGGGGTGAAAGAGACCTGGCCGGGTTGGAGACCTCTCAGGCCCGTAGGTGCAGCAGCAGACCTCACCGCATGTCAAGCAAACCCGCTCGGGGTGAAACCAAAGGGGACCTTCTTGGGGTGAAATGGCAGTCGGGGTATGGTCACCCTATTATTCTCGGGGGGGGGGGGGGGGTTCCGGTCACCTCCCTGGCCAATGGTGATTATAAGGCGATTGTCACCTCCCTCTTCATTTGATATGGGATTTCTCCTTGACCTAGGGTGACATAAAAAGAGAGAAAATATACGGAGAGGGGTCAAAAGGGCGGGTCATTTGACCCCGTTGGAGGCGGCCGACCCCGAGGGGTGGAGCCCACCCCGCTGGCACCCAGCGGGGTCAAATTGACCCCCGCGGGGTCAATTCACCCCGTTGGCACCCAACGGGGTCGAGCTGACCCCCGTGGGGTCAATTTGACCCCCCGGGTCCCCGTGTTCCAAAACAAAAAAAAAAGAAGAAAAATGAGAGGGGTGAAAAAGGGTTTAAGCCACCCCACCTTGAAAAAAAAAAAAGCAGTTTTTGAACCCCACCTTGTCAAATTCGGAGCGATTTCTCACATTTCTGTCAGAATCGGGGCAATTCTTCACATTTTTGTCAACCTGGGTCCCCCCACCACCTATCAATAGACCCCCAAGGGTCCGACAACAATGTACAACACACGAAGCACCAAGCAACCAGCACAAGGACTTTGTTTGTTTGTCTTGGCTTGTGAGGGGTAAGTCCTTGGGTCTTGTGTATGTGCCCTTAAAGGGTATTTTTGTAATTATGCCCCTCAGTGGGCCGTGTTTGTAAGTTTCTACGTCCCGGGGTGACTGAATTGTTTCGTTCTGGAATTACAAAAATATCCTCCCCGGGATCGCGAGAAACAAAATATCCTGTTGTTTGCAGTTCTACCCTGCAATTTCTTATAATTGGGGCTACGCCTCTGCTTCCCGCGTGAGTGCAGATCTTTGTACAGTCGACAACTCGCCGAAAACTCTTGCACCCATCGGGGCCATAAATGTATCCGGTGTATTCCACAAATTTTCTTTGTACATCGATCAGGGACAATTATAAGAAAACCCCCCGACTTTTGGGAATTGCATTTACACCCCTTTTTTGGTCAAGTTGACACGCGTGAGCCTTCTATGAAGTCCCCGGTCACCTCTTCGGTCCGAAAGTGTTGTCCGCTCAGTCCGACACTTAGATGTCGCCTCGAACCTAGGCCTATGTAAGGTGTGGTAAAATTACCAAAATACCCCTGTGACCTAGAAATGGTCTAGTCGCCCCCCCTAAACCCTTCATAAATGGCCTCAGTGCCTTGGAAAGTCAGGAACTCGGTCCTACTTCCGTCCCAACCCAAAAATTTTAAGGGTACCCTTGGCTTGGTAAAATTATCAAAATACCCTTAGGAAGGTGAAATTACCAAAATACCCTTGGGGTCAAGGAAACATCCCGCCACTTCAAAATGCCTACGGCTCTTGCAAAATTGCATTGATCCTCCCCCTAAATTCAAGGGTTTTGTCCGAACTTCAAAGTCTTTGGCAAAATCCTAGCCTAGTAAATGTGTTGGTGGTAAATGAGTGGTCGCGGCGAGTCACCCATAAAGGTCTGCCCTTAACATCCGAACCTATGGAAGGGACTTTGGGATTTCTTTGATAGTTAAACAAAGGTGTTCGGACGTTAAGCCGATGTAAATCAACACTGACTACAGTCAGTGGGGAGAGGTCCAGCACCCGAACCCAAATCGTCTGATACAATGCGCACCCACGGAATAGACCTCCACATATAGAGGGGAATGCTTCTTTTCAAAAAGAACATATTTATTTATCTATGATAAATTCCGTGGTCGACAGTAACGCGTCATCTGGGCCTGACATGAATACATGAAACACGTCAGCTTGATCAGCCGTGGTTAGGAATTTTTAAAATTTTCAAAAAACAACCAAATTAAGGAAATGCATCAGCGCGTTTTTTTTTTCCAAAAAAGGAAGTGGATTGTATCACCAATTTTATGACATAAATAGAGGTAATACAATCCAAAGAGGAGAGGAGAGGTTCCTCTACCTCAGAAGGTTTTGCACAGGCCAAAGTAAGGTCGGTGCATGTTTTGGCCCAAGCCATAGTAAGATCGGTGCATATTTTTGCGCAAGCCATAGTAAGGTCGGTGCATGTTTTTGCGCAAGCCATAGTAAGGTCGGTGCATGTTTTGCCCAGGCATGTTTTGCCCAGGCCAAAGTAAGGTCGGTGCATGTTTTGCACAGGCCAAAGTAAGGTCGGTGCATGTTTTGGCCCAAGCCAAAGTAAGGTCGGTGCATATTTTTGCCTAAGCCATAGTAAGGTCGGTGCATGTTTTTGCTCAAGCCATAGTAAGGTCGGTGTATGTTTTTCCTGGGTAAAATAAGGTCATTGCATGTTTTGCCCAGGCCAAAGTAAGGTCGGTGCATGTTTTGCCCAGGCCAAAGTAAGGTCGGTGCATGTTTTGCTCAGGCCAAAGTAAAGTAAGGTCGGTGCATGTTTTTGCCCTAGCCAAAGTAAGGTCGGTGCATGTTTTGCCCAGGCCAAAGTAAAGTAAGGTCGGTGCATGTTTTTGCCCAAGCCAAAGTAAGGTCAGTGCATGTTTTGCCCAGGCCAAAGTAAAGTAAGGTCGGTGCATGAGGCCAAAGTAAAGTAAGGTCGGTGCATGTTTTTGCCCAAGCCAAAGTAAGGTCGGTGCATGTTTTGCCCAGGCCAAAGTAAAGTAAGGTCGGTGCATGTTTTTGCTCAAGTCAAAGTAAGGTCGGTGCATGTTTTGCCCAGGCCAAAGTAAAGTAAGGTCGGTGCATGAGGCCAAAGTAAAGTAAGGTCGGTGCATGTTTTTGCCCAAGCCAAAGTATGGTCGGTGCATGTTTTGCCCAGGCCAAAGTAAAGTAAGGTCGGTGCATGTTTGCCCATGCTATAGTAAGGTCGGTGCATGTTTTGCCCAGGTCAAAATAAGGTCAGTGCATGTTTTGCCCAGGCCGAAATAAGGTTAGTGCATGTTTGCCCAGGCTAAAGTGAGGTCGGTGCATGTTTTTGCCCAAGCCATAGTAAGGTCGGTGCATGTTTTGCCCAGGCCACCGTAAGGTCGGTGCATGTTTTTTGCCCAAGCCACAGTAAGGTCAGTGCATGTTTTTGCCCAAGCCACAGTAAGGTCGGTGCATATTTTGCCCAGGCCAAAGTAAGGTCAGTGCATGTTTTGCCCAAGCCAAAGTAAGGTCCGTGCATGTTTTGCCCAGGCCAAAGTAATGTCAGTGCATGTTTTGCCCAGGCCAAAGTAAGGTCCGTGCATGTTTTGCCCAGGCCAAAGTAAGGTCGGTGCATGTTTTTGCCCAAACCATAGGTAAGGTCGGTGCACGTGCTGCACAGACTTAGGTAAGGTCGGTGCACCTGTGGGTCTGTCCAGATTTCTAGAAACATAGAAAAGGAGAGTTTTGAAAGGGCATTTTATTTCATAAAAATCTGAGAAATTAGAAAATGATAGGAGGATAAGTTAGTAACCCACTGTAAAAGTTTCACGTACCCAGGAATTCTGTACTTTCAGATATAAGTCATTTTCTATGCATCTGTAGCCTAGAAGGATGAACATGTACTTTCATATAGTAACCTGAACATTACTACGGGTGTGTTTAGTCATCTTAAACTGTTAGCAGCATATTTATAAGGATGAGTAACTCATTAGAAGCATGACTATGAGTATGTTTAGCCCCCTTAAAATTATGAAAATATGTCCGATAAGCATCATGCTAGTAATATCAAGTAAGAATATGTATGCCATGAAGGGAAAACAGCAGCATTCTGTGAGGTTGGACTTCGGTCCCTTCTGCGGGACGATGATACGTAACGCCGCGGAAGTAAAAGATCCCAGGGGACGGCGATACGTAACGCCCTGGTTTAAAATCCTATTGATTCAGTCTTCGGTCCCATTGTGGGGCGGTCTTTGTGGGACGGCGATACGTAACGTCACTGGGCCACAAGAATGTAGGTGGGAGTTCGCTCTCGGGTCTGCGTAGTACTCTTTCGTTCGTTGTGTGTGTGGGCCTCCTGTGTTTGCAGCAGCTGTCCGGTTCCGTGAATGGCAATAATATAAACTCTCATAAAATGTGATAATAGGAAATTGTTCTTGTACTGAGGTCTTGCTGCATGCATGGGTGTTTATACTAGTTAAAGAATCTATACTTTCCTTGTTGAGTTATTTTAAGTAGATGATATAAAATGAACTATGCTATTGTTAACATCAGGAAAATGCATGTAAATGATTATATAGATGCAAAGTTGATCCCGATTTGTTTAGGATGCCTACTGAGCGTCACACTCACCCATGTGACACACATTTTTCAGGAAATATAGAAGAGGTTGAGGTGGAGGCAGCAGTAGAGGAATAGAGTTAGCACAGTCTGTCTGGGTATGCTGCGGTCAAATGTTTTGCTATATGTAGGGTGTGGGGTGAAAAGCCCATGTGAGCTCATGTGTAATATGGAACATGAACCTGTACTCTTTTTGGAGATTATGAATGGTTGAGATGTTTATCTACATTTCTTGTAACCTGTGGTTTCTCTCTTATGTGAATGTATGTATGTTACATAATATTATGCTTCCGCGATACGTACGAAGTGATTGCTTCGGGGTCCGATAAAAAGAAAAAAAAATATCCCCAAAAATTTGGGGATCGGATCCCGGGGCGTTACAACGTGGTATCAGAGCACGAGAGACAAACCATGGTTACAACCATTTCAGATGTTCCATAGTGGAGGAAGTGATAGGTTAGAGTGGGGAAAGGGTAGAGTATGTTTGGAACAATTTAAACCCTCACTCAAACTATTGTATGTTTTTCAGAACCATGCCGTCAAGAAGGCAAAGAGATCTTCCCCAGGCCGATGAGAGGGGATCGGGGGTAGATGACCCAAATGGGGCACATGACGGGGCTGTCCATGCCCCTACAGTTGGCGGTGGGCAGGTGCCCAATGCGGGAGTCAACCTGGAAGTGTTCATGCAGAGCTTCCAAGGGTTGATGCAGGCCATGCAGCAACAAATGCTGCAGCAGCCCGCAGTCGCATCACGTCACGACCTGCCGGCATTTGATTGGTTCCTAAGGTTGGCGCCTCCTATCTTTAAGGGGGAGAGTCGTCCAGAGGTGGCTGAGTCATGGCTCAACGAAATGGAAAAGAAGTTCCGCATAATGCGGTGTCCCGAAGAGGAGAAGGTGAACTTGGCAGTCTATGTTCTGCAAGATCAAGCCGACTTGTGGTGGAAGGCCAAGATGCGGACCACTTTCTCGGACTACCACGACGGTGACATACTGTGGGAGGAGTTCTTGGCTGTCTTCCGAGAGAAGTATTTTTCAGAGCATGTGCGAGACGCGAAGGAGCAAGAATTTCTGAGTCTCGAGCAAGGGAGCATGTCGGTGACCGACTACGAGGCCAAGTTTTCAGCTCTGGGCCAATATGCTCCGCACATATTCGATGACGCGCGTCGGAAGGTGAAGAAATTTGTCAATGGGCTGCGCAGCAATGTCCGACGCTATGTCGCTACCCAAGACCCTGGCTCCTACCCAACGGCGTTGAGGCTTGCTCATCTAGCCGAGCAAGAAAATACAAGGCAATGGCTGAAGCCATAAAAGTTAGGAGATATATAAGGGTAAGTCCTAACCAATGTCCATTTATAGGTTCGCCGAGGAGCAGAAGTCATCGGGCAAGAGACCTATGCAGGCCGGAGGGAGGCAAGACAAGGAAAAGGTGGCACGCCAAGGACCGGTTCTGAAGGGCGGGCCGGGGATTCCGTTTTGTATCCAGTGTGGGCGCAACCATCGGGGACAGGAATGTTGGAGGACTGAAGGCAAGTGTTATGAATGCGGCGAGGGCGGACACTTTGCAAAGAACTGCCCCAAGAAGGCTCAGCAAAAGCCATTTTCTCCACAAGAGAAGATTCAATACAAAGGGCGAGTCTATGCGCTAATGCAAGAAGAGGCAGACAACACCCCGACCGTGGCTGAAGGTACGCTCCTTGTGGGTAATGTTTATGCAAAGGTTTTGTTTGACCCGGGGGCTACACACACATTCATATCCACTAGTTTTGCCAACCAACTAAACAACTGACCCC
Organism: Amorphophallus konjac; assembly: GCA_022559845.1. Classification (NCBI taxonomy): domain Eukaryota; kingdom Viridiplantae; phylum Streptophyta; class Magnoliopsida; order Alismatales; family Araceae; genus Amorphophallus; species Amorphophallus konjac. Next base: position 10,688,255 of record CM040122.1, on the reverse strand, counting down.
AAGCCACATTCTTCGGTGAAATGATAGTTAGCACACTAACTGGGAAACAAGTCCACACCAAGCTTGTGATCCCCACTATAGAAGTCAACATCAATGGGAGGATATTGCTGGGGGAAGCATACATCCTAGATATGAATGACTTTGACCTCATTCTGGGGATGGACTGGTTAGACAAACACTGCGCTCTCTTGGATTGCCATCGGAAGAGAGTGATTTTTCAGAAATCGGGGAAGGAGACATTCTTTTTTCAATGCCCTAAGGACAAGTCGGGAAGAATGATGGTATCAGTCATCTGGGCCTCCAAGTTGATCAGCGGAGGATGTGACTATTTCTTAGCCAGTGTGGTGCTTGAAGAAGGCTCCGTCAAGATTTTGGCAGACTTGGACATAGTTCGAGAATTTCTTGATGTGTTTCCCGAGGATCTACCGGGACTACCACCAGCTCGAGAGACAGAGCTCTCTATTGAGTTAGTACCAGGCACCGCACCCATCTCGGTTCCACCATACCGAATGGCTCCGGCAGAACTTGCTGAACTCAGGAAGCAATTGCAAGAGTTGCTAGACAAAGGCTTCATCCGGCCCAGCGTGTCCCTGTGGGGAGCACCAGTCTTGTTCGTGCGGAAGAAGGATGGGACCATGCGGCTGTGCATTGATTACCGCAAGCTCAACCAGGTCACCATAAAGAACAAGTACCCTCTGCCGAGGATTGAGGAGTTGTTTGACCAATTATCATCTGCCAAAGTCTTCTCTAAGATTGATCTGAGGACATGTTATCACCAAATCAGAATCAAGCCCGAGGATGTGCCGAAGTCGGCCTTTAGGACTCGGTATGGTAACTACGAGTTCTTAGTAGTACCATTCGGGTTGACTAATGCACCGGCTGTATTCATGGAACAGATGAATCAGATTTTCCGCCCCTATCTAGATCAGTTTGTCGTGGTCTTTATAGACGACATCCTGATATATTCCGCCAGTCAAGAGGAGTATCGACAGCACTTGAGAGTGGTTCTGCAGACCCTCAGGGAGAACAAATTCTTCGCCAAGATCAGCAAATGTGAATTCTAGCTAGATCGGGTTACGTTTCTCGGGCATGTTATATCCGGGAATGGCATATCGGTGGACCCTAGGAAGGTGGAAGCAGTGACAAAATGGGAAGCACCGAAGACAGTCATGGAGATTAGGAGCTTCCTTGGACTCGCCGGGTATTATCGCCGGTTCATCGAAGGTTTCTCCACCATTACAGCCCCAATGACTAAGCTGACCAAGAAAGGAGCAAAGTTTATCTTGTCAAGGGAGTGTGAAGATAGCTTTCAGATGCTCAAGGAAAAATTGACTACGGCCCTGGTGTTGGCACTCCCTCGAGGGGGCGACGGCTTCACTGTTTACACAGATGCCTCTAGAATTGGCCTCGGTTGCGTACTGATGCAAAATGGCCGGGTGATCGCCTATGTCTCAAGACAACTGAAGGACCATGAAAGGAACTACTCCACTCATGACCTGGAAATGGCAGCAGTGGTCCACGCCCTGCGTATCTGGAGGCACTATTTATATGGGGTTCGGTTTGAGGTCTTCACCGACCACCAGAGTCTCAAGTACATATTCACCCAGAAGGAACTCAATTTGAGGCAAAGGAGATGGGTCGAGCTATTGAAGGACTATGACTTCGCCTTATAATACCATCCGGGCAAGGCGAATGTGGTGGCGGATGCTCTCAGCCGAAAGTTGATGGTGCTGAGTTTGCATCGAGAGTGGGATATGATGGAGGGAGTGATCGAATCATGACCCGAGAAAGGGAAGCAGTTCGGTCTCCTAGCTGGGTTATCGACAAGACCTGCATACTTAGATAGAATTGCTGAGGCACAAAGGCAGGACATGGCATTGCAGAGACAACTGAACAATGAGGACTTCCAAATGGGAATTGATGGATTGATTGCATTCCGAGGAAGGATTTGTGTACCGGACGATGTGGAGATGAAGGACTTGATGTGAGAGGCTCATGGGTCAAAATTTTCCATCCATCCTGGGAGCACCAAAATGTTTCAAGATATGAAAAGGATGTATTGGTGGCCGGGAATGAAGCGAGACATTGCGGAGTTCGTATCAAAATGCCTCACTTGTCAGCAGGTAAAAATTGAGCACCAAAGACCTGGCGGTCCTCTCCAAACCATTGAAATAGCCCAATGGAATTGGGAACAAATCGCCATGGGCTTTGTGTCTGGACTGCCCATGACCAGAAGAAGGCATGACACAATCTGGGTAATCGTGGACAGGTTCACAAAAACCACACACTTCTTGCCCGTCAACAAGCAAACTCCAATTGAATCCTTGGCGAAATTATTCATCGCTGAGATTATTCGGTTGCATGGTGCACCTTTGTCCATCATTTCTGATCGGGACCCTTGATTCACTGCGAGGTTCTGGAAGAGTTTGCAGTAGGCTATGGGGACGGAGTTGCGGCTCAGCTCAGCATTTCACCCCCAGACCGATGGGCAATCCGAGCGTACTATCCAAACTTTAGAAGATATGCTGAGGGCATGCAGTATCGAATGGAGAGGAAACTAGGACGATCACTTACCCCTGATAGAGTTTGCATACAATAATAGTTATCACTCTGCCATCGGAATCATGGTTGGCGGTTTCGGCCGAAATCGATACGTTTCGGCCGAAACGTATCGGTTTCGGCCATAACCGATACGAAAAGGCCATTAATTACTGTAGCAGACCGAAACATAAGTGAGGTATCGGTTTCGGGCGAAACCGATACTGGTTTCGCCCGAAACCCGTCGGTTGCGGCCCGAAACTAAAAGGTTTCGGCCCGAAACTATAAGGTTTCGGCCGAAACACGATCCCTCACTTATGTCCTCCCCCGAAACCCCACTTAGCCGCTGCTGCCTGCTGAGTTTCGGCCGAAACCCTCCCCCTGCCGCTGCTGTGCTGCTGCTGCCGCCGCTCTGCTGCTGCCGCCGCCCTGCACTGCTGCGGCTGCTGTGCAGCCTGTGCTGCACTGCTGCGCCTGCCGCCTGAAGCTGCTGCCTGCTGCGGCTGGTGCTGCTGGTGCTGCTGCTGCAAGCTACTGCTGTTGCGCCTGCTGGAGCCTGGAGGTGGACAGGGAGAGGCTCCCTCTCGCCTTGCTGCGCACACCGGGAGGTCGGGGCCAACACAAAAAGGGTTTTGATTATTTTGTTTTAGGTAAAGCTCATTGGGTTAATTTAGGGTTTGATTATTTTTGTTGTGTTATTTTGGTTGGGTTAAAAATTTGGGGTGAGCAAGCCTTGCTTAATAAATTTCTTCTAAGGGTGATTAAGGCCTTAAGGGTTAATTGCTAATTATACCCTAATCAGTTTATAGAAATTGAGACTTTTGTCTATTTTGATTTGCTTATGCTCAATTGAACTTAAATTAAGCTTCATTGAGACATTTGGGGTGGGAGCATGCATGAAAATATATTTTTGCAAGGGTGATTAAGGGTTAATTACTAATTAAGCCCTAATTAGGTCATAAAAATTGGGGCTTTTGTCTATTTTGATTTGCTTAGGCTCAATTGAAGTTAAATTAAACTTCATTGAATATTTTGGGGTGGGGCATGTGGGTAATTACTTTTTTGCAAGGGTGATTAAGGGTTAATTGCTAATTAAGTCCTAATTAGGCCATAGAAATTGGGGCTTTTGTCTATTTTGATTTGCTTAGGCTCAATTGAAGTTAAATTAAACTTCATTGAATATGTTGGGGTCGGAGCATGCGGGTAATTGCTTTTTTGCAAGGGGGATTAAGGGTTAATTGTTGATTAAGCTGTAATTAGGTCATAGAAATTTGGGCTTTTGTCTACTTTCATTTGCTTAAACTCAATTGAAGTTACATTAAGCTTCATTATAGAATGAGAGGTGGGAGCATGCGGGTAATTACTTTTTTGCAAGGGTGGTTGATAATTAAGTCATAATTTTTCTAATGTACTTACAACTATACTATTTTTGTTTGACTGTCTTAATGCAGCATCATGCCTAGACGTCAGCAAACACAGGAGCAGCAAGGGCAGGAGGATCCGGGGTGGGCCCACATGTCCTTAGTTGATGCTAAGAGAAGGAAGGTTAAATGTAATTATTGTGATAGGGAGATGTATGGCGGAATTACCAGAGGCAAGCAACATTTGGCAGGGGTACGAGGAGAGGTGAGACAATGTGACCACTGTTCACGAGAGGTGCGAGAGGAGATGCGCCAGTGCCTTTTGGGGAAAAAGGAGAGGGTGCAACAAAGGGCTGAGGATGAGGAGGAAATTGCTGAGGAGATTTCTGGCAGAAGGGTTAGGAGGGATGATGAGGAGGAAGGCACTGAAGATTCTGATCCGGAGCTGACTGAAGCAAGGGAGCGTGAAGAAGCCGCTCGAAGGAAAGGAAAGGCACCCATGGGTTCAGGAGGGACCTACTCCAGTACAGCTGCACGACGTCCTGATGTTGTTGCCCCGCCCCCGCAGACGCAGAGAGCAGGCCCCATGGACAGTTATCTCCACAGAAGGCCCCAGGCTACACAACCTAAGATCAAAAGTGCATTAAGAGGGGTCAAAAAATCTGCAGAAGTTGCAGGGCATGCATTTAAAAGCATCTGTAAATGATTTTTTCATGCAGGTGTCCCTGCACATGCTGCTGAAAGTGAATATTTTCAACCTATGTTGGATGCCATAGCAGATGCTGGCCCTGGCTTGAAGGCGCCGTCACGTCGGGACATATACGGGCGTGGCCTTGAGGGAGAGGTTGAGGAGCTCCATCAGTGGGTTGAAAGCTTCAAGCATATATGGATGGAGAGAGGATGCACTATTATGTGTGATGGTTGGACTGGTACCACGAAAAAGTCCATGATTAACTTTTTGGTGTATTGCATCGAAGGTACAGTATTTGTAAAATCTGTAGATGCATCAAATTTTGAAAAAAATGCCAATTATTTGTTTCATTTGATGGACAACATGGTAGACGAAATTGGTGAAGAAAATGTTGTACAAGTTGTGACTGATAATGAAGCCAGTTATAAGGCTGCAGGGAGGAAATTGATGCATAAGCGCAGGCATTTATATTGGCTCCCATGCGCAGCACATTGTCTTGATCTCATACTTGAAGACATAGGGAAGGACAAACATGTGAAGAAGACGGTTGAAAGGGCACAAAAGATTACCCAGTATATTTATGGCCATCCTAGGATATTGAACATGTTCAGGGAGCATGCAAGTGGGGGGCGGGATATCATCCGTGCAGGGCCAACTAGATTTGCTTCAAATTTCATTTCTTTGGAGTCTCTGCATAGGTATACTGTTGAACTCAATTATTACTTCTTTATCCTTATAGTTATGATCCGTATTTGATTCAAATTTTATTTCTTTGCACAGGTATAAGAATGAGTTGAAAGCTTTCATGTACCACAATGCCCTGCGGGAATACATCGACAAGGGCAATGTTGATGCTCAGATGGATTATTTGGATGTCTGTCAAATCGTGGACGACAACAAATTCTGGGGCAGAGTAACACGATACATGAAAGTAGTCACCCCCCTCGTGAAGGTCCTAAGATTGGTGGATGGCGATGACAAGAATGATATGGGATATCTGTATGAGGCCATGGACCGTGCGAAATTGGAGTTGCAGGAGTCCCTTCCCAAAGAACATGCAAAGTGGTGGAAGATTATTGACCATAGATGGGACACCACATTACACCACGACTTGCATACAGCTGGTGAGTGATTATTTGTATTCATATATTATTGACCATACATTAACTATATACAAATGCAGATTATTTTCTGAACCCTCGATTAATGTACAATGCCAATGCACATGTTGATGCCGAGGTGCTTCAAGGCACTTTAAAAGTCATTGGTCGTTTATCGAGGACACAAGATAAGAGGCTTCAGGCGGAAGTAGAGGTTGGCCTGTTTGATTTCATGAATAAGAGGTATAGAATTTACTTACGTAGTAATGCTAATCTATTATGTAATTTTTGTAGATGAACTCCTATAGAATGAGAAGTGGGACGTATTCTGACTCCCAATTGCAATACGCAGTGGGAAGAGTGAGCCCAGGTATACTTCATCTTTGTGCTTTCTTTGCAATTACATCTTCCTTAATTAATTTTTATTTACATCTTATATTTATTTGTTTATGGTTGGTTGGTGTAACAGCTGACTGGTGGATCATGGTGAACAATAGAGAATTGGGCAGTTCTGCATTGGCTTTCATTGCAATCAGGGTGTTGAGTCAAACCACATCAGCAAGCCAATGTGAAAGGAATTGGAGCACGTTCAGCCTTATACACTCAAAGGTTCGCAATCGGCTAAAGGCTGATCGGTTAGAGAAATTAGTGTACTGCCACTACAATATGAGGTTGAGAATAAAGAATATGAGGTTGAGACAACAGCTGCGAGACAAACGCGTCGCCGAGGATGCCGCCACAGAGATTGATGTGGATGCCTTATTTGATGATGATAATCCCTTGCAGTCTTGGGTGGAGACACGAGAGCAGGTTGATGAGCCCGTTTTTGATGTTGATGATAGAAGATGGGCAGAGGACATACTTGATGAAGATGAGACAAGAGATCCCGAATTAAGAAGCAAATCAAAGAGGGCCAGAGATACTCATGCGCACCAGTCTAGGGTGGTTGATGACACTGAGGAGTAGTTCGAGTTTGAGTCAGCTAGACACTCAGATACAGATAGCAGGCCAGTCACTCCTAGAATGTCCTCCTTAAGAAGAAGTACATCAGTGCATGGGCAAACTGAGAGGGCAAATACTGCTGCTCGAGAGGACCCGGCAATTGAGGAGTTGAAGCAGATTTATGTGAGGCACACGCCAAGGGGAAAAGGACTCATGTCAAAGTTGATTGAAAAAAGCACTCCAAAAGAGAAAAAAGCATCCTCAAAGGTTAAAAGGCGACTGGTTTCTTATGATTCTGATGATGATGATGATCATCATCCCGGAGGTGCTGCAGGTGGTACTAGTGCTGCAGGTGGTACAGGTGATGCAGGTGTTGCAGGTGGTACTACTAGAGGATATGGTTCACCAGGTTACGAAGGTGGCCAACAGCAAGCAGCTATTTATGGGTCGTGGAATTATGAACCATCATTTCAGTTCCATCCATATCCGACCAGTTCCTCTTCTCTTCCTCAAGATTCCTATGTTGATACTGGATTCGAATCAAGCCAACCAAACACTCCAAGAGGGATCCAAAGAGGGATGCAGGACTTGGCTACCTCATTGTTTGGTTATAGTGAATATAGACCATACATGCAACCTGGTTATGGGTATCGACATCAAGGGCCAAACGATGAGGGAGAAGGTTCTTCTAGTAATTATTATCCATATTAGGTAAGAATCAATGACTTTTTGTAACATTTATTTTGTCTAAATTGGTTTATTGTACTGCTTCTATTAATGTACAATGGAATATGACTTTAACTTTCACATGTTCAATGTTTGAAGTTGAATTTTTGTAGTTGTCTACTTCAAGGTTATTGCACTAACTTATACAGTCAAATGCATGTGTAATGATTTTTTTGATTTTTGTGATTTTTTTGATTTTAAGTGATTATTTATATTTTTTATGATTTTTTTTTCAGATTTTTTAGAATTAATTTTAATTTTTTTAACCTGTTATAGGGGTTTCGGCCGGTTTCGGCCGAAACCGAGTCGACTCGGTTTCGGACCCGGGCGAAACCGAGTCCGAAACCGAAACCGCCATCCTTGATCGGAATGACACCTTATGAGGCACTCTATGGGCGGCCATGTAGGTCACCGGTATGCTGGTATGAAGCTGGCGAGAAGCAGATATTCGGGCCACAATTGGTGCAAGACTGCTCAGAGAAGATATCCATGATCCGACAACGACTCCTCACAGCCCAGAGCCGACAGAAAAGTTATGCAGACCAGCGGCGGAGAGAGTTGACATTTGCGGAAGGAGACCATGTATTCCTAAAAGTGTCTCCTACCAAGGAGTCATGCGATTTGGGAAGAAGGGCAAGCTCAGTCCCAAGTATATCGGGCCTTTTGAGATTCTGCAAAGGGTCGGCGAGGTGGCCTATCGACTTGCACTCCCACCCGCTCTGGCACATGTGCATCCGGTCTTTCACGTCTCCATGCTCAGGGGATATGTCCGAGATGCCTCACATGTGATAGAATACGAGCCCCTGGAAGTTTGAGCAGATCTGTCTTATGTGGAGCATCCCATCGAGATCATTGACCGGAAGGAACAGGTATTGAGGAATAAAATCATCCGCCTGGTGAAAGTCTTATGGAGGAATTCTCATTCCGAGGAAGCACCTTGGGAGCCGGAGGACAAGATGCATCAGGAATACCCCCAACTATTCGGTGAGTAATTTTTCCTTAAAGAGAAGTTTTCTTCTTTCTTTTAACTCAATTTCGAGGACGAAATTATTCTAAGGGGGAGAGGATGTTATGACCGCTAAATAGGCACTAGCCAATCGGGTATAATTCGGACCCATAAGATTCAACGGGTCGGAAGTTTGGACTGATTAATTAAGAATCCTTAGAAAAATCGTAACTTAACATAGGAAGATCAGAAAAGGATGAAACCAGGCTCGTTAGAAAGCTTGGGCCCTTAGCCCAAACTCCTCTGTTGGGGAGGAAGCCCAATTCGCACCAGAACTTGGGCCTAGAGCCCTTTGGCTGACAGCTGTCACGAAGGGGTGTGACTGTTGGGGAAATTCGAAGGTAATTAATGGGAAATTCATAACTTTGCCTGTGGTTAATGAAATGACCTGAAACCAAGGCCAAAATTTCGAGTAGGATGTTAGCCACAACTTCTATGATGGGGTCGAGGCCCAATGCGGACTGGATAATAGAGTTGTGCCCAGATTATCTCGGGCTACCGAAAGGTCGCAATTTGAATAAGGGAGAATAAATGATAAACTTGCAAAAATCATAACTCGGGCTAGGGATACTGAAATTCGACGAAACCACGTTCCAAAGTTAGATATGGAAGCCCTCTTGATTTCATCTGAGTACATCTGAATCTAAATCCCAACAGGAGAGCGCTCCCACTCGCATTTATGACCAGGTAGATGAAGGGTCGCGACTGAAACAGAGGAGGAATAACGTTAATATTGCAAAAATCATAACTCATGCTAGAGTTGATGAAATTCGATGAAACCACGACTGAAAGTTAGATCTGGAGGTCCTCTTTATTTCATATGAAGACAGCCCAACCTAAATCCTATCAGAAAAGCGCGCCCATTCATATCTTTGACCGGGTAGACGAAGGGTCACCTATGTTCAAACCAAAGGGGTGCTTAGCATTGACCCCCTCTTTAAGCTAGCGACCTTTGGGCTGGGCTGAGCGTTACTGGACGTGGGAAAAGGCCTTGGGAGGCTTGAAAAACCTATATAAGGAGTGGGTTCCAAGAGGGATCAGCTTTTAGCAACACCTATCCTCAACATCCACCACCTGCGGTCTCACTTGGGAGAGAAGAGATGCGAGGGACCTTGGGGGGGGGGGGGGGCGAACCTGCAGTTCCTAGGACGGCAAGCGGGGGTATGGGGTGTGGATCTCATCCCCGGATCGAAGGGTAAAGCTGAGGTGGATCTGGGGTGTGGATATTATCCCCGGATCGTCGGTTAACATCTCAAAGGTAGGCACCTAACCTTAAACTTTAGGGGTCGATGATGTATTGGAATGGTTTTAAAATATATTTTCTACACTCTAAAAGTGGGATTAAGGGCATGTGGGGACTACCATCATGTTCATTCGGATTCTGTCTTTCATTAAGTTCTCTTGGGTTTCATAAGTTCCCACAGCCCCTAGGTAGGTCAGTAGTGTCTCCGAACAGAACATTTGATTAAGTCCTAGTAAGGTCAGTGCATATTTTTGTCCAAGCCATAGCAAGGTCGGTGCATGTTTTTGCCCAAGCCATAGCAAGGTCGGTGCATGTTTTGCCCAGGCCAAAATAAGGTCGATGCATGTTTTGCCCAGGCCAAAGTAAGGTCGGTGCATATTTTTGTCCAAGCCATAGTAAGGTCGGTGCATGTTTTTCCCAGACCAAAATAAGGTCAGTTTATGTTTTGCCCGGGTCGAAATAAGGTCAGTGCCTGTTTGCCTAGGCCACAGTGAGGTCGGTGCATGCTTTTGCCCAAGCCATAGTAAGGTCGGTGCATGTTCTGCCCAGGCCAAAATAAGGTCAGTGCCTGTTTGCCTAGGCCACAGTGAGGTCGGTGCATGCTTTTGCCCAAGCCATAGTAAGGTCGGTGCATGTTTTGCCCAGGCCAAAATAAGGTCAGTGCATGTTTTGCCCAGGCCAAAGTATGGTCGGTACATGTTTTTGCCCAAGCCATAGGTAAGGTCGGTGCACGTGCTGCACTAACTTAGGTAAGGTCGGTGCACCTGTGGGTCTGTCCAGATTTTCAGAAACACAAAAAAGGAGGGTTTTGAAAGGGCATTTTATTTCATAAAAATATGAGAAATTAGAAAATGATAGGAGGATAAGTTAGTAACCCACTGTAAAAGTTTCATGTACCAGAAATTCTGTACTTTCAGATATAAGTCATTTTCTATGCATCTGTAGCCTAGAAGGATGAACCTGTACTTTCATATAGTAACCTGAACATGACTACGGGTGTGTTTAGCCATCTTAAATTGTTAGCAGCATATTTATAAGGATAAGTAACTCATCAGAAGCATGACTATGAGTATGTTTACCCCCTTAAAATTATGAAAATATGTCCGATAAGCATCATGCTAGTAATATCAAGTAAGAATATGTATGCCATGAAGGGAAAACAGCAGCATTCTGTGAGGTTGGACTTCGGTCCCTTCTGCGGGACGGCGATACTTAACGCCGCGGAAGTAAAAGATCCCAGGGGACGGCGATACGTAACGCCCTGGTTTAAAATCCTATTGATTCAGTCTTCAGTCCCATCGTGGGGCGGCCTTTGTGGGACGGCGATACGTAACGCCACTAGGTCACAAGAATCTAGGTGGGAGTTCACTCTCGGGTCTGCGCAGTACTCTTTCGTTCGTTGTGTGTGTGGGCCTCCTGTGTTTGCGGCAGCTGTCCACTTCTGTGAATGGCAATAATATAAACTCTCATAAAATGTGATAATAGGAAATTGTTCTTGTTCTGAGGTCTTGCTGCATGCATGGGTGTTTTATACTAGTTAAAGAATCTATACTTTCCTTGTTGAGTTATTTTAAGTAGATGATATAAAATGAACTATGCTATTGTTAACATCAGGAAAATGCATATAAATGATTATATAGATGCAAAGTTGATCCCAGTTTGTTTAGGATGCCTACTGAGCGTCACACTCACCCATGTGACACACGTTTTTCAGGAAATATAGAGGAGGCGGTTGAGGTGGAGGCAGCAGCAGAGGAATAGAGTTAGCACAGTCCGTCTGAGTATGCTGCGGTCAAATGTTTTGCTATATGTCGGGAGTGGGGTGAAAAGCCCATGTGAGCTCGTGTAATATGGAACATGAACCTGTATTCTTTTTGGAGATTATGAATGGTTGAGATGCTTATCTACATTTCTTGTAAACTGTGGTTTCTCTCTCATGTGAATGTATGTATGTTACATAATATTGTGCTTCCGCGATACGTACGAAGTGATTGCTTCGGGGTCCGATAAAAAGAAAAAATATATCCTCAAAAATTTGGAGATCGGATCCCGGGGCGTTACAAGAACTCACCAGGTGGTGGTTTTAAAACCCTAGAGATACAGAAAACTAGGTCTGGAAATAGATGTCTGAGGTTGAAAACGTGCCAAAGAAAGTTTAAAAGCAATGATGCATAAACTAAGCTACATGCATGAAAAGACAAAGGAAGAGAGAGAGGGTTGCTCCCTATCAAAGAACTCCACCAAGGGTTGCTTCTCTATGTGAAGAAGGCTTCACGAACAATTAAGCAGAGTTTTTGGCACTAGTTATAGGGAAGAGATGTGCAGGAGAGAGTATGGGGGTCTATTTATAGTGGTTAGTTCTTGAATTCAGATGGAATTCTAGATAAGGCTCAAGCTTCAAATAAAAATAAGATTACTCAAAATTTAGAGTCTTAATGCTCTCTAGCCCATCTAGAAACATCTAGGGTCGTTCCTAGATACCTAGAACACAAGAAAACTGAGTTAGAATTTATGTAAGAATGGCTATCGTGAGCAACCCTAGCTCGAGTAGGACTTAGAACAAACCTTTGTAACTGTTGGCAACAATTTTTGCCTACCTACATGTAGGGTGAACTATCACTTAATGAGGTGGATAGCAGATGAAACTTGCCCAAGTTGAAACAGCCTGTCCGGGGTGATGAAGACCTGCCCGGGGTGACAGCAGTAGCAGGGACATCCCCGAGGTGGACTGGGACCTCTCCGGGGTGAGCCTAGGTGACCTCATCTGCCAAGTATGGCAAGCAGCACAGCAGGGACACCTCTCCGGGGTGAAATAGCACAGCTGGGACTTGCCCGGGGGTGGCCCAGACCTCCCCGGGGTGCAACTCACCCGGTGAAACCTCCAGCAGCAACAACCCATGACCTCCTTGGGGTGAAACCCTACAGCAGGGACAGCAAACCCCACAGTAGGAACAACAGTCCAGTAGGCCTGCTCCAGTCAGATGGACCTCTCCGGGGTCAAGAAGTCGCTCAACAGGTACCTCCTCAGAGTGGAACAACAGCCCGGCAGGTGCAACAGACCTTCCCCGGGGTGAAACAGACCTGCAGGTGCAATAGCAGACCTCGTGAGACCTGCCTGGGGTGGAGATCTCCCCGGGTGAAACAGACCTGCAGGTGCAACAGCAGAGCCACGTGAGACCTGCCTGCGGTGGAGATCCGCCAGACCTCCCCGGGGTGAAAGAGACCTGGCCGGGTTGGAGACCTCCCAGGCCCGTAGGTGCAGCAGCAGGCCTCACCGCATGTCAAGCAAACCCGCTCGGGGTGAAACCAAAGGGGACCTTCCTGGGGTGAAATGGCAGTCGGGGTATGGTCACCCTATTCTTCTCCCGGGGGGGGGCGGGGGGTTCCGGTCACCTCCCTGGCCAATGGTGATTATAAGGCGATTGTCACCTCCCTCTTCATTTGATATGGGATTTCTCCTTGACCTAGGGTGACAGAAAAAGAGAGAAAATATACGAGAGGTGTCAAAAGGGCGGGTCATTTGACCCCGTTGGAGGCGGCCGACCCCGAGGGGTGGAGCCCACCCCGCTGGCACCCAACGGGGTCAAATTGACCCCCGTGGGGTCAATTCACCCCGCTGGCACCAACGGGGTCGAGCTGACCCCCGTGGGGTCAATTTGACCCCCCGGGTCCCCGTGTTCCAAAACAAAAAAAAAAGAAGAAAAATGAGAGGGGTGAAAAAGGGTTTAAGCCACCCCACCTTGAAAAAAAAAAAAGCAGTTTTTGAACCCCACCTTGTCAAATTCGGAGCGATTTCTCACATTTCTGTCAGAATCGGGGCAATTCTTCACATTTTTGTCAACCTGGGTCCCCCCACCACCTATCAATAGACCCCCAAGGGTCCGACAACAATGTACAACACACGAAGCACCAAGCAACCAGCACAAGGACTTTGTTTGTTTGTCTTGGCTTGTGAGGGGTAAGTCCTTGGGTCTTGTGTATGTGCCCTTAAAGGGTATTTTTGTAATTATGCCCCTCAGTGGGCCGTGTTTGTAAGTTTCTACGTCCCGGGGTGACTGAATTGTTTCGTTCTGGAATTACAAAAATATCCTCCCCGGGATCGCGAGAAACAAAATATCCTGTTGTTTGCAGTTCTACCCTGCAATTTCTTATAATTGGGGCTACGCCTCTGCTTCCCGCGTGAGTGCAGATCTTTGTACAGTCGACAACTCGCCGAAAACTCTTGCACCCATCGGGGCCATAAATGTATCCGGTGTATTCCACAAATCTTCTTTGTACATCGATCAGGGACAATTATAAGAAACCCTCCCGACTTTTGGGAATTGCATTTACACCCCTTTTTTGGTCAAGCTGACACGCGTGAGCCTTCTATGAAGTCCCCGGTCACCTCTTCGGTCCGAAAGTGTTGTCCGCTCAGTCCGACACTTAGATGTCGCCTCGAACCTAGGCCTATGTAAGGTGTGGTAAAATTACCAAAATACCCCTGTGACCTAGAAATGGTCTAGTCGCCCCCCCTAAACCCTTCATAAATGGCCTCAGTGCCTTGGAAAGTCAGGAACTCGGTCCTACTTCCGTCCCAACCCAAAAGTTTTAGGGTACCCCTGGCTTGGTAAAATTATCAAAATACCCTTAGGAAGGTGAAATTACCAAAATACCCTTGGGGTCAAGGAAACATCCCGCCACTTCAAAATGCCTACGGCTCTTGCAAAATTGCATTGATCCTCCCCCTAAATTCAAGGGTTTTGTCCGAACTTCAAAGTCTTTGGCAAAATCCTAGCCTAGTAAATGTGTTGGTGGTAAATGAGTGGTCGCGGCGAGTCACCCATAAAGGTCTGCCCTAACATCCGAACCTATGGAAGGGACTTTGGGATTTCTTTGATAGTTAAACAAAGGTGTTCGGACGTTAAGCCGATGTAAATCAACACTGACTACAGTCAGTGGGGAGAGGTCCAGCACCCGAACCCAAATCGTCTGATACAATGCGCACCCACGGAATAGACCTCCACATATAGAGGGGAATGCTTCTTTTCAAAAAGAACATATTTATTTATCTATGATAAATTCCGTGGTCGACAGTAACGCGTCATCTGGGCCTGACATGAATACATGAAACACGTCAGCTTGATCAGCCGTGGTTAGGAATTTTTAAAATTTTCAAAAAACAACCAAATTAAGGAAATGCATCAGCGCGTTTTTTTTTTCCAAAAGGAAGTGGATTGTATCACCAATTTTATGACATAAATAGAGGTAATACAATCCAAAGAGGAGAGGAGAGGTTCCTCTACCTCAGAAGGTTTTGCACAGGCCAAAGTAAGGTCGGTGCATGTTTTGGCCCAAGCCATAGTAAGATCGGTGCATATTTTTGCGCAAGCCATAGTAAGGTCGGTGCATGTTTTTGCGCAAGCCATAGTAAGGTCGGTGCATGTTTTGCCCAGGCATGTTTTGCCCAGGCCAAAGTAAGGTCGGTGCATGTTTTGCACAGGCCAAAGTAAGGTCGGTGCATGTTTTGGCCCAAGCCAAAGTAAGGTCGGTGCATATTTTTGCCTAAGCCATAGTAAGGTCGGTGCATGTTTTTGCTCAAGCCATAGTAAGGTCGGTGTATGTTTTTCCTGGGTAAAATAAGGTCATTGCATGTTTTGCCCAGGCCAAAGTAAGGTCGGTGCATGTTTTGCCCAGGCCAAAGTAAGGTCGGTGCATGTTTTGCTCAGGCCAAAGTAAAGTAAGGTCGGTGCATGTTTTTGCCCTAGCCAAAGTAAGGTCGGTGCATGTTTTGCCCAGGCCAAAGTAAAGTAAGGTCGGTGCATGTTTTTGCCCAAGCCAAAGTAAGGTCAGTGCATGTTTTGCCCAGGCCAAAGTAAAGTAAGGTCGGTGCATGAGGCCAAAGTAAAGTAAGGTCGGTGCATGTTTTTGCCCAAGCCAAAGTAAGGTCGGTGCATGTTTTGCCCAGGCCAAAGTAAAGTAAGGTCGGTGCATGTTTTTGCTCAAGTCAAAGTAAGGTCGGTGCATGTTTTGCCCAGGCCAAAGTAAAGTAAGGTCGGTGCATGAGGCCAAAGTAAAGTAAGGTCGGTGCATGTTTTTGCCCAAGCCAAAGTATGGTCGGTGCATGTTTTGCCCAGGCCAAAGTAAAGTAAGGTCGGTGCATGTTTGCCCATGCTATAGTAAGGTCGGTGCATGTTTTGCCCAGGTCAAAATAAGGTCAGTGCATGTTTTGCCCAGGCCGAAATAAGGTTAGTGCATGTTTGCCCAGGCTAAAGTGAGGTCGGTGCATGTTTTTGCCCAAGCCATAGTAAGGTCGGTGCATGTTTTGCCCAGGCCACCGTAAGGTCGGTGCATGTTTTTTGCCCAAGCCACAGTAAGGTCAGTGCATGTTTTTGCCCAAGCCACAGTAAGGTCGGTGCATATTTTGCCCAGGCCAAAGTAAGGTCAGTGCATGTTTTGCCCAAGCCAAAGTAAGGTCCGTGCATGTTTTGCCCAGGCCAAAGTAATGTCAGTGCATGTTTTGCCCAGGCCAAAGTAAGGTCCGTGCATGTTTTGCCCAGGCCAAAGTAAGGTCGGTGCATGTTTTTGCCCAAACCATAGGTAAGGTCGGTGCACGTGCTGCACAGACTTAGGTAAGGTCGGTGCACCTGTGGGTCTGTCCAGATTTCTAGAAACATAGAAAAGGAGAGTTTTGAAAGGGCATTTTATTTCATAAAAATCTGAGAAATTAGAAAATGATAGGAGGATAAGTTAGTAACCCACTGTAAAAGTTTCACGTACCCAGGAATTCTGTACTTTCAGATATAAGTCATTTTCTATGCATCTGTAGCCTAGAAGGATGAACATGTACTTTCATATAGTAACCTGAACATTACTACGGGTGTGTTTAGTCATCTTAAACTGTTAGCAGCATATTATAAGGATGAGTAACTCATTAGAAGCATGACTATGAGTATGTTTAGCCCCCTTAAAATTATGAAAATATGTCCGATAAGCATCATGCTAGTACTATCAAGTAAGAATATGTATGCCATGAAGGGAAAACAGCAGCATTCTGTGAGGTTGGACTTCGGTCCCTTCTGCGGGACGATGATACGTAACGCCGCGGAAGTAAAAGATCCCAGGGGACGGCGATACGTAACGCCCTGGTTTAAAATCCTATTGATTCAGTCTTCGGTCCCATTGTGGGGCGGCCTTTGTGGGACGGCGATACGTAACGCCACTGGGCCACAAGAATCTAGGTGGGAGTTCGCTCTTGGGTCTGCGCAGTACTCTTTCGTTCGTTGTGTGTGTGGGCCTTTTGTGTTTGCGGCAGCTGTCCGGTTCCGTGAATGACAATATTATGAACTCTCATAAAATGTGATAATAGGAAATTGTTCTTATACTGAGGTCTTGCTGCATGCATGGGTGTTTATACTAGTTAAAGAATCTATAGTTTTCTTGTTGAGTTATTTTAAGTAGATGATATAAAATGAACTATGCTACTGTTAACATCAGGAAAATGCATATAAATGATTATATAGATGCAAAGTTGATCCTAGTTTGTTAGGATGCCTACTGAGCGTCACACTCACCCATGTGACACACATTTTTCAGGAAATATAGAGGAGAGGTTGAGGTGGAGGCAGCAGCAGAGGAATAGAGTTAGCACAGTCTGTCTGGGTATGCTGCGGTCAAATGTTTTGCTATATGTAGGGTGTGGGGTGAAAAGCCCATGTGGGCTCATGTGTAATCTGGAACATGAACCTGTACTCTTTTTGGAGATTATGAATGGTTGAGATGCTTATCTACATTTCTTGTAACCTGTGGTTTCTCTCTCATGTGAATGTATGTATGTTACATAATATTGTGCTTCCGCGATACGTACGAAGTGATTGCTTCGGGGTCCGATAAAAAGAAAAAAAATATCCCCAAAAATTTGGGGATCGGATCCCGGGGCGTTACAACGTGGTATCAGAGCACGAGAGACAAACCATGGTTACAACCATTTCAGATGTTCCATAGTGGAGGAAGTGATAGGTTAGAGTGGGGAAAGGGTAGAGTATGTTTGGAACCATTTAAACCCTCACTCAAACTATTGTATGTTTTTCAGAACCATGCCGCCAAGAAGGCAAAGAGATCTTCCCCAGGCGGATGAGAGGGGATCGGGGGTAGATGACCCAAATGGGGCACATGACGGGGCTGTCCATGCCCCTGCAGTTGGCGGTGGGCAGGTGCCCAATGCGGGAGTCAACCTGGAAGGGTTCATGCAGAGCTTCCAAGGGTTGATGCAGGCCATGCAGCAACAAATGCTGCAGCAGCCCGCAGTCGCACCACGTCACGACCTGCCGGCACTTGATCGGTTCCTAAGGTTGGCGCCTCCTATCTTTAAGGGGGAGAGCCGTCCAGAGGTGGCTGAGTCATGGCTCAGCGAAATGGAAAAGAAGTTCCGCGCAATGCGGTGTCCCGAAGAGGAGAAGGTGAACTTGGCAGCCTATGTTCTGCAAGACCAGGCCGACTTGTGGTGGAAGGCCAAGATGCGGACCACCTTCTCGGACTACCACGACGGCGACATACTGTGGGAGGAGTTCTTGGCTGTCTTCCGAGAGAAGTATTTTCCAGAGCATGTGCGAGACGCGAAGGAGCAAGAATTTCTGAGTCTCGAGCAAGGGAGCATGTCGGTGGCCGACTACGAGGCCAAGTTTTCAGCTCTGGGCCAATATGCTCCGCACATATTCGATGACGCACGTCGGAAGGTGAAGAAATTTGTCAATGGGCTGCGCAGCAATGTCCGACGCTATGTCGCTACCCAAGACCCTGGCTCCTACCCAACGGCGTTGAGGCTTGCTCATCTAGCCGAGCAAGAAAATACAAGGTAATGGCTGAAGCCATAAAAGTTAGGAGATATATAAGGGTAAGTCCTAACCAATGTCCATTTATAGGTTCGCCGAGGAGCAGAAGTCATCGGGCAAGAGGCCTATGCAGGCCGGAGGGAGGCAAGACAAGGAAAAGGTGGCGCGCCAAGGACCGGTTCCGAAGGGCGGGCCGGGGATTCCGTTTTGTATCCAGTGTGGGCGCAACCATCGGGGACAGGAATGCTGGAGGACTGAAGGCAAGTGTTATGAATGCGGCGAGGGCGGACACTTTGCGAAGAACTGCCCCAAGAAGGCTCAGCAAAAGCCATTTTCTCCACAAGAGAAGATTCAATACAAAGGGCGAGTCTATGCGCTAATGCAAGAAGAGGCAGACAATACCCCGACCGTGGCTGAAGGTACGCTCCTTGTGGATAATGTTTATGCAAAGGTCTTGTTTGACTCGGGGGCTACACATACATTCATATCCACTAGTTTTGCCAACCAACTAAAGAACCCACCCCAAGCCACATTCTTTGGTGAAATGATAGTTAGCACACCAACCAGGAAACAAGTCCACACCAAGCTTGTGATCCCCACTATAGAAGTCAACATCAATGGGAGGATATTGCTGGGGGAAGCATACATCCTAGATATGAATGACTTTGACCTCATTCTGGGGATGGACTGGTTAGACAAACACTGCGCTCTCTTGGACTGCCATCGAAAGAGAGTGATTTTTCAGAAATCGGGGAAGGAGACATTCTTCTTTCAATGCCCTAAGGACAAGTCGGGAAGAATGATGGTATCAGCCATCCGGGCCTCCAAGCTGATCAGCAGAGGATGCGACTATTTCTTAGCCAGTGTGGAGCTTGAAGAAGGCTCCGTCAAGATTTTGGAAGACTTGGACATAGTCCGAGAATTTCCTGATGTGTTTCCCGAGGATCTACCGGGACTACCACCAGCTCGAGAGACAGAGTTCTCTATTGAGCTAGTACCAGGCACCGCACCCATCTCTGTTCCACCATACCGAATGGCTCCGGCAGAACTTGCTGAACTCAGGAAGCAATTGCAAGAGTTGCTAGACAAAGGCTTCATCCGGCCCAGCGTGTCCCCGTGGGGAGCACCAGTCTTGTTCGTGCGGAAGAAGGATGGGACCATGCGGCTGTGCATTGATTACCGCAAGCTCAACCAGGTCACCATAAAGAACAAGTACCCTCTGCCGAGGATTGAGGAGTTGTTTGACCAATTATCATCTGCCAAAGTCTTCTCCAAGATTGATCTGAGGACAGGTTATCACCAGATCAGAATCAAGCCCGAGGATGTGCCGAAGTCGGCCTTTAGGACTCGGTATGGTCACTACGAGTTCTTAGTAGTACCATTCGGGTTGACTAATGCACCTGATGTATTCATAGAACAGATGAATTAGATTTTCCGCCCCTATCTAGATCAGTTTGTCATGGTCTTTATAGACGACATCTTGATATATTCTGCCAGTCAAGAGGAGCATCGACAGCACTTGAGAGTGGTTCTGCAGACCCTCAAGGAGAACAAATTCTTCGCCAAGTTCAGCAAATGTGAATTCTGGCTAGATCGGGTTATGTTTCTCGGGCATGTTATATCCGGGAATGGCATATCGGTGGACCCTAGCAAGGTGGAAGCAGTGACAAAATGGGAAGCACCGAAGACAGTCATGGAGATTAGGAGCTTCCTTGGACTGGCCGGGTATTATCGCCGGTTCATCGAAGGTTTCTCCACCATTGCAGCCCCAATGACTAAGCTGACCAAGAAAGGAGCAAAGTTTATCTGGTCAAGGGAGTGTGAAGATAGCTTTCAGATGCTCAAGGAAAAATTGACTACGGCCCTGGTGTTGGCACTCCCTCGAGGGGGCGACGGCTTCACTGTTTACACAGATGCCTCTAGAATCGGCCTCGGTTGCGTACTGATGCAAAATGGCCGGGTGATCGCCTATGCCTCAAGACAGCTGAAGGACCATGAAAGGAACTACTCCACTCATGACCTGGAAATGGCAGCAGTGGTCCACGCCTTGCGTATCTGGAGGCACTATTTATATGGGGTTCGGTTTGAGGTCTTCACCGACCATCAGAGTCTCAAGTACATATTCACCCAGAAGGAACTCAATTTGAGGCAAAGGAGATGGGTCGAGCTATTGAAGGACTATGACTTCGCCTTACAATACCATCCGGGCAAGGCGAATGTGGTGGCGGATGCTCTCAGCCGAAAGTTGATGGCGCTGAGTTTGCATCGAGAGTGGGATATGATGGAGGGAGTGATCGAATCACGACCCGAGAAAGGGAAGCAGTTCGGTCTCCTAGCTGGGTTATCGCAAGACCTGCATACTTAGATAGAATTGCTGAGGCACAAAGGCAGGACATGGCATTGCAGAGACAACTGAACAATGAGGACTTCCAAATGGGAATTGATGGATTGATTGCATTCCGAGGAAGGATTTGTGTACCGGACGATGTGGAGATGAAGGACTTGATGTGAGAGGCTCATGGGTCAAAATTTTCCATCCATCCTGGGAGCACCAAAATGTTTCAAGATATGAAAAGGATGTATTGGTGGCCGGGAATGAAGCGAGACATTGCGGAGTTCGTATCAAAATGCCTCACTTGTCAGCAGGTAAAAATTGAGCACCAAAGACCTGGCGGTCCTCTCCAAACCATTGAAATAGCCCAATGGAATTGGGAACAAATCGCCATGGGCTTTGTGTCTGGACTGCCCATGACCAGAAGAAGGCATGACACAATCTGGGTAATCGTGGACAGGTTCACAAAAACCACACACTTCTTGCCCGTCAACAAGCAAACTCCAATTGAATCCTTGGCGAAATTATTCATCGCTGAGATTATTCGGTTGCATGGTGCACCTTTGTCCATCATTTCTGATCGGGACCCTTGATTCACTGCGAGGTTCTGGAAGAGTTTGCAGTAGGCTATGGGGACGGAGTTGCGGCTCAGCTCAGCATTTCACCCCCAGACCGATGGGCAATCCGAGCGTACTATCCAAACTTTAGAAGATATGCTGAGGGCATGCAGTATCGAATGGAGAGGAAACTAGGACGATCACTTACCCCTGATAGAGTTTGCATACAATAATAGTTATCACTCTGCCATCGGAATCATGGTTGGCGGTTTCGGCCGAAACCGATACGTTTCGGCCGAAACGTATCGGTTTTGGCCATAACCGATACGAAAAGGCCATTAATTACTGTAGCAGACCGAAACATAAGTAAGGTATCGGTTTCGGGCGAAACCGATACTGGTTTCGCCCGAAACCCGTCGGTTGCGGTCCGAAACTAAAAGGTTTCGGCCCGAAACTATAAGGTTTCGGCCGAAACACGATCCCTCACTTATGTCCTCCCCCGAAACCCCACTTAGCCGCTGCTGCCTGCTGAGTTTCGGCCGAAACCCTCCCCCTCCCCCTGCCGCTACTGTGCTGCTGCTGTCGGGTGCTGCTGCTGCCGCCGCTCTGCTGCTGCCGCTGCCCTGCACTGCTGCGGCTGCTGTGCAGCCTGTGCTGCACTGCTGCGCCTGCCGCCTGAAGCTGCTGCCTGCTGCGGCTGGTGCTGCTGCTGCAAGCTACTGCTGTTGCGCCTGCTGGAGCCTGGAGGTGGACAGGGAGAGGCTCCCTCTCGTCTTGCTGAGCACACCGGGAGGTCGGGGCCAACACAAAGAGGGTTTTGATTATTTTGTTTTAGGTAAAGCTCATTGGGTTAATTTAGGGTTTGATTATTTTTGTTATGTTATTTTGGTTGGGTTAAAAATTTGGGGTGAGCAAGCTTTGCTTAATAAATTTCTTCTAAGGGTGATTAAGGCCTTAAGGGTTAATTGCTAATTATACCCTAATCAGTTTATAGAAATTGGGACTTTTGTCTATTTTGATTTGCTTATGCTCAATTGAACTTAAATTAAGCTTCATTGAGGCATTTGGGGTGGGAGCATACATGAAAATATATTTTTGCAAGGATGATTAAGGGTTAATTACTAATTAAGCCCTAATTAGGTCATAAAAATTGGGGCTTTTGTCTATTTTGATTTGCTTAGGCTCAATTGAAGTTAAATTAAACTTCATTGAATATTTTGGGGTGGGAGCATATGGGTAATTACTTTTTTGCAAGGGTGATTAAGGGTTAATTGCTAATTAAGTCCTAATTAGGCCATAGAAATTGGGGCTTTTGTCTATTTTGATTTGCTTAGGCTCAATTAAACTTAAATTAAACTTCATTGAATATGTTGGGGTCGGAGCATGCGGGTAATTACTTTTTTGCAAGGGGGATTAAGGGTTAATTGTTGATTAAACTGTAATTAGGTCATAGAAATTTGGGCTTTTGTCTACTTTCATTTGCTTAAACTTAATTGAAGTTACATTAAGCTTCATTATAGAATGAGAGGTGGGAGCATGCGGGTAATTATTTTTTTGCAAGGGTGGTTGATAATTAAGCCATAATTTTTCTAATGTACTTACAACTATACTATTTTTGTTTGACTGTCTTAATGCAGCATCATGTCTAGACGTCAGCAAACACAGGAGCAGCAAGGGTAGGAGGATCCGGGGTGGGCCCACATGTCCTTAGTTGATGCTAAGAGAAGGAAGGTTAAATGTAATTATTGTGGTAGGGAGATGTATGGCGGAATTACCAGAGGCAAGCAACATTTGGCAGGGGTACGAGGAGAGGTGAGACAATGTGACCACTGTCCACGAGAGGTGCGAGAGGAGATGCGCCAGTGTCTTTTCGGGAAAAAGGAGAGGGTGCAACAAAGGGCTGAGGATGAGGAGGAAATTGCTGAGGAGATTTCTGGCAGAAGGGTTAGGAGGGATGATGATGAGGAAGGCACTGAAGATTCTGATCCGGAGCTGACTGAAGCAAGGGAGCGTGAAGAAGCCGCTCGAAGGAAAGGAAAGGCACCCATGGGTTCAGGAGGGACCTACTCCAGTACAGCTGCACGACGTCCTGATGTTGCTGCCCCGCCCCCGTAGACGTAGAGAGCAGGCCCCATGGACAGTTATCTCCACAGAAGGCCCCAGGCTACACAACCTAAGATCAAAAGTGCATTAAGAGGGGTCAAAAAATCTGCAGAAGTTGCAGGGCATGCATTTAAAAGCATCTGTAAATGGTTTTTTCATGCAGGTGTCCCTGCACATGCTGCTGAAAGTGAATATTTTCAACCTATGTTGGATGTCATAGCAGATGTTGGCCCTGGCTTGAAGGCGCCGTCACGTCGGGACATATACGGGCGTGGCCTTGAGGGAGAGGTTGAGGAGCTCCATCAGTGGGTTGAAAGTTTCAAGCATATATGGATGGAGAGAGGATGCACTATTATGTGTGATGGTTGGACTGGTACCACGAAAAAGTCCATGATTAACTTTTTAGTGTATTGCATCGAAGGTACAATATTTGTAAAATCTGTAGATGCATCAAATTTTGAAAAAAATGTCAATTATTTGTTTCATTTGATGGACAACATGGTAGACGAAATTGGTGAAGAAAATGTTGTACAAGTTGTGACTGATAATGAAGCCAGTTATAAGGCTGCAGGGAGGAAATTGATGCATAAGCGCAGGCATTTATATTGGCTCCCATGCGCAGCACATTGTCTTGATCTCATACTTGAAGACATAGGGAATGACAAACATGTGAAGAAGACGGTTGAAAGGGCACAAAAGATTACCCAGTATATTTATGGCCATCCTAGGATATTGAACATGTTCAGGGAGCATGCAAGTGGGGGGCGGGATATTATCCGTGCAGGGCCAACTAGATTTGCTTCAAATTTCATTTCTTTGGAGTCTCTGCATAGGTATACTATCGAACTCAATTATTACTTCTTTATCCTTATAGTTATGATCCGTATTTGATTCAAATTTTATTTCTTTGCACAGATATAAGAATGAGTTGAAAGCTTTCATGTACCACAATGCCCTGCGGGAATACATCGACAAGGGCAATGTTGATGCTCAGATGGATTATTTGGATGTCTGTCAAATCGTGGACAACAACAAATTCTGGGGCAGAGTAACACGATACATGAAAGTAGTCACCCCCCTCGTTAAGGTTCTAAGATTGGTGGATGGCGATGACAAGAATGATATGGGATATCTGTATGTGGCCATGGACCGTGCGAAATTGGAGTTGCAGGAGTCCCTTCCCAAAGAACATGCAAAGTGGTGGAAGATTATTGACCATAGATGGGACACCACATTACACCACGACTTGTATGCAGCTGGTGAGTGATTATTTGTATTCATATATTATTGACCATACATTAACTATATACAAATGCAGGTTATTTTCTGAACCCTCGATTAATGTACAATGCCAATGCACATGTTGATGCCGAGGTGCTTCAAGGCACTTTAAAAGTCATTGGTCGTTTATCGAGGACACAAGATAAGAGGCTTCAGGCGGAAGTAGAGGTTGACCTGTTTGATTTCATGAATAAGAGGTATAGAATTTACTTACGTAGTAATGCTAATCTATTATGTAATTTTTGTAGATGACCTCCTATAGAATGAGAAGTGGGACGTATTCTGACTCCCAATTACAATACGCAGTGGGAAGAGTGAGCCCAGGTATACTTCATCTTTGTGCTTTCTTTGCAATTACATCTTCCTTAATTAATTTTTATTTACATCTTATATTTATTTGTTTATGGTTGGTTGGTGTAACAGCTGACTGGTGGATCATGGTGAACAATAGAGAATTGGGCAGTTCTACATTGGCTTTCATTGCAATCAGGGTGTTGAGTCAAACCACATCAGCAAGCCAATGTGAAAGGAATTGGAGCACGTTCAGCCTTATACACTCAAAGGTTCGCAATCGGCTAAAGGCTGATCGGTTAGAGAAATTAGTGTACTGCCACTACAATATGAGGTTGAGAATAAAGAATATGAGGTTGAGACAACAGCTGTGAGACAAATGCGTCGCCGAGGATGCCGCCACAGAGATTGATGTGGATGTCTTATTTGATGATGATAATCCCTTGCAGTCTTGGGTGGAGACACGAGAGCAGGTTGATGAGCCCGTTTTTGATGTTGATGATAGAAGATGGGCAGAGGGCATACTTGATGAAGATGAGGCAAGAGATCCCGAATTAAGAAGCAAATCAAAGAGGGCCAGAGATACTCATGCGCACCAGTCTAGGGTGGTTGATGACACTGAGGAGCAGTTCGAGTTTGAGTCAGCTAGACACTCAGATACAGATAGCAGGCCAGTCACTCCTAGAATGTCCTCCTTAAGAAGAAGTACATCAGTGCATGGGCAAACTGAGAGGGCAAATGCTGCTGCTCGAGAGGACCCGGCAATTGAGGAGTTGAAGCAGATTTATGTGAGGCATACGCCAAGGGGAAAAGGACTCGTGTCAAACTTGATTGAAAAAAGCACTCCAAAAGAGAAAAAAGCATCCTCAAAGGTTAAAAGGCGACTGGTTTCTTATGATGATGATGATGATGATGATGATCATCCCGGAGGTGCTGCAGGTGGTACTAGTGCTGCAGGTGGTACAGGTGATGCAGGTGTTACAGGTGGTACTACTAGAGGATATTGTTCACCAGGTTACGAAGGTGGTCAACAGCAAGCAGCTATTTATGGGTCGTGGAATTATGAACCATCATTTCAGTTCCATCCATATTCGACCAGTGACTCTTCTCTTCCTCAAGATTCTTATGTTGATACTGGATTCGAATCAAGCCAACTAAACACTCCAAGAGGGATCCAAAGAGGGATGCAGGACTTGGCTGCCTCATTATTTGGTTATAGTGAATATAGACCATACATGCAACCTGGTTATGGGTATCGACATCAAGGGCCAGACGATGAGGGAGAATGTTCTTCTAGTAATTATTATCCATATTAGGTAAGAATCAATGAATTTTTGTAACATTTATTTTGTCTAAATTAGTTTATTGTACTGCTTCTATTAATGTACAATGGAATATGACTTTAACTTTCACATGCTCAATGTTTGAAGTTGAATTTTTGTAGTTGTCTACTTCAAAGTTATTGCATTAACTTATACAGTCAAATGCATGTGTAATGATTTTTATGATTTTTGTGATTTTTTGATTTTAAGTGATTATTTATATTTTTTATGATTTTTTTTTCAGATTTTTTAGAATTAATTTTAATTTTTTAACTTGTTATATGGGTTTCGGCCGGTTTCGGCCGAAACCGAGTCGATTCGGTTTCAGACCCGGGCGAAACCGAGTCCGAAACCGAAACCGCCATCCTTGATCGGAATGACACCTTATGAGGCACTCTATGGGCGGCCATGTAGGTCACCGGTATGCTGGTATGAAGCTGGCGAGAAGCAGATATTCGGGCCACAATTGGTGCAAGACTGCTCAGAGAAGATATCCATGATCCGACAACGACTCCTCACAGCCCAGAGCCGACAGAAAAGTTATGCAGACCAGCGGCGGAGAGAGTTGACATTTGCGGAAGGAGACCATGTATTCCTAAAAGTGTCTCCTACCAAGGGAGTCATGCGATTTGGGAAGAAGGGCAAGCTCAGTCCCAAGTATATCGGGCCTTTTGAGATTCTGCAAAGGGTCGGCGAGGTGGCCTATCGACTTGCACTCCCACCCGCTCTGGCACATGTGCATCCGGTCTTTCACGTCTCCATGCTCAGGGGATATGTCCGAGATGCCTCACATGTGATAGAATACGAGCCCCTGGAAGTTTGAGCAGATCTGTCTTATGTGGAGCATCCCATCGAGATCATTGACCGGAAGGAACAGGTATTGAGGAATAAAATCATCCGCCTGGTGAAAGTCTTATGGAGGAATTCTCATTCCGAGGAAGCACCTTGGGAGCCGGAGGACAAGATGCATCAGGAATACCCCCAACTATTCGGTGAGTAATTTTTCCTTAAAGAGAAGTTTTCTTCTTTCTTTTAACTCAATTTCGAGGACGAAATTATTCTAAGGGGGAGAGGATGTTATGACCGCTAAATAGGCACTAGCCAATCGGGTATAATTCGGACCCATAAGATTCAACGGGTCGGAAGTTTGGACTGATTAATTAAGAATCCTTAGAAAAATCGTAACTTAACATAGGAAGATCAGAAAAGGATGAAACCAGGCTCGTTAGAAAGCTTGGGCCCTTAGCCCAAACTCCTCTGTTGGGGAGGAAGCCCAATTCGCACCAGAACTTGGGCCTAGAGCCCTTTGGCTGACAGCTGTCACGAAGGGGTGTGACTGTTGGGGAAATTCGAAGGTAATTAATGGGAAATTCATAACTTTGCCTGTGGTTAATGAAATGACCTGAAACCAAGGCCAAAATTTCGAGTAGGATGTTAGCCACAACTTCTATGATGGGGTCGAGGCCCAATGCGGACTGGATAATAGAGTTGTGCCCAGATTATCTCGGGCTACCGAAAGGTCGCAATTTGAATAAGGGAGAATAAATGATAAACTTGCAAAAATCATAACTCGGGCTAGGGATACTGAAATTCGACGAAACCACGTTCCAAAGTTAGATATGGAAGCCCTCTTGATTTCATCTGAGTACATCTGAATCTAAATCCCAACAGGAGAGCGCTCCCACTCGCATTTATGACCAGGTAGATGAAGGGTCGCGACTGAAACAGAGGAGGAATAACGTTAATATTGCAAAAATCATAACTCATGCTAGAGTTGATGAAATTCGATGAAACCACGACTGAAAGTTAGATCTGGAGGTCCTCTTTATTTCATATGAAGACAGCCCAACCTAAATCCTATCAGAAAAGCGCGCCCATTCATATCTTTGACCGGGTAGACGAAGGGTCACCTATGTTCAAACCAAAGGGGTGCTTAGCATTGACCCCCTCTTTAAGCTAGCGACCTTTGGGCTGGGCTGAGCGTTACTGGACGTGGGAAAAGGCCTTGGGAGGCTTGAAAAACCTATATAAGGAGTGGGTTCCAAGAGGGATCAGCTTTTAGCAACACCTATCCTCAACATCCACCACCTGCGGTCTCACTTGGGAGAGAAGAGATGCGAGGGACCTTGGGGGGGGGGGGGGGGCGAACCTGCAGTTCCTAGGACGGCAAGCGGGGGTATGGGGTGTGGATCTCATCCCCGGATCGAAGGGTAAAGCTGAGGTGGATCTGGGGTGTGGATATTATCCCCGGATCGTCGGTTAACATCTCAAAGGTAGGCACCTAACCTTAAACTTTAGGGGTCGATGATGTATTAGAATGATTTTAAAATATATTTTCTACACTCTAAAAGAGGGATTAAGGGCATGTGGGGACTACCATCATGTTCATTCTGATTCTGTCTTTCATTAAGTTCTCTTGGGTTTCATAAGTTCCCACAGCCCCTAGGTAGGTCAGTAGTGTCTCCGAACAGAACATTTGATTAAGTCCTAGTAAGGTCAGTGCATATTTTTGTCCAAGCCATAGCAAGGTCGGTGCATGTTTTTGCCCAAGCCATAGCAAGGTCGGTGCATGTTTTGCCCAGGCCAAAATAAGGTCGATGCATGTTTTGCCCAGGCCAAAGTAAGGTCGGTGCATGTTTTTGTCCAAGCCATAGTAAGGTCGGTGCATGTTTTGCCCAGACCAAAATAAGGTTAGTTTATGTTTTGCCCGGGTCGAAATAAGGTCAGTGCCTGTTTGCCTAGGCCACAGTGAGGTCGGTGCATGCTTTTGCCCAAGCCATAGTAAGGTCGGTGCATGTTCTGCCCAGGCCAAAATAAGGTCAGTGCCTGTTTGCCTAGGCCACAGTGAGGTCGGTGCATGCTTTTGCCCAAGCCATAGTAAGGTCGGTGCATGTTTTGCCCAGGCCAAAATAAGGTCAGTGCATGTTTTGCCCAGGCCAAAGTATGGTCGGTACATGTTTTTGCCCAAGCCATAGGTAAGGTCGGTGCACGTGCTGCACTAACTTAGGTAAGGTCGGTGCACCTGTGGGTCTGTCCAGATTTTCAGAAACACAAAAAAGGAGGGTTTTGAAAGGGCATTTTATTTCATAAAAATATGAGAAATTAGAAAATGATAGGAGGATAAGTTAGTAACCCACTGTAAAAGTTTCATGTACCCAGAAATTCTGTACTTTCAGATATAAGTCATTTTCTATGCATCTGTAGCCTAGAAGGATGAACCTGTACTTTCATATAGTAACCTGAACATGACTACGGGTGTGTTTAGCCATCTTAAATTGTTAGCAGCATATTTATAAGGATAAGTAACTCATCAGAAGCATGACTATGAGTATGTTTACCCCCCTTAAAATTATGAAAATATGTCCGATAAGCATCATGCTAGTAATATCAAGTAAGAATATGTATGCCATGAAGGGAAAACAGCAGCATTCTGTGAGGTTGGACTTCGGTCCCTTCTGCGGGACGGCGATACTTAACGCCGCGGAAGTAAAAGATCCCAGGGGACGGCGATACGTAACGCCCTGGTTTAAAATCCTATTGATTCAGTCTTCAGTCCCATCGTGGGGCGGCCTTTGTGGGACGGCGATACGTAACGCCACTAGGTCACAAGAATCTAGGTGGGAGTTCACTCTCGGGTCTGCGCAGTACTCTTTCGTTCGTTGTGTGTGTGGGCCTCCTGTGTTTGCGGCAGCTGTCCACTTCTGTGAATGGCAATAATATAAACTCTCATAAAATGTGATAATAGGAAATTGTTCTTGTTCTGAGGTCTTGCTGCATGCATGGGTGTTTTATACTAGTTAAAGAATCTATACTTTCCTTGTTGAGTTATTTTAAGTAGATGATATAAAATGAACTATGCTATTGTTAACATCAGGAAAATGCATATAAATGATTATATAGATGCAAAGTTGATCCCAGTTTGTTTAGGATGCCTACTGAGCGTCACACTCACCCATGTGACACACGTTTTTCAGGAAATATAGAGGAGGCGGTTGAGGTGGAGGCAGCAGCAGAGGAATAGAGTTAGCACAGTCCGTCTGAGTATGCTGCGGTCAAATGTTTTGCTATATGTCGGGAGTGGGGTGAAAAGCCCATGTGAGCTCGTGTAATATGGAACATGAACCTGTATTCTTTTTGGAGATTATGAATGGTTGAGATGCTTATCTACATTTCTTGTAAACTGTGGTTTCTCTCTCATGTGAATGTATGTATGTTACATAATATTGTGCTTCCGCGATACGTACGAAGTGATTGCTTCGGGGTCGATAAAAAGAAAAAATATATCCTCAAAAATTTGGAGATCGGATCCCGGGGCGTTACAAGAACTCACCAGGTGGTGGTTTTAAAACCCTAGAGATACAGAAAACTAGGTCTGGAAATAGATGTCTGAGGTTGAAAACGTGCCAAAGAAAGTTTAAAAGCAATGATGCATAAACTAAGCTACATGCATGAAAAGACAAAGGAAGAGAGAGAGGGTTGCTCCCTATCAAAGAACTCCACCAAGGGTTGCTTCTCTATGTGAAGAAGGCTTCACGAACAATTAAGCAGAGTTTTTGGCACTAGTTATAGGGAAGAGATGTGCAGGAGAGAGTATGGGGGTCTATTTATAGTGGTTAGTTCTTGAATTCAGATGGAATTCTAGATAAGGCTCAAGCTTCAAATAAAAATAAGATTACTCAAAATTTAGAGTCTTAATGCTCTCTAGCCCATCTAGAAACATCTAGGGTCGTTCCTAGATACCTAGAACACAAGAAAACTGAGTTAGAATTTATGTAGGAATGTGCTATCGTGAGCAACCCTAGCTCGAGTAGGACTTAGAACAAACCTTTGTAACTGTTGGCAACAATTTTTGCCTACCTACATGTAGGGTGAACTATCACTTAATGAGGTGGATAGCAGATGAAACTTGCCCAAGTTGAAACAGCCTGTCCGGGGTGATGAAGACCTGCCCGGGGTGACAGCAGTAGCAGGGACATCCCCGAGGTGGACTGGGACCTCTCCGGGGTGAGCCTAGGTGACCTCATCTGCCAAGTATGGCAAGCAGCACAGCAGGGACACCTCTCCGGGGTGAAATAGCACAGCTGGGACTTGCCCGGGGGTGGCCCAGACCTCCCCGGGGTGCAACTCACCCGGTGAAACCTCCAGCAGCAACAACCCATGACCTCCTTGGGGTGAAACCCTACAGCAGGGACAGCAAACCCCACAGTAGGAACAACAGTCCAGTAGGCCTGCTCCAGTCAGATGGACCTCTCCGGGGTCAAGAAGTCGCTCAACAGGTACCTCCTCAGAGTGGAACAACAGCCCGGCAGGTGCAACAGACCTTCCCCGGGGTGAAACAGACCTGCAGGTGCAATAGCAGACCTCGTGAGACCTGCCTGGGGTGGAGATCTCCCCGGGTGAAACAGACCTGCAGGTGCAACAGCAGAGCCACGTGAGACCTGCCTGCGGTGGAGATCCGCCAGACCTCCCCGGGGTGAAAGAGACCTGGCCGGGTTGGAGACCTCCCAGGCCCGTAGGTGCAGCAGCAGGCCTCACCGCATGTCAAGCAAACCCGCTCGGGGTGAAACCAAAGGGGACCTTCCTGGGGTGAAATGGCAGTCGGGGTATGGTCACCCTATTCTTCTCCCCCCTTCCGGTCACCTCCCTGGCCAATGGTGATTATAAGGCGATTGTCACCTCCCTCTTCATTTGATATGGGATTTCTCCTTGACCTAGGGTGACAGAAAAAGAGAGAAAATATACAGAGAGGTGTCAAAAGGGGCGGGTCATTTGACCCCGTTGGAGGCGGCCGACCCCGAGGGGTGGAGCCCACCCCGCTGGCACCCAACGGGGTCAAATTGACCCCCGTGGGGTCAATTCACCCCGCTGGCACTCAACGGGGTCGAGCTGACCCCCGTGGGGTCAATTTGACCCCCCGGGTCCCCGTGTTCCAAAACAAAAAAAAAAGAAGAAAAATGAGAGGGGTGAAAAAGGGTTTAAGCCACCCCACCTTGAAAAAAAAAAAAGCAGTTTTTGAACCCCACCTTGTCAAATTCGGAGCGATTTCTCACATTTCTGTCAGAATCGGGGCAATTCTTCACATTTTTGTCAACCTGGGTCCCCCCACCTTCTATCAATAGACCCCCAAGGGTCCGACAACAATGTACAACACACGAAGCACCAAGCAACCAGCTCAAGGACTTTGTTTGTTTGTCTTGGCTTGTGAGGGGTAAGTCCTTGGGTCTTGTGTATGTGCCCTTAAAGGGTATTTTTGTAATTATGTCCCTCAGTGGGCCGTGTTTGTAAGTTTCTACGTCCCGGGGTGACTGAATTGTTTCGTTCTGGAATTACAAAAATATCCTCCCCGGGATCGCGAGAAACAAAATATCCTGTTGTTTGCAGTTCTACCCTGCAATTTCTTATAATTGGGGCTACGCCTCTGCTTCCCGCGTGAGTGCAGATCTTTGTACAGTCGACAACTCGTCGAAAACTCTTGCACCCACCGGGGCCATAAATGTATCCGGTGTATTCCACAAATCTTCTTTGTACATCGATCAGGGACAATTATAAGAAACCCTCCCGACTTTTGGGAATTGCATTTACACCCCTTTTTTGGTCAAGCTGACACGCGTGAGCCTTCTATGAAGTCCCCGGTCACCTCTTCGGTCCGAAAGTGTTGTCCGCTCAGTCCGACACTTAGATGTCGCCTCGAACCTAGGCCTATGTAAGGTGTGGTAAAATTACCAAAATACCCCTGTGACCTAGAAATGGTCTAGTCGCCCCCCCTAAACCCTTCATAAATGGCCTCAGTGCCTTGGAAAGTCAGGAACTCGGTCCTACTTCCGTCCCAACCCAAAAGTTTTAGGGGTACCCCTGGCTTGGTAAAATTATCAAAATACCCTTAGGAAGGTGAAATTACCAAAATACCCTTGGGGTCAAGGAAACATCCCGCCACTTCAAAATGCCTACGGCTCTTGCAAAATTGCATTGATCCTCCCTCTAAATTCAAGGGTTTTGTCCGAACTTCAAAGTCTTTGGCAAAATCCTAGCCTAGTAAATGTGTTGGTGGTAAATGAGTGGTCGCGGCGAGTCACCCATAAAGGTCTGCCCTCAACATCCGAACCTATGGAAGGGACTTTGGGATTTCTTTGGTAGTTAAACAAAGGTGTTCGGACGTTAAGCCGATGTAAATCAACACTGACTACAGTCAGTGGGGAGAGGTCCAGCACCCGAACCCAAATCGTCTGATACAATGTGCACCCACGGAATAGACCTCCACATATAGAGGGGAATGTTTCTTTTCAAAAAGAACATATTTATTTATCTATGATAAATTCCGTGGCCGACAGTAACGCGTCATCTGGGCCTGACATGAATACATGAAACACGTCAGCTTGATCAGCCGTGGTTAGGAATTTTTAAAATTTTCAAAAAACAACCAAATTAAGGAAATGCATCAGCCCGTTTTTTTTTTCCAAAAAAGGAAGTGGATTGTACCACCAATTTTATGGCATAAATAGAGGTAATACAATCCAAAGAGGAGAGGAGAGGTTCCTCTACCTCAGAAGGTAGCTACATGAGATTGTGCATTTTCATCTCCTTATACCAATCACATAAAGATACCCCAGGAATATATCTACCCCAGTTATATAAAAAATAAATAACTCTCAAGCAAATATTTTCCATATACACAGTAGTTCCCCGAAAAATGTTGGCATTGTGCTTTCTTTAGATACTCCAGCAGACCGCATGAAGAAGGATAAAAAGGAGCTTGGCATAGCCTGGTCTTCCATGAATTGCCTGCTGTGTTCTTAAGTAATTCCCCATCCTTTGGACAGAGTTGAAGGTAGGCCAAAAAGGCAACACCTGTGCAAAGGCACTCCAAACAGATCTGCTCACTGAGCAAGCGATGAAATAGATGATGAATATCTTTAGAATCGAGTCCGCACACCACACAAGTAATATCACAATCTGGTTTCCATTTTTGCCTATATAGTTTAGTTATAATCCATCATTGGAAGACCAACCACTTGAAAGCTTGGACTTTAAGAGGAGATTTCACCTTCTAGGCATGAGGAGCATTAGGTTCTGTTGTACTTCTCTCTTCCAACATTGAGTAGAAGGATTTAGCACTAAATAGCCCATTAAATTTTATATTCTTGATCAGTGTCAAACTGTAGAGTACTCAATACCTGCATTAAAGACAAATACTCTTCCTCCTCCTTGAGAGCTCGCTTGAGTATCAATTGCCAATTAAGGTTTCCATCTTCCACCTGATAACATTGTTGCACTTTTCCACTTTTTGCAGGCAATTGCAAAGATTTTGGGGTACCTGTCCTTAGAAGGATGACTCCCTACACCATATACTTCACCAAAAAAAACGTATTCCAATTCCATCATACCATCTGATTGTCTTCTATAAGTCAGCCTGGCTTGATGCAATTAAAGGAAAGCTGGCAGACCCCAGTGACGCGAATCGGCCTAAAGACAAACTTCGCAGTTTCTAATGTGGATGAATTTTGGGGCTCTAGCATAGAAAATGGGAAAAATTGACTCAAGTTTGGAGGCCAAAAATGGGTGTCTACAGGTATGTTCACTTGACAATCGGTTACTTCTGGTTTGTAATTTGTTTTCCTCATGCTTGGCTCTGAAACCAGGCTCTTCAAAACAAAACGTTTCTTACTGACCATAGAATAATTTACTGGTCTGTGGGAGAGGATTATTTCGGGACGACAGAGGCTGCACCATGACCACAGTGTTGGTACTGCTTGGTTGGTATTCCAACTCTGCCATGGAGTATTGTGACATTCACGTGCATCGTGTCTTCTTCTGTGTTTTGAAGGAGGTGGATTCTGATACTAAGTTGTGGAATAACCTTGAATATTCTCAACTGCTAGTGGAAGAGGATTTCGAGTTGGAGGTTTCCTCCAATGGGGCTGTCGAGATTTTTGCATCAAACTGTCTACAGAATCATCTCCATGTTACCTCATTCAGCGTGAATTGGACCTATGAGAAGGTCATCCAAGCATACAAATCATACAAGAAACTAGGGATTGCAAGAGGTCTAATGGGAGGTCAAAGAAGACCAGTCCTCCACAAAAGCCGGCACTGACTTTTTTGAACTCCAAATCTCACACATGTCAAGCTGGTACATCACTTCCAGATTTGGGGAGTTAAGGTTGACAATGTTAGTCCCATCATTGTTGCTGATGACGTGGATGGAGATAGAGCTGCTACTGAATCAACATCACAGAAGGAATTTATCGAGACAGTTAAAAATCCAGTGGTTAGGGAGAAGCTTACTATTTAGTGGGCTTTGCTTGGCGTGAAGTGATTGCACAGTTAATGTTCCAAATTGTTGATGGATTACATGAGGCAACTTCGAAATGGAGGAAGAAACTTAGAGCCTATTGACCTCAACATGAATTTCTGTGTTCAGAGTTTTTACACCAGGTGGAGCCGGGGGAGACATGGACGCCAGCAATATTGAGAAAGGAGTATCTTGCAGAGGAGACTGGCACAGATGACTCTCCTGAGTCCCATCATCCTGCGGAATGTTTCAACTGAATGGCCATCCATGGCTCCAGTGGAATGGTTTTCCACAATTACTGTTGGCATACAAATTCTGAAGGTGTCATCTATGGGATCTGGTGGACCGCTACCAATGGAAGATCCTGAAGTCAATTCAAAATTTTCCCCACTGGATAAGGCAATACAGGGGAATTTTCAACAGCTTGGGTTTTGTCTGACATCTGATTGTAGTAATGATGACTTGATTGCTAAGGCAAAAATTGTGTGCAGATTAAAAAAAAAGACCGCTCAGTTTCGGACACTTTTTCAAACTCAAGAATTTACTAGCTTTCCTACCATATCTTGCCTGGGGCAGAGGGAGCCTACGAATCTTTTTGAAGGACTACCACTGTGAAGACCTCCCCCAATTGGCCTCAGTCACACATGCAAGAAGACAAGACTATCCAGCCACAATGAGGAGATAATTGTCCATGTTTCTGCTGTTTCATGGAGAGTTGAGCTTTAGTTTGGTTTTTATATTTTTTTTCCTGCATGTCAGTGTAATTTTGCCCACTATTCAGTTTCTTTTGGTAGTTCATAGGTTCACTTGTGGACGAGGAGCCTCTCCTTACCTCCTCGTTTGTACTGCTTCTATTTTTTAAATAAAATTGTGGAAAATCCACATAATTTCCAGCTGTTCTAGTTCAGTCTCAGGTGGTTTGATAACTACCAATGTGTGCATCTGTAAAAATGTTAAAACAAATCTTTAGATTAATTCTCTTTGAAGGTAACTTCGAGAAGTTAACAACTCTTATTATTCAAAATGCAAAATTTATTAAATTAGTGAGAATTAGAACATTTCTGTATTTGATCACAACTTATTTGCTCAAAATTGTTCTAATTTGTGCTGAACCCTGTGGCACCTGATTGATATTTATCCCACAGTTTCTGGCATATGTGTGATTGAATCGATATCTGTTAGAGCGTTCCAGTTTGTTGGTCTAAATCATGGTATGCATACAAATTATTTGAGTAATACATTTACTTTGCTACTAAAGTATTCTGCATATGATGGTGGTCATGGAAATATTTTCATATAGTTCTTGAAAAGATGATCTTCCTTTTAATGTGGTGCACAGCTGAATTACATTCATCTTGTGTCTACTACAGGTGGTTGTCCTTAAGTGGCATACGCAGGAAGAACACCTCACCAAAGTTTCGGAAGAAGAAGTATGCATTTATTTCTTTCCGCCTTTCTTGCATATTTACATTACTACTGGCTGATACTGGATGATATGGTAAATTGGATATATAGTATGGTTAGCATTAACTGTCAGGTTGTCTTTGATTTATCAGATCTTATGCACACTCACAAGATGCTCCGATGCCATCCAATGTCATGGGTCTGGAAATATTTTTGGTGTTCTTACAAGAGCAGAATTGGGCAATTCAGATTGGGATCGGCCATAGGCAATCCAATTCTAGGCCTTAAAGTCCAAAATTTAGAAAAAGAAAAAGAAAAGGAAAAGGGTGCAGTGCTGGGCTGGATTGGCTGGTGTTGAACCCTAAAAAAATTCTCCAAAGTGCAAAACCACAAAATAAAAAGAAAGAGGAGAGGGAGATTTTTTTAAAAAAAGGAGTAACCGGCCTCTACCTCTCCTTGCACTGGCGTCACCAGGAGCAGACCCGGCCTCTGCAAATCCAGCACTGTCACTAAGATCAGGCGAGCCTTCATCTGGGGTTGTTGTCGGCCACCGGTTGCCTCTGGTGCAGATCCGGCTTGTTCAGTCCCGTACCGCAACTTCATCCCTGCTGTGCCTTTTGGTCGCCTTCCCTAGCCTCTATCACCGGAGTTCCCATGGCGATGCCGAAGAAGCCAAAGATCAGCTGTGACACCGACCAAATGCGTGTGTGGCATCTGGGCCATCAAGGCTAAGCAGGGCGAAGCCTCCCCCCTGCCATGAAAAGAAGACGTCGACAGAGGAGAACGCTTTGGCTCCCAGGTCCCACCTCACCGACGATGTTTGGACAGCGGGCTTCGCCTCCAACCCTGCAAGCCCGACCCTCTCTCTTTTCGCTGTGTCCCAGGTTTTGCGCTGGACAGCACTAGAGGGACCCCCCACCTTCGGTCAGCAAGCGGAGGGACCTCCCTCCGGTTGCGCCGTACCAGGGAGTCCCCCCTCCGGTCACGCAAAGTCGGGGGGGACCCCCTCCGGTCACGTAGCAGCCGGAGGGACCTCCCTCCGATCGCGCCATACCGGAGAGAGCCCCCTCTGGTCTCGCAAAGGCGGGGGGAGACCCCCTCCAGTGTCTTTGCCCTCTCTCTCTCTCAATTTCTCTTCTGTTTTCCTCTTTTGCCCCTCCTTTCTTAACTGGAGGCGCTAAAATGTCCAAAAGAGGAAAACGACCCTTCATCTCTCTCTGGTGGCTCATCCCCACCTCTATAAATAGGAGGCTTTGGCTCATTTGGAAGGTGGCTGGCATCTCTCGACTTGAGGCACTTGGCGACCTTGAAGGCTTGGAGAGCTTGGCACAAGGATCTCTTGAAGACTTGGAGTTTCTTGAAAGCTTGAAGGCTTGAAGACTTGGAGTTTCTTCAAAGTTTGAAGGCTTGGAGATTTGAAGATTTTCGTTGTTTACAAAAACCCACAAAGGGTATGTTGCCTACGTACCCCTAGCTTTGGGGATATGCCCCTATGGTTATGAAAAGCCATTTGAATTTCAGAAATGGCCAAAGTTCATGGAAAAAACCTTGGAAATCATGGGAAAAATCTGTTATGTGCAAAAATTATAGAAATACCTTGCAACTTTGTAAACTTGTTGAAATATCCAAGAAAGTTGGGAAAAACCCTGATGTTCAAGAAAAATGGGGGAAAATCCTAGAAGTTTGACAAACTAAAAAAAATAATCAAACCCTAAAAGCTTAAAAAATAGCTAAAAGAGGGTTAAGAAAATAGTTAGCGAAGCAAAATCAAAGGTATTTGAAGAATTGTATAATAAATTAGGAACCCGAGAGGGTGAAAAGGATATATTTAAACTTGCTAAATTAAGAGAAAGGAAAACTAAAGATTTTAGATCATGTTCGTTGCATTAAAGGTAAAGATCAAAGGGTTTTAATTACGGATTCTGAGATTAAAGAGAGGTGGCATAGTTATTTTCAGAAGTTAAGATTGCGTCAAGGATTTCTCTTTAGAAGGTGTCTAAGAGTCAACAAGATTTGATAAATATCAGTATTTCAAGTATATTAAGATGTCAGAAGTGGTGGATGCTTTAAGGAAAATGAAAGTGGGTAAGACCTTAAGACCAGATGGCATACCTATTGAAGTATGGAAAGGCCTAGGAGACATTGGTATTCAATGGCTAACTAAACTTTTCAATAAAATTTTAAAGGAACGGAGAATGCCAGAAGATTGGAGAAAAAGTGTTGTAGTTCCTTTCTATAAAAATAAAGGAGATATTCAAAGCTGTAATAATTATCGTGGAATTAAGCTTATGAGTCATACTATGAAACTTTGGGAAAGAGTAATTGAAAAATGCCTCCGTTGTATGACTACTGTATCGGAAAATCAGTTTGGTTTTATGTCAAATGGATATACTACAGAAGTTATTTTCTTACTACGATAGCTAATGGAGAAGTATAGAGAGATGAGAAGAGATTTGTATATGATTTTTCTTGATTTGGAGAAGGCGTATGATCGAGTACCGAGAGAATTGATTTGGTGGACATTAAGAAAGAAATGAGTCTCTCAAGAATATGTTGATTTAGTTAAGAATATGTACGAATGTGTTATTACTAGTGTTCGAACTATTGCTGAAGAGACTTGCAAATTTTCAGTTTCTATAGGTTTGTATCAAGGTTCTGCACTAAGTCCATATCTTTGTCTTAGTTATGGATGAAGTAATAAAATAATTGCATGATGATATCCCTTGGTGTATGTTATTTGCAGATGATATTATCTTAATTGATGAGAGTATTGATGCTTTAAATGCTAAGAGCGTTGGAGGCATATCTTGAAGTCTAAAGGTTTTAAAATTAATAGGAGCAAGTCAGAGTTTATGCATTGTAATTTTAGTAATGGGAGAGTGGTACATGAAGACATGGTTCTAATTGATGGACAAAATATTCCGAAGAGTAGTAGCTTTTGGTACTTAGGGCCTATCATACAAGAGAATTGGGAGATTTATGATGATGTTGCACATAGGTTAAGGCAGACTGGTTAAAATGGGGAAGCGGAGTCTTTTGTGATTATCGTATGCCTGTGAAACTCAAAGGGAGGTTTTATAGAACGGCTGTGAGACCTGCTTTGTTATATGGTACCGAGCGTTGGGCAGTATGAAAGGAACACATTCACAAAATATGTGTAACAGAGATAAGGATACTGAGATGGATGTGTGGCAAAACTATGAAAGACAAGATTAGGAATGAGCACATCCATAAGGACTTAGGAATAGCCCCATTTGATAGTAAAATGAGAGAAAATAGACTCAAGTGGTTTGGACATGTATTTTGTCGCCTTAACTCAGCACTGGTTAAAAGATGTGATCGAATCTTAGTTGATGCTAGTAAAAGAGCTCGGGAAAGAGCTAAAATGAGATGGTACGATGTTATTAGGAAGGACATTAGTTTCTTAGGTTTAAATATGAATATAGCACTGAATAGAAATCTTTGGCGAAACATGATTCATGTAGTCGACCCCAAATAATTGGGATAAGGCTCTGATGATGATGATGAAGAGGTAGTCTAGATGATGTTCACGATCTTAGTAGGTATGAAATCTTGTAACCCTTGGAGAGAGAAATCTTGAAGGGGTGACACGATATGCCAAACCATAGCCTTCCTAAGGAGGATGTTCTTTGCACCTGATACTAAGGTCCTTCCATCTGATGAACTTAGTTGTACTTTCATTTTATCTTTCTTTGTTTTCCAGTGAATACTTCCATTAAGGACTCCTTCTGTTTGATAACATGGAAGATGGAACCTTTTTACGAACATCGTTTAAATGTTTTATCTGTTAGGTAAAGACCTTGGTCTTAGCACCATCTACCACTTGAAAGTAGTACAACAGAGGGATCAAGCAAAATACTTAAAGTTGTACCTCATCTGCATCTATGTTCCTGAGGTGCAATGTAACAGTCCAGATGTCCTTATGGGGAACTTTGACCATTATAGTTCTGGAACTTTGGTCGTTAGGGGATATATGGGAGAAGCCTTTTCACTGCTTGGCGAGGTGGCTATGGTTCAGAGTATTGATCGGGTGCAGATTCTTCTCGTTGTTCTACACATTTGGCATCTAACCACAGCTAGGCCCTCAGGCACGGGTCATTCCTGTCAATGAGTTCGATGGGTCACCTCTGGTGAGCAAGCGATGTCTTGGGTGTTTCCACAGCTCAACATGAATGGTAGTTTCGGCACTAGGATGCTCTGCTGCTATGGATGCACCATTGCATCATTTATATGGACCACTTTGAGGGATTGCAGCTGAATACTACTTGCTTTTTTCTGCTTTTCCTGTTTTTTTCAACCATCTTGCCTATCATTTCCATCATTGCTGTGATCCCTTCCTTGTGATGGCAAATCATATTGGCTATCTGAAGCGGATAAGCTTGCCCCGAAGGAGAGTATCTTGCTGGTGGTAGAGGCTGGGGAGCTGCAAGCCGGCTACCCAATAATTGTGGTTGGATTAGCCCCCCTGTCCCTACCCTGGATTCTTTATAAGCTGAAGAGACTTGAAGTTCAGTGGCTCAATATCCATGCTCTGGAGCTGAGAAATTGCCTCTTCACCAAGTTATTACCTCTTGACATGGGGCATTTTCCATCAACTCTTGTTCAAATGGGAAGGGTCTAAATGGGTTTACTTGCACTAATA
Source organism: Amorphophallus konjac (assembly GCA_022559845.1). Taxonomy (NCBI): domain Eukaryota; kingdom Viridiplantae; phylum Streptophyta; class Magnoliopsida; order Alismatales; family Araceae; genus Amorphophallus; species Amorphophallus konjac. The sequence goes on along the minus strand of CM040122.1, from coordinate 10,646,596 downwards.
GTTAAACAAGAAAACACGCTCGTGTAACCCTGGGAGATATCTACTTTTTTTTTGGCTTGTAGTTGCTTCCTGAGATCATAAACCCTTCTGTGGTCTGCTCTCTTTTCTTGGAAGGCCATCTTCCTCTTCCTGCTTTGGTGTGTGGTACTTGATAGTTGGTTTACCTGAGTAAGTGCTAGCAAAATCCTAGTCATAGGCCTGGAATTTCAATCATTTTCCACTTTCCTGAATTCTTTGAGCCTCTTTGATGTGTTCATAAAATTAACTCCTGTTTGTAAAATTGAGTGACTCCTCAAGTCAATCCTTTGCCTGTTGTTTCTTGTCTGCTTCTTCCTTTCCTTTCCTTGCCTTTTCTCAGTGTCATTGTCAAGTGCCAAACTTGAGGCTTGGGCATGGTATGGTCTTAATGCTGGCTGGCCTTGCCATACCTTTCGTGGATTCATGTTTATGTGTGTGCATGTATTATTGTGTTTGTATGCATGTATGTGCATGCGCTAATGTGTGCCTGCCTGCTTGTATATGTGCATGTACATCTGTGCATCTTTGTGTGTGCTTGCATGTGTTCACACATGCATGCATGTGTGTAGGGGATTGGGTAGTTCAGGCTGTAATTGCCACTCATAAGATTCCAAATTTGATGTAAGTATGGACTTGATAATGACCCTTTCTTTGATGGCTGACTAGCATGCTGCCTTTTTGGAGAATCATTTAGCATTAATTTTATTTGCGGGGAGGGTGATGTATGGCATCTGTGATAATTCTGAATCCAGTATTAGTTTGGTTGCATTTAAAATCATGTAGCAAATTTTATGACAAGGATAAGAACTCTTTGGAGTAACAAAAAGGTCAACGGAGCCAATCCAATGAAATCTGTAAAACATCTATTTAACTGGGTTTCTGCTTCTATGTGGATTGACAGTTTTTGTTTATTAAAGTGAATAGTAGTGTTAACCATCCTAGTGAGCTGTTCATCATTGTGATTCTTTAGAAATTTCTGAGTGCTTTTCGTGCAAAAACAACACAATAAAGGAATTTTCCCTTTTCGTGGAAGATGGAGTATCAGAATTCATGCATAAATTGTAGAACATACTTGTTGTGCTGGATGGGATCACCCTAAAATTCCGGCTCCAGTATAGTCCTTTCTATGCATTCAGTCTTTTTGTGGATAGTGGGTAGTGTCATAGAGATGGTATCCTAACTGCTCAGAGGTCAAGTGGTAAACATCAGACCTCCACCACACCCTAGCATAAATGGAAATCCTTGACCCCACAGGTGAGATCTGTACAATATGTGAACTTGCTATCAGTTATTCTCACATGAATTTAAGCTAATTCATTGGACATGTTTACACCTTTTATTTATTTATTTATGAAGAATCATTGTCTATCAGTTAAAGGATGATAAATACAATTTAATCTATTTTTCTATATTGGTGAGAAGAGTTAGATACACTTTTTAGTACACTAGGATGCTTTTGCTTACCCTGCAAGAAAGGTTGTACTATCTAGACATCGTAAATGGCTAGACCAACTAATATATGTTATATTTACAATGGTATGTTTACTTTTTGTAGGAAGTGAGATACTCTGAAGCAGTGAAACATTTGGAGTTTGATCGTCACCTTGGACCTTATGCTCTAGATCACTTTGTGGAATGGAAGCAAATCTCGAACTACATCACAAAGAGTACAACCGAAAGAATTGGTAAACTATTTGACACAGAAAGCTTTCAAAAGTATTACCATGTGTTTGCTCATGCAAGTAGTTACTCCATGATGAGATTTGATGTCTGCCTAGTGTAGGCCAATTTCTTATCCTGGATATGAGCAGTGTACTATGTGCTGTCTATTAATGAGATTTTACTCAAGGAGGCTATTTTTGATTACCATATGATGTCAACAAAGTGAAAGAAGGGAGATACGTCATTGTCATCTTATAACTGATCAATGTTTTTCATTGATCATGAGACTTTTACATGTGTTTTCATCCTAGTAACGACCTATGGTACAGTGCTGTTTGCCTTTGCGTAAGATTTTAACTTGATGCCTTACTTTGAATTGATCTGGAATCTTCCTCTGTATCATTGACAGATGCATCATATGTTCCCTCCATGAAGTTTGTAACAGTTATTTTGCTTCATGTCCTATGTCTGCAGTTGAAAGCCAGCAAGACATTGCCGATTTTTCTCACCATTATACCCATTCCCATGACCTGAGAGTTTTTTTGCAAGGTCAATATGACCCTAGAGTTCAAGTCTAATATAGCTTGAATTGTTTAAGTTATAAGAGAGAGAACCCCAGAGTTGGAGGAGCCAAGGAAGGAAGGATCAAGGATCGAGCATGGATCAACCGGCTTGGGGCTGATCCTGCTCAGCTGATCCGATCTGATCTTGGGGCCTATCCAGCTGATCCATCCTTGGCTTGGACTGGCCCTTCTTTTTCCATTAAAAATATTTAAAAATATGAATGAAAAAGACATACCTTACATGTTGCAGGTAGTCAACATCAGTCTTTTATTGGTAAATAACTGGATCCTTTAGAGGCACATCCCTCTTGATATTAGAAATTATCTAATTGCAGATAGGAGCGATGAGACTTGGAGGGGATCTAGTTGCTCTCAAATAAATGTCCTAGTTTCGAGAGTGAGAGCAAGAGATTAGGAGGGGAATTCAGAGTGAGAGAAGGAGAGGAAGTAAGAGAATGAGAGAGGGAAAGAAGGAGAGGAAGTAAGAGAATGAGAGAGGGAAAGGAGGTTAGAAAGGGAAGGGTTGAGGATGGAGAGTGTAGGAAAACAGGGGCAGAAATGTAATTTTTACTTTATTGAGACTTTTTGCCCTTTATTTCTGGTCACCCTTGTCTTTCTCTTTTTTTATAAGAGCTATTGTATAATTTTAGAACTTGGGAAATCAATATATATGTGGGGTGGACTAGACAGCAGTTCTGTTCGGCCTCTCTTTCTCTTCTCTTCACACCAGCCTCTTTCCCTTTCATGGTATCAAAGCTAGCCTTCCTGGGTGCCCTTTCTCTCTTCTTCGGTGGTTGGAAACTCTTCTACTATGGGCACATCCCTCTCTAGGGCCTCTTCTTTCTATTGTAGGCAGAAGACACCCCCCCTCTTGCTCCCTTACAAGCTACTTCTGCAGTTAGTGACAAGCTACTTCTGAACCCTTACAAGATTGTAGGATGAACTCGACTGTTATTGCATGGCTAAGTGGACTTCTCTTGAAGATCAAAAGACATTCTTGTCTCTCTAAGAGGATGATCATATTGTTAAATTCTCGGGTAATCTTAATGCTGACTACGAGGCTCTACATGGACAGATCTTGAATATGGATCTGACTCCCTCCATCGAGGAGACGTACTTCAAGGTTCTCAGTGAAGAACAATGGCATCAGGTCATGGGAAGCAAAACTGTTGTTTTTTTACCCTCTGAAGTTGGGGAGTCCTTTTCTTACCAATTCCTCTAGTAAGACTACTCCGAGTGGTGGAAAGAAGTGCAGTGAGAAGAAGTGTGGACATTGTGACTGCACAAATCATGATTCTGATTTTTGTTGGGAAAAATACTTGGAAGAAATGCCCGCCAAGTTCAGGAATGGAGAAAAAGGACAAAAAGCCCGGAGCAATGTTGCAGTCACTCAGGCTTCTGTCCCTTCAGAAGAGTCTACTTAGGATCGGCCTACGTCCACTGCGTTAGTGGCGCTCTCCATCTTAGATATTGCAACACTCCAGTGGTTCCTTTCATAGCTTCAAAGAACCTCTGAGACCCCGTCTTCTTCCACTCAATTAGGTATACACGGTGCTGCCTTAAGTGCTACTACTCAATCTCCTGGGAATTCTTGGGTGATCGACTTTGGTGCCACTGAACACATGACCAGTATATCTACTTCTTTTAGTTCCTTCTCCCTGTCCTCTACTTAAGATAGTCACCATCACTGATGGCACTTGAGCTACCGTGGCTAGCAAGGGTTAGACTCTCTGATCGCTCGACCCTATCTTCTACCCTTTATGCTCCATCCTTTTTCTATTAATTTACGTTTGGTGAGTAGTATTACCAAACAACTGCGTTGTTCAGTAACCATTTTTCCTACTCACTGACTCACTGTGTGTTTTAGGACTTGGAAAACGATTGGGATTGGCTGTGAGGAAGATGGCTTATATTTGTTCATGCCTGGAGGGGCACTTGCTCTTCAGTCCTCTGCACGTCAGCACGTGAAAAAATGTGTTTAGGAGATTCAACTATGCACTCTAAACTAGGGCATCTTTTGTTTCATACTTTAAGAGTCTTGTTCCCATCTCTCTTTTAGTTTGTTGATGTGGCATCCTTTCCATGTCAAGTCTATCAGTTAGCAAAACAATGTAGAATTCAGTTCCCTTATTCAATGAATAAGAGTTCCACTCCTTTTGGACTGGTTCATTCTGATGTATGAGGACCTTCTCTAGTTCCCTCGTAGATGGCTACATATATTTTATTACATCTATTAATGATTTTTCCTATTGCTCATGGCTGTATTATTTCAAATCTCGAGATGAAGTTCCATGCACTATTCTAGTTTTTTGTAATATGGTTCAAACTCAGTTTGCCCCAAAAGTCAAAGTTCTTCGTTTTGATTATGCTTGAGAATAATTTGCCCGGAGTGTTAATATATTTCTTGAAGATGAGGGTGTTATTCATGACCCATCCTGTGCCTGTCCACCATAGCAGAACGGCGTTGCTGAACACAAAAAACGTCACTTACTTGAGATAGATAGAGCACTTTTGTTTCAGTGCCACTTACCCAAACATTTCTGGGCTGATGTTGTGCTGACTGCAAATTATATTATCAATCGTATGCCGTTTCGGAATCTCTGCAATCACTGCCCTGTTACCATTCTTTTCCCGGATAGGCCTTTCTTCCCTCTATTCCCTTGTATCTTTGGTTGCCTGTGCTTTATCCATACTCTTGGTCGTGGCAGTACAATGCTTAATCCTTGGGCTGTTCGGGGTGTCTTTCTTGGGTACTCTTCTACTCAAAAGAGGTATTGTTGTTATGATCCTCTTTCTCATCATTTCTTTGCCCTGAAATATGTTACTTTTTTTTTGAGTTTGAGTTCTACTATTCTTTTCGGAGTCAGCCTCACGGGAGACTCCTACCATCCCACCTTCCATTTCCTCTACCTTTATCACCGCTTGTTACCGTCTGCCACCTTTATACCTTCTAGTTCTGCCACAAATGGATCTGCTCCTATTCATGCTCCTGTTCAGGACAGTCAGGTTGATGCTATACTGGATACTAAGAAGCAACTTATCACCTACAGGTGGAAAATTTTTTTTAAGGGCAAACCATCTACTAATCAGCTAATTCCAGAGGTGGTTGAATCTTCGGGTCCACCTGACCAACAAAGTAATGCAATTGACACTGAATTTGATTTACCCGTTGCTGTTCGCAAGGGAGTTCGGGACTACACTAAATATTCCATCTCTAAGTTTGTTAACTATTTTCGTTAATCTCCTTGCTACTACTTTCTTTCTTCTTTTGTTCCACCTCTATCTCTACTAATATCTCTAAGGCTTAGAAGGATCCGAAATGGCAGCAAGCAATGGAAGAGTTAAGTTCTCTTGACAAAAATGGTACGTGGGTCCTAGCTGATCTTCTAAAGGGTAGAAATCCAGTTGGGTCAAAGTGGCTGTACAATATTAAATATAATGTAAAGGGTGTGATACAGAGGTACATAGCTAGACTTGTTGCAAAGGGCTTTACCTAGACTTGTGGAGTTGATTATCAGGAGACATTTGCTCCCGCGGCAAAGATGAAATCTATCAGGATCATTCTTTCACTTGCTGCTTAATATTCTTGGTCTTTGTACCAATTATATTTCAAGAATGCTATTTTGAATGGTGACTCAAAAGGAAGAAATGTAATACTGCGACCCCCTGGAGTTGGCACAAAAGGAAAAGTCTATCGCCTTAAAAGGGCTCACTACGGGCTAAAACAATCACCTAGAGCCTGGTTTGATAGACTCCATCTTGCTATGATTGGATTTGGTATCAAGCAATCAAATGTGGATTGTACTCTATTTTTCAAATGGATGGAACGACATGTTACCACATTACTGGTCTATGTTGATGACATGATTGCTATAGGCAATGATGAAGGTGAGATTTAGAAACTGAAAGAAAACTTAGCTATTGAGTTTGAAATTAAAGACTTGGGTGAGTTAGATATCTTTTGGGCATTGAGGTGGCCAGGTCTCAAATGGCATCTATGTTTTTTTCAAAAACAGTACACATGAGATTTGTTGACAGAGACTAGGAAGATGGGGTGTAAACCTACAGCTTCAACAATTGAATTAAATCAGCAGTTGACAGAGATAGCAGGCGAAGAACTCTCACTTGAAGACAGCAGCATGTACTAGAGATTGATAGGAAAGCTCTTACATTCATCTCTGACTCACCTGGACCTGGCATATGCTGTGAGCATAGTTAGTCAATTTATGCATGCACGGAGGACGATACATATGGTAGTGGTGGACTGCATATTAAGATACTTGAAGTCCTGTCCAAGGAAGGGGATTCTTTTTTGATAGGCTAATAGCTTAAAGCTTGAAGGATATGCAGAAGCTGATTGGGCTGGGTCCCGTCATGACAGTGGATCAACTTTTGGTTATTGCACCTTTCTAGGCAGCAATTTGGTCACTTGGAGAAGTAAAAAGCAAACTGTTTGTGCAAGGTCTAGTGCCGAGGCTGAGTATCAGGTGATGGCACATGGATTAGTAGAAATACTATGGCTAAAACTCTTCCTGTCAGACTTGGGAATACTTGTTGAATTGCCTATGAAGCTCTACTGTGATAACAAAGCGGCGATCAATATTGCAAATAATTTTATCCAGGACGACAGGACTAAACACATTGAGATTGACTGGCACTCTATCAAAGAAAGGTTTGACTTTGGAGAGCTTTGTTTGCCTTATGTCAAGTCACAGTCAAATTGCAGACATCTTCACAAAACTATGACTGAAGCTTAGTTTAACTCTACCCTAGATAAGCTGAGCATGGAAGACACTTATCCTCATCTTGAGGGACAGTGCAGGAAAACAGGGGCAGAAATGTAATTTTTGCTCTATTGATTTTTTCCCTTTATTTATTGGTCACCCTTGTCTTTCTCTTTTTTATAAGGGCTGTTGTATAATTCTACAACTTGGGAAATCAATATATATGTGGTGTGAACCAAGGATGTCAATACCGGTTTTGGTTTCGGTTTCGGCCGAAACCGGTTCAAAACATTCAAAAAATATGGATGGCAGTTTCGGCCGAAACCGATACGTTTCGGCCGAAACGTATCGGTTTCGGCCATAACCGATCCGAAACACACATTAAACACTGTAGCAATCCGAAACTAAAGGGGGGTATCGGTTTCGGGCGAAACCGATACGAGTTTCGCCCGAAACCAAACGGTTTCGGCCCGAAACCGTTTGGTTTCGGCCGAAACTAGTGATTTTATGGCAAGTGTTGGCCCCCGAAACCCCATAACCCACAGGTTTCGGCCGAAACCTTCCCCCCCTGCTGTCTAGCCTGTCTGCGTCGCGGGTGGTGTCTGCTGCTGCCGCTGCCGCTGCTGCTGTGCCTGCCGCTGCTGTGCGCCTGTGCTGCTGCCGCTGCTGTGCTGCAGCTGCTGCTGGCGGCCTGCTGCTGCTGTGCTGCGGCTGCTCCTGCTGGCTGCTGCGGCTGCTCCTGCCGGCAGCTGTCCGACCAAGGGTGAAAGGCCGTCCGACAGGGAGAGGCCGAGAGGGACTGAGGTCTGAGGGAGCCTTCTTGCGCCGCACACCGAGGCCAACACAACTTCAACTTCAAGGGTTTGATTATTTTGTTTGAGGTTAATTTCATTGGGTTTTGTTTGATTATTTTGTTGTGTTCTTTTGGTTGGGTTAAAAATTTGGGGTAAGCAAGTCTTGCTTATTAAGTTTATTCCAAGGGTGATTAAGGGCTTAAGGGTTATTTGCTAATTAAACCCTAATCAGATTTTAAAAATTGGGGTTTTTGTCTAAATTGGTTTGCTTAGGCTCAATTGAAGTTAAATTAAGGTTCATTGAGGATTTTGGGGGTGGATCATGCGGGTAATTAGTTTTTCCCAATGGTGATTAAGAGTTAATTGCTAATTAAGCCCTAATTAGGTCATAGAAATTGGGGCTTTTGTCTAATTCGAGTTTTTTAGCCACAATTGAAGGTTAATTAAGCTTCATTGATGAATGTGGGGTGGGATCATGCTGGGATTGTATTTTTATGAAGGGTAATTAGGGCTTAATTAGTAATTAAGACTTAATTAGTTCATAAAAATTGGGCCTTTTGTCTAATTCGAGTTTCTTAGTCACAATTGAAGGTTAATTAAGCTTCATTGATGAATGTGGGGTGGGATCATGCTGGGATTGTATTTTTATGAAGGGTAATTAGGGCTTAATTAGTAATTAAGACTTAATTAGTTCATAAAAATTGGGCCTTTTGTCTAATTCGAGTTTCTTAGCCACAATTGAAGGTTAATTAAGTTTCATTGATGAATGTGGGGTAGGATCATGCTGGGATTATATTTTTATGAAGGGTGATTAAGGGTTATTTGGTAATTAAGCCCTAATTCATTCATAAAATTGGGTCTTTTGTTTTGTACTTACAATTGTTTGTCTTTGACTGTGTAACTTCTTAATGCAGCATCATGCCTAGACGTCAGCAAACACATGAGCAGCAAGGGCAGGAGGATCCGGGGTGGGCCCACATGTCCTTAGTTGATGCTAAGAGAAGGAAGGTTAAATGTAATTACTGTGGTAAGGAGATGTATGGCGGAATTACTAGAGGCAAGCAACATTTGGCAGGGGTACAAGGAGAGGTGAGACAATGCGACCACTGTCCACGAGAGGTGCGAGAGGAGATGCGCCAGTGCCTTGTGGGGAAAAAGGAGAGGGTGCAACAAAGGGCTGAGGATGAGGAGGAAATTGCTGAGGAGATTTCTGGCAGAAGGGTTAGGAGGGATGATGATGAGGAAGGCACTGAAGATTCTGATCCGGAACTGACTGAAGCAAGGGAGCGTGAAGAAGCCGCTCGAAGGAAAGGAAAGGCACCCATGGGTTCAGGAGGGACCTACTCCAGTACAGCTGCACGACGTCCTGATGTTGCTGCCCCGCCCCCGCAGACGCAGAGAGCAGGCCCCATGGACAGTTATCTCCACAGAAGGCCCCAGGCTACACAACCTAAGATCAAAAGTGCATTAAGAGGGGTCAAAAAATCTACAGAAGTTGCAGGGCATGTATTTAAAAGCATATGTAAATGGTTTTTTCATGCAGGTGTCCCTGCACATGCTGCTGAAAGTGAATATTTTCAACCTATGTTGGATGCCATAGCAGGTGCTGGCCCTGGGTTGAAGGCGCCGTCACGTCGGGACATATACGGGCGTGGCTTTGAGGCAGAGGTTGAGGAGCTCCATCAGTGGGTTGAAAGCTTCAAGCATATATGGATGGAGAGAGGATGCACTATTATGTGTGATGGTTGGACTGGTACCACGAAAAAGTCCATGATTAACTTTTTGGTGTATTGCATCGAAGGTACAGTATTTGTAAAATCTGTAGATACATCAAATTTTGAAAAAAATGCCAATTATTGTTTCATTTGATGGACAACATGGTAGACGAAATTGGTGAAGAAAATGTTGTACAAGTTGTGACTGATAATGAAGCCAGTTATAAGGCTGCAGGGAGGAAATTGATGCATAAGCGCAGGCATTTATATTGGCTCCCATGCGCAGCACATTGTCTTGATCTCATACTTGAAGACATAGGGAAGGACAAACATGTGAAGAAGACGGTTGAAAGGGGACAAAAGATTACCCAGTATATTTATGGCCATCCTAGGATATTGAACATGTTCAGGGAGCATACAAGTGGGGGGCGAGATATTATACGTGCAGGGCCAACCAGATTTGCTTCAAATTTTATTTCTTTGGAGTCTCTGCATAGGTATACTGTTGAACTCAATTATTACTTCTTTATCCTTATAGTTATGATCTGTATTTGATTCAAATTTTATTTCTTTGCACAGGTATAAAAATGAGTTGAAAGCTTTCATGTACCATAATACCCTGCGGGAATACATCGACAAGGGCAATGTTGATGCTCAGATGGATCATGCGGGTAATTAGTTTTTCCCAAGGGTGATTAAGAGTTAATTGCTAATTAAGCCCTAATTAGGTCATAGAAATTGGGGCTTTTGTCTAATTCGAGTTTTTTAGCCACAATTGAAGGTTAATTAAGCTTCATTGATGAATGTGGGGTGGGATCATGCTGGGATTGTATTTTTATGAAGGGTAATTAGGGCTTAATTAGTAATTAAGACTTAATTAGTTCATAAAATTGGGCCTTTTGTCTAATTCGAGTTTCTTAGCCACAATTGAAGGTTAATTAAGCTTCATTGATGAATGTGGGGTGGGATCATGCTGGGATTGTATTTTTATGAAGGGTAATTAGGGCTTAATTAGTAATTAAGACTTAATTAGTTCATAAAAATTGGGCCTTTTGTCTAATTCGAGTTTCTTAGCCACAATTGAAGGTTAATTAAGTTTCATTGATGAATGTGGGGTAGGATCATGCTGGGATTATATTTTTATGAAGGGTGATTAAGGGTTATTTGGTAATTAAGCCCTAATTCATTCATAAAATTGGGTCTTTTGTTTTGTACTTACAATTGTTTGTCTTTGACTGTGTAACTTCTTAATGCAGCATCATGCCTAGACGTCAGCAAACACATGAGCAGCAAGGGCAGGAGGATCCGGGGTGGGCCCACATGTCCTTAGTTGATGCTAAGAGAAGGAAGGTTAAATGTAATTACTGTGGTAAGGAGATGTATGGCGGAATTACCAGAGGCAAGCAACATTTGGCAGGGGTACGAGGAGAGGTGAGACAATGCGACCACTGTCCACGAGAGGTGCGAGAGGAGATGTGCCAGTGCCTTGTGGGGAAAAAGGAGAGGGTGCAACAAAGGGCTGAGGATGAGGAGGAAATTGCTGAGGAGATTTCTGGCAGAAGGGTTAGGAGGGATGATGATGAGGAAGGCACTGAAGATTCTGATCCGGAACTGACTGAAGCAAGGGAGCGTGAAGAAGCCGCTCGAAGGAAAGGAAAGGCACCCATGGGTTCAGGAGGGACCTACTCCAGTACAGCTGCACGACGTCCTGATGTTGCTGCCCCGCCCCCGCAGACGCAGAGAGCAGGCCCCATGGACAGTTATCTCCACAGAAGGCCCCAGGCTACACAACCTAAGATCAAAAGTGCATTAAGAGGGGTCAAAAAATCTGCAGAAGTTGCAGGGCATGTATTTAAAAGCATCTGTAAATGGTTTTTTCATGCAGGTGTCCCTGCACATGCTGCTGAAAGTGAATATTTTCAACCTATGTTGGATGCCATAGCAGGTGCTGGCCCTGGGTTGAAGGCGCCGTCACGTCGGGACATATACGGGCGTGGCTTTGAGGCAGAGGTTGAGGAGCTCCATCAGTGGGTTGAAAGCTTTAAGCATATATGGATGGAGAGAGGATGCACTATTATGTGTGATGGTTGGACTGGTACCACGAAAAAGTCCATGATTAACTTTTTGGTGTATTGCATCGAAGGTACAGTATTTGTAAAATCTGTAGATGCATCAAATTTTGAAAAAAATGCGAATTATTGTTTCATTTGATGGACAACATGGTAGACGAAATTGGTGAAGAAAATGTTGTACAAGTTGTGACTGATAATGAAGCCAGTTATAAGGCTGCAGGGAGGAAATTGATGCATAAGCGCATGCATTTATATTGGCTCCCATGCGCAGCACATTGTCTTGATCTTATACTTGAAGACATAGGGAAGGACAAACATGTGAAGAAGACGGTTGAAAGGGAGCATGCAAGTGGGGGGCGAGATATTATACGTGCAGGGCCAACCAGATTTGCTTCAAATTTTATTTCTTTGGAGTCTCTGCATAGGTATACTGTTGAACTCAATTATTACTTCTTTATCCTTATAGTTATGATCTGTATTTGATTCAAATTTTATTTCTTTGCACAGGTATAAGAATGAGTTGAAAGCTTTCATGTACCATAATACCCTGCGGGAATACATCGACAAGGGCAATGTTGATGCTCAGATGGATTATTTGGATGTCTGTCGAATCGTGGACGACAACAAATTCTGGGGCAGAGTAACACGATACATGAAAGTAGTCACCCCCCTCGTGAAGGTCCTAAGATTGGTGGATGGCGATGACAAGAATGATATGGGATATCTTTATGAGGCCATGGACCGTGCGAAATTGGAGTTGCAGGAGTCCCTTCCCAAAGAACATGCAAAGTGGTGGAAGATTATTGACCATAGATGGGACACCACATTACACCACGACTTGCATGCAGCTGGTGAGTGATTATTTGTATTCATATATTATTGACCATACATTAACTATATACAAATGCAGGTTATTTTCTGAACCCTCGATTAATGTACAATGTCAATGCACATGTTGATGCCGAGGTGCTTCAAGGCACTTTAAGAGTCATTGGTCGTTTATCGAGGACACAAGATAAGAGGCTTCAGGCGGAAGTAGAGGTTGGCCTGTTTGATTTCATGAATAAGAGGTATAGAATTTACTTACGTAGTAATGCTAATCTATTATGTAATTTTTGTAGATGAACTCCTATAGAATGAAAAGTGGGACGTATTCTGACTCCCAATTGCAATACGCAGTGGGAAGAGTGAGCCCAGGTATACTTCATCTTTGTGCTTTCTTTGCAATTACATCTTCTTTAATTAATTTTTATTTACATCTTATATTTATTTGTTTATGGTTGGTTGGTGTAACAGCTGACTGGTGGATCATGGTGAACAATAGACAATCGGGCAGTTCTGCATTGGCTTTCATTGCAATCAGGGTGTTGAGTCAAACCACATCAGCAAGCCAATGTGAAAGGAATTGGAGCACGTTCAGCCTTATACACTCAAAGGTTCGCAATCGGCTAAAGGCTGATCGGTTAGAGAAATTAGTGTACTGCCACTACAATATGAGGTTGAGAATAAAGAATATGAGGTTGAGACAACAGCTGCGAGACAAAACGCGTCGCCGAGGATGCCGCCGCAGAGATTGATGTGGATGCCTTATTTGATGATGATAATCCCTTGCAGTCTTGGGTGGAGACACGAGAGCAGGTTGATGAGCCCGTTTTTGATGTTGATAATAGAAGATGGGCAGAGGGCATACTTGATGAAGATGAGGCAAGAGATCCCGAATTAAGAAGTAAATCAAAGAGGGCCAGAGATACTCATGCGCACCAGTCTAGGGTGGTTGATGACACTGAGGAGCAGTTCGAGTTTGAGCCAGCTAGACACTCAGATACAGATAGCAGGCCAGTCACTCCTAGAATGTCCTCCTTAAGAAGAAGTACATCAGTGCATGGGCAAACTGAGAGGGCAAATGCTGCTGCTCGAGAGGACCCGGCAATTGAGGAGTTGAAGCAGATTTATGTGAGGTACACGCCAAGGGGAAAAGGACTCGTGTCAACGTTGATTGAAAAAAGCACTCCAAAAGAGAAAAAAGCATCCTCAAAGGTTAAAAGGCGACTGGTTTCTTATGATTCTGATGATGATGATGATGATGATCATCCCGGAGGTGCTGCAGGGGGTACTAGTGCTGCAGGTGGTACTAGTGCTGCAGGTGGTACAGGTGGTGCAGGTGCTGCAAGTGGTACTACTGGATATAGTCAAGGTCAGCACGGATATGGTTCACCAGGTTACGAAGGTGGCCAACATGAAGCAGCTATTTATGGGGCCCAGAATTATGAACCATCATTTCAGTTCCATCCATATTCGACCAGTGACTCTTCTCTTCCTCAAGATTCGTATGTTGATACTGGATTCGAATCAAGCCAACCAAACACTCCAAGAGGGATCCAAAGAGGGATGCAGGACTTGGCTACCTCATTGTTTGGTTATAGTGAATATAGACCATACATGCAACCTGGTTATGGGTATCGACATCAAGGGCCAGACGATGACGGAGAAAGTTCTTCTAGTAATTATTATCCATATTAGGTAAGAATCAATGAATTTTTGTAACATTTATTTTGTCCAAATTGGTTTATTGTACTGCTTCTATTAATGTACAATGGAATATGACTTACACATGTTCAATGTTTGAAGTTGAATTTTTGTAGTTGTCTACTTCAAGGTTATTGCACTAACTTATACAATGAAATGCATGTGTAATGATTTTTATGATTTTTTGTGATTTTAAGTGGTTATTTATATTTTTTATGATTTTTTTCAGATTTTTTAGAATTAATTTTAATTTTTTTAACCTGTTATATGGGTTTCGGCCGGTTTCGACCGAAACCGAAACCGAAACCGAAACCGAAACCGAGTCGACTCGGTTTCGGACCCGGGCGAAACCGAGACCGAAACCGAGTTTGCCATCCTTGGTGATCACGACCGGTTTCGGTCCGAAATCATTAAAAATGGTTTTTTTAGTTTCGGACCTGCTACAGTGAGTAGGTCTGAAACGGTTTCGGTGTAGGCCGAAATGGTTTTGGTGTAGGTCTAAACCGATACGTTTTGGCCGAAATGTATTGGTTTCGGCTGATACTGTCATCCCTAGTGTGAACTGGACAGCCTCACTCTTTCTTGTCTCTCCACACCAGCTTCTTTCCTTTTGAGAGAGAATGGTGAAATTGGGCTATATATAGCCCCCAAGGCCTTCTCCAAACCAAACTAGCCATTGGGGTCCAGCTAGCAATGACTAGCCTTGGTCTCCAATTGCTAGTTTGTCTCACGGACGGTAGGATCGGGTGATCCAAATTGGAATTGCCTAATTTTGATTCATATTGCCCTTTGGCGATCTGATTTCAGGCGTTAAATAGGACACAATAAAAAGTACAATATCTTTTTTAAAGCAACATAGATGGCAAATAGAAGAGGTATCTTCAAAGATGAAGAGGAGAGGTTTCCCTGACTGATGGAGACAATTATAATGTTTCAAAAAAACTCTTCCAGGACTGAAGAGGAACATGAGAAATGGATCATGATCAATTATAAAGATAAGATGATGCTTGGACGCAAATGTTCTCTACAACTTCCTTGGAATATAATTTCATTGCGGTTTTCTTGATGCTCCAATGCACCACATGAGGAAGCAGAAAATTATCCTTGCAGTGTCCCCATTGGTCATTTTTTTGTTTCAAACCTTTGAAGTAAGACCACATGCCTTCCGCTATGTGAAAATTATATGAATGTCCAATGAGATTACAGAAGATGTCCCAGACTTGCTTGGTAAAGATGTGCTGAAAGAACAAATGATGTACTGATTCTGGACAATTATTGCAGAGAGAGCACTGTTCATCACATTCAGTCTTCCATTTCTGATGATACAATTTTGGAACAATGAATTTCTCAGATAGCGACCACATGAAGGCCATAATTTTCAAGAGAGATTTGACTTCCCAAACTCTGCTCGAAAGCTGATACTAAGGACGAGTTCCTTGTATGAGCTGATTTCACAGAGAATACACCTCTATTTAACTTCCAAGCTACACGGTCCTCCTGCTTAACTTTAATGTGAAGACCGTGTAACGAATCGCTTCCCTGTTTCTTTTTCCCTTTTTTGTGATTTATAGAGGAGTAAACCTGATGAAGAACAAGAGGCTGGCTGCTCTAAGAAGCCCTTCTAGGGCTTGTGCACAGCAAATGAGGAACAGAAGGGGGCTGTGGTCCCCAACAATCTCTTCTAGGAATTGGAATGCAGTGAGGGAGGAAGTAAGAGAAGGAAGAAAAGGTAGAGAAAAGAGCAAGAGAGAGAAGGACCTAGCATGGGTGCCAAACCCCACAATCGCCCCCTACTGGGGCATGCTTCCATAAACACAAGATAGGGGAAGAATGTATATATATCAATTGGCTTGGCTCGTGAAAGAAGTGCCATCCGCCAAACTCAAAGGACAATTATCATTTTTATGACATCTTTTTCCCTGTGTCAGTTGAATGTTTATGAAAAAGAGAAGGTGTTACCTGCATATATTACACCCTCATTGAGAAAAAGGGGGGGTTGGATAGGGTGTTCGGTGATTTTTTATAATAAATTGGGGAATTTAAAATCTGTGAATGTTGTGATCTAAAGAATGGGGATAGATTAATGGGACAATCACACAATAAATCAACGCAACCAGATCTTTATAGTGGTTCAGCCAAATCCTAGGCCTACATCCATTTCCACACCTTTTGGGAATTTTGTAACTTTAAATGAATAATGAATCAAGTTGTTTGGTTGATCAAGTGTCAAGACACCAGCACACTGCTCATTATCTGGTATCAGCTCATCAAATAATTAATAGTTTACAGAGATGTACTATTCCAATGTAGTATAACCTTCCAATCGAAGGAACTTTCCGAGTTGTAGGGGCTTCAAATCCATGTTTTTCATTCTCAATTTTTTAAATATTAATATCTCTATTTTTATAAATCTTCTGTGGACCTCTTTTTAATGATAAACATAGGGCCAATCTTAACCAAGGCCAGGCCGCCCATGATTGATCTGAACTCTCCTGGATTAGATTGGGATTGGCTGATCAAATTGGCATTTAGCCAACTGATCCCATGTTTTTCATCTTTGTTCAAGGTTTTTCGCCCATCAGACATTATCAACATTGGCCATGGTCAGTGGGTATGGTCTGGTTTGGAAACTCTAGAATGCCAATCCAATTGGACTGGACAGAACTTAGAACATGTCACCCAGAAAAACCACTTCAGATTTTTTTCCCTAATGAAAATACCATTCCAACACCGGCATAAATTGCATGCCCAGCTTTGTTAGAGATTTATCGTCTCATCATGAATCTTATATATTGGCAACATCTGAACTTTTCTTTTGTATGATTGTTATGGGAGTCAACCTTATGACAAGGCTTTATTTCTTTGCAGAGCCTATTGGTGGGGAAATTTCCATAGTATATGAAACTAATCTGATTGACACCGTTCCAAAAACAGCTGCAGAGAAAAATTTAGTGGAGAAGTTAAGAACTAGTAAGTTCTCAAGACCATTAGATGAATCCCACAAACGAGGATGTTATTACACCTCAATTCCACATCTTGTAAAACATATGGGTATACGTGGAGAAGAACTGACTGCAATGAATCTTGACAAGGTAATGCGTGGACTGTTCCTGTTTATTTTAGAACTGGATTCCTTTATTAATTTATTGAACATATAACATATAAGTTGATGTGCTATTGCAACAATGATAGTAGAGTTTATTGTATTTAAGTATGTGAAAGCTTATTCTGGTTGATATGCCAATGTTTTCTTTGTTTGAAAGACATCCTTTGAACTGATTATTTATAACCTGTTCACTTGGTGCAGCTTTTCTACTCAAGGATTGTAGACTCAGATCGGGTCCCTGGATTGGGCATGGCCGATCCCGATCTGGACCGCCCGAACCAGGTCCAATTCGGTCTTTTTTTCTTAAAAGAAAATCAAAGCGGACAGGCTGGAATCAGCCAATTCCAGGGATTCCTGCCTGATCTGGGCTGATTCCGGCCAGATTCCAAAGAACTCATCCTGTACTACCCCTATCTTGGATTGCCACATGATGATTCCGAGTTGAATTGGCCAATCTAGTCCAGATTGGCCGATTTTGCATTCCATGTTTCTACTTTCTCCTTTCCGCTTATTATTTAGTGTATATTCTGATTTCAGGCACATTTACTGGCCTATTTCATATTTCCAACACAACATTCTCTTCAAATTGTTACATAGCCGGTTGTTGTGCTTTCACACAGATAATATTGTTCAAATTGTGCAACCTCATGTCAGAGGACACAACAGGAAAAACCCTAAAAGATTAACTAAATCAAATATGTTCTTGGGCACAGCAAAATTTCTGGGTTCTTTGTTATAGGCATGGATTGTGGAAATCGGCTGATCTGGATCAGAAACACCTGATCAAGGTTGGCAGTGTCGGTTTCGGACTCGGTTTCGGCCGAGTCCGAAACCGAAACGACTCGGTTTCGATTTCGGTTTCGGCCGAAACCGGCCGAAACCCAGTGAAAAGGTTAAAAAAAACATCAAAATAAATCTAAAAAATCAGAAACAAATCGGAAAAATATAAATAATCACATAAAAAATCAAAAAATTCATTAGACATGCATTTGACTGTAAAGAAATTGGATTAAGTGCAATAAACATGACGTAGGCATTGAAGTTCAAACATTGGACATGTTAAACTAATATTCTTGAGGACATACTAAGTATGAAGTAGGTTCAAGCAGTACAATAAACCTAATTAGGCACAGTAAATGTTACAGAAATTAAATGATCTTTACCTAAATGAAGAGGCACTAACATGGGTAATAACCAAAGAAGGCAGAATCGGGGATCGGGATCGGATCGCCCGGTCCCAAACCGATCCGGGTCGGTGGGATCGGCCGATCCCGGCCGAGTCAGGACAGCTAACTCGGCTAGGGATATAAGTGTCTAAAAAAATCAAAATAAATCTGGAAAAATCTAAAAAAATAGAAAAAGCATTCTAACATAGATCTATATCAAATTTAATGTGAAATAGGTGACATTTGCTCATTATTTTGTGAAATAGGTGCATGCATTGATTAAGTGCATGTATTTGTGTGCATCAGTCTTATGGACTAATTGGAAGTCTGCAGATTGTGTGACCCATTTATTGGTTGGGATTCAATAATTTAGCAGTGGAAAGATATGTAATGCATGCTCTTTGCTTGAACATCAAAGTTAGAGGGAACTATCAACAAGGCAATCTCAGATTTAGTTTGACTTTAGTTGAATATTTGGTATTCTAACTAATACCAGAATGGTTAACCTGTTTATCAACAGCTTTACATATTTGCAAGCTTGAAACAAGGAATAACTTAGGTTTCCTTCAAAATCTGTGCAGACACATCATTGAAAATGATTTTTTATTTGCTTTTGGTAAGCTGAACATGTACAAAGGTTAATCAGAAAAAATGAATATCAACAGAAAAAAAAATTGACACTAAAAACATCATCAATTCTGTGCATGATTGACAATATGATAAAGCCTTTGCATTCAGTTAACCCCATCTGTCAATGTTGATTGAAAACCACATCTCAGATGATCTAAAATCTAAAATGAGTATGATGCATTTCAGAACAAGAGGCATTCCATAACTTTTGATAGCCAATTTACAAAAGCAGTGCATAGGAATGTGTTTTGGACACAGAAACCAACTTATAAAGGCACATCAGAACTTTGACAATCAAAGCACAACTCAAAAAGTTCATGGTTTTAGTGAAATATGAAGAAGTGATGCATTTGGTAATGGAATGCAGAATCGGCCTGGGATCGGCCGATCCGGCCGATCCCGGGCATGGATCGGGTCAGTTGGGATCGGGATCGGATCATTTTGCCCGAAATCCGATCGGATCGGGCGATCCGATCCGATCCCAACCGATTCTGCCTTCCATGGTAATAACTAGAACCTTCTCCCTCATCGTCTGGCTTTTGATGCAAGGAAGACAGTTTCGGACTGGTCCAAAACGACACCACAGAGTGGGTTTCGGCCGAAACCAAATGCAATCCTTAAAAAAAAGTATTAAATTGGTTTCGGATCAAAACCGAAACTGGTTTCGGTTTCAGACCCGACCGAAACCGAAACCGATATCGGCACAGCCATCCTTGTTTTGATATTGATACCCATAAGATGATAAGAAGGTTGCATGTATTGTGTATATTGACTATAACCAAACAATGAGGTAGCCAAGTCTTGCATCCCTCTTTGGATCCCTCTTGGAGTATAAGGTTGTCGGCTTGATTCGAATCCAGAATCAGCCTAAGAATCTTGAGGATGAGAAGATGAATTGGATGGAACTGGAATTCTGGTTCATGACCCCACCCATAAATGACTGGTTCCTGTTGGCCACCTCCATAACTTGATGGATGCCCATATTGGCTCTGTGAATTATATCCTCGCTTACTATGACTGTATCCTCGACCTGTGTCTACGTGGAAGGAGGAAGTACCACCATATGTGTCACTGCCAGGAGTGGCACCTGCAGTTGCATTGGGATGATCATCATCATCACCAGCATCATCAGAACCATAAGAAATCCGTCGCCTTTTAGCCTTTGAGGATGCTTTTTTCTGTTTTGGTGTGATTTTTTCAGTCACCTTTGACATGAGTCCTTTTCCCCTTGGCGTGTGTCTCACATAAATCTGCTTCAACTGCTCAATTGTCGGGTCCTCTCGAGCAGCAGAACTAGTCCTCTCAAACATCCCATGCACTGATGTACTTATTCTTAAGGATGGAGGTGGCTTGACCATTCTAGGAGTGACTGGCCTGCTATCTGATTCTGAGTGTCAAGCTGGCTCGGTTTCAGGATACTCCTCAGTGTCATGAACAAACAAAATTGGGTCCCTTCTCTGGTGCGCATGAGTCTCTCTGGCCCTCTTTGTTGCTCTTTTGAATTCTGGATCTCTTAGCTCATCTTCATCTAGTATGCCCTCTGACCATGTTCTATCATCAACATCAAAAACGGGCTCATCAACCTGCTCTCGTGTCTCCACCCAAGACTGCCAGGGATTGTCATCATCAAATAAAGCATCCACGTCAATTTCTGGAGTTGCATCCTCTGCGACGCGTTTGTCCCTCAGTTGTTGTCTTAACTTCATGTTTTTATTCTCTATCTCATATTGTAGTGGCGGTAAACCAATTTTTCTAACCGTTCAGTTTTTAGCCGATTGCGAACCTTTGAGTGTATAAGGTTGAACGTGTTCCAATTTCTTTCACATTGGCTTGCCGATGTTGTTTGACTGAGCACCCCAATTGCAATGAAAGCCAATGCATTACTGCCCACATCTCGGTTGTTCACCATTATCTACCAGTCAGCTGTTCTACCAACCATAAACAAATAAATGTAAGGTGTACTAATACATATTGAGGTTAAGAAATCACAAAAATAAAATATACCTGGGCTCACTCTTCCCACAGTGTATTGTAATTGGGAGTCAGAATATGTCCTAGTCCTCATTGTATAATAGTTCATCTGCAAAGATAAAAAAATAGATTAACATAATGACTTAAAGTTAATTCTATACCTCTTATTGATAAAATCAATAAAGGCCAACCTCTACTTCGACCTGAAATCTCTTTTCTGGTGTCCTCGATAAACGACCAATGACTTTTAAAGTGCCTTGGAGCACCTCGCCATCAACATGTGCATTGACATCGTACATAAATCGAAGGTTGAGGAAATAACCTGCATTTGTGTATAATTAACTAAATGTTTGATATAAAATAACATAGGGCGAGTTTGATAAACGGGTAAAGTCAACAGGGATGAGATATCCCTGGGCGGGTGACTTGCTCAAATTTAGAGATAGAATGGCTCACTCGAGGTCGACCTATAGGCATTACCCCCCTGCCCCTGGCATACCCTGGGCAGGTCGACCTGGCCAGGTCCCAGGTCGACCAGGTCAGGTTCCCATGGCTGTTGGGAACCTTCCCAGGTCGACCAAGCCGGGTCCCAGGTCGACTTGGCCAGGTTCCCAACAGCCCTGGGAACCTGGCCAGGTCGACCTGCCCAAGTTTCCAGCAGCCTTTGGGCCCAATCCCCTCATTCCCATTCCCCTGGGACGGTGGCCCACCAGCGTAGTCAAATGTAATGTGTTTATCCTAACAGTGTTACTATAATCTATCCTTGCGCTTATCCTAACCGTGTTACTCTAACCTGTAGTCAAACTCGCCCCTAAAGAATAATGTTTCAGTACAATTAAGCACTCATCAGCTGCATGCAAGTCGTGGTGTAATGTGTTGTCCCATCTCTGGTCAATAATTTTTCACCATTTAGCATATTCTCTGGAAAGGGAATCCTACAACTCTAATTTGGCACGGTCCATGGCCTCGTATAGATATCCCATATCATTCTTCTCATCGCCATCCGCCATTCTTAAGACCTTCGCGAGGGGTGTGACTACTTTCATGTACCGTGAGACCCTGCCCCAGAATTTGTTGTTTTCCACGATGTGACAGACATCCAAATATTCCATCTGAGCATCAACATTAAACTTGTCGATGTATTCCCATAAGACATTGTGGTACATGAAAGCTTTCGGCTCATTCCTATATCTGTGCAAAGAAATGAAATTTGAATCAAATACGGATCATATCTATGAGGATAAAGTATCCAGAATTGAGATCAATCTTATACATGTGCAAAGACTCCAAAGAAATGGAATTCGAAGCAAATCTGGTTGGCCCTGCACGGATGATATCTTACCCCCCACTCGCATGCTCCCTGAACATATTCAATATCTTAGAATGACCATAAATATATTGTGTGATTTTTTATGCCTTGTCAATTGTCTTATTTACATGATTTTCCTTTCCTATGTCTTCAAGTATCAGATCTAGACAATGTGCTGCACAAGGGAGGCAATATAAATGCCTACGCTTTTGCATCAATTTCTTCCCTGTAGTCTTATAATTGACTTCATTATCAGTCACTACTTGCACAACATTCTCCTCTCCAATTTGGTCTACCATCTTATCCATCAAATTAAACAAATAATTGACATTTTTTTCATAATTTGATGCATCTACAGATTTAACAAATACTGTACTTTCGATGCAATAGACCAAAAAGTTAATCATGGACTTCTTCGTAATACCAGTCCAGCCATCACACATGATGGTGCATCCTCTCTCCATCCATATATGTTTGAAGCTTTCAACCCAGTCATGGGGCTCCTCAACCTCTCCCTCAAGGCCACGCCCGTATATGTCTCGACGTGACGAAGTCTTCAAGCCAGGGCCAGCCTCTGCTATGGCATCTAGCATAGGTTGGAAATATTCGCTTTCAGCTGTATGTGCAGGGACGCCTGCATGGAAAAATCATTTGCAGATACTTTTAAATGCATGCCCTGCAACGTCTGCAGATTTTTTTACCCCTCTCAATGTTTGCTTGATTTTATGTTGTGTAGCATGGGCCTTCTGTGCAGATAGTTATCCATGGGGCCTGCTCTCTGCGGGGCAGCACCAGTGTCAGGACGTCGTGCAGCTGTATTGGAGTAGGTCCCTGAACCTATGGGTGCCTTTCCTTTCCTTCGAGCTGCTTGTTCACGCTCCATTGCTTCAGTCAGCTCCAGATCTGAATCCTCAGTGTCCTCCTCATCATAATCTCTCCTTCCCCTTCTGCCCGAAATCTCCTCAGCAATTTCAGCCTCATCTTCAGTCCTTTGTTGCATCCTCTCCTTTTTGCTCAGAAGGCACTGGCGCATTTCTTCTCGAACCTCTCGGGGACATCTGTCACATTGTCTCACCTCTCCTCTTATCCCTGTCAAATATTACTTTCCTCTAGTAATTCCGTCATGTGTCTCCTTACCACAATAATTGCATTTCACTTTTCTTTTCCTAACATCAACTAAGGAGAGGTGGGCCCACCCCGGATCCTCCTGCCCTTGCTGCTCCTGACTTTCTTCATGTCTAGACATGATGTTGCATTAAGACAGTCAAAGACAAATAGTTCTAAGTGCAATGAAAAAATTAGGATTTAATTATCAATTAAACCCTAATCACCCTTCATAAAATTTAATTACTTGCATTCTCCCATCTCAAATTCTTTAATGAAGTTTAATTGGGTTTCAATTGAGACTAAGTAAACCGAATTAGACAGAAGCCCCAATTTCAAGGAACTAATTAGGGCTTTTGTTTCAATTAACCCTTAATCACCCTTCATAAAAATTAATTACTAGCATGCTCTCACCCCAAATTCTTCAATGAAGTTTAATTGAGCTTCAGTTGAGACTAAGTAAACCGAATTAGACAGAAGTCCCAATTTTAATGAATTAATTAGGGCTTAATTATCAATTAACTCTTAATCACCCTTCATAAAAATTAATTACCAGCTTGCTCCCACCCCAAATTCTTCAATGTAACTTAATTGAACTTCAATTGAGCCTAAGTAAATCGAATTAGACAAAAGCCCCAATTTTAATTAACTAATTAGAGTTTAATTTGAAGTCTTAACATATTTCATAGTTTAAAATTAACCTACAACTGAAAAACTAATCTACAACAAAAAAAAATTTCAACCCTACCAAAAAAACACAAAACAAAACAAACAAACCCCAAATTTACCTCAAGAAAACAACCTCTACACAGCAGCAACACCCATCACAGGGCACAGCAGCAGCAGCAGCAACAACAGCAGCCCCTGCAGCACAGCACAGCAGTAGCAGCAGCACCCAGCACAGCAGGCCCCTTTCTTCCTCAGATCTGAGGGAGAACACAAAGTGATACACGTGGGTTTCGGCCGAAATCGGACGGTTTCGGGCCGAAACTGGACGGTTTCGGGTCGAAACATGTAAGTTTCGGGCGAAACCGATACCGGTTTCGCCCGAAACCATTAAAACTAATTTTAGTTTCCACTGGAAATCTTGACTGGCAGCAAGCAATATCACAATTGGTGGCTTGAATTATTACTGGTCTTCGGAAGGAACGATCCAGATATAATCGGCAAGGGGTACTTCAGGTATGTCGGCAGTGGAAGATTTTACAGATGCAGAATAAACAACATGATTGCAGTGATGATTGTATTTTGGGCATTAGTCAGGAAAGTGAAAATCTGGTTTCCCTTGATGGTGATCTGGACTCATCAAGCTGGCGAGCTGCAGGCGTTTTGTCCATGGAGGTGCACCCTTCATTGACCGTTGACAGTGGCAACAGGGAGGAGTTCCTGCCACTGGTGGTGTTTGATCCAACTAATGCCTCCTGCAATGGATAAAGAAGGAAAGCTAGACAGTGTGAATCAGCTCGATATGGAGGAGCCTGCTTTTAACAAGTTTTTGTCAACTTGGAGTGATGAAGAATTAATTCAGAAGGCAGAGATGTTTGGTTTGCAAATTTCCTCCAAACCAATACAATTCAGGAAGCTTCTAAAAAGTCCTCCATCTTAATGATGGCCCACCGCAAAAAAGAGACAGCAGCAAAAGGGGAATTGCATCTTTGATTAAGGACATCCAGACATCATGGGTGATCATCCAACAAAGAGCAACTAAATCATCAAGGGGACTCCACTCTTAATGGGATGATTTGTTTGTAGTGTTCAGCAGGAGTGTGGTTCAGTCATGAGGTTTGTTAGTCATTTTGTTTTGTTTTGACTGTGAGGAATCTCTCTTCCATTTCTTGGTTGTACTACCTCTTTGTTAATAGCATTGGCAGTATAATCCACATTCTTTCAAATATATATAGATATATATATGAGGGCTGGATCAGACTGATCCCTTAGAACTGGCAGCACCTCTCTCTCTTCTTCTCATCGACTTGTGTTCTTTCAATGTAAAATCTCCCCATATTCTCATGTTTATTTGAAGAAACCCTTCGCAGGGAGGCTTTTTCAAAATCATTGGGAGCTTTTCTCAAATTTACAAGACCTGAGAACTTAGGAGTTATATACGTTAAAGGGGTTTTATCACAAAATATGGTTATCTATAGGGGGTTGATATCTAAAATAACATTTTTGAGAAGCTTTGCTCTGTGGTAGCATATCATGTTCCTGACTAGATATATATTTTTTAATGCAGGATAGTATAACCGTGAATTGTCTGCCACTTCCCATCTGACTAATTTCAAACTTCAATCTTTCTGAATTATTTGCTTGGTTTGCATTTCAGACGCAGTTACTGGAAACTATCCTGATGAAAGATTTTGGAGGCATAGAAGATCTACTTTTGGGAGAACTGCAGTTTGCTTTTATTGCTTTTTTGGTATCCTCTAAAACTATGCCCATGTTAGTTGATATTAAGCAGAGTTCTTATGTTTCAAAACATCCAGATGGGACAATCACTTCAAGCATTCCATCAGTGGAAATCATTAGTGAGCCTTCTATTGAACTGCATAGAAGCTGTAAGTAGCACATATTTTTCATATGGTATTTTATTTGCTGATACATGCAAGCTTGCAATTTCGTGAATACTTATGTGACTTGGAGAACAAACAATGATTGAGATTGTAATCGCGGTTTGCTGACCTGTGTGGTCTTGTACAATGTTGTATGAATTGTGACTCCATTTTGAGGCTTTCTGAGTCTGAAGCCAACCAATATGATTTGATGCACTTCAGTATAACACAATATAATGGTTAACATTCTTGTGAAGAAAACTTGTTCATTAGTACTAGTCATTTCAAGTTGATTTATTAATCAGTCCAACTTGGAATAATGTCTCATTTATCCAAGCCACTTAAATTACAAACCTTGATTGTCTTGTGTGGAATTATGTTGCCTAATGAAATTGAGACAGCTGGGAATGCAAGGAGGGCAGTCATTGAACTCTTTTCCTTTTTAACTATCTTTCTATATGCTTATCTTGGTAAATGGAGATTGTCTGGAGATTCTCTATCACAAAATGGCCTCAAGAAGTGAAGGTTATGCTAAAATGATTCCCTGCCTATGAGGGTGGGAATTGGGTACACAACTATAGCTGAAGTATCACATTCTTGAAAGGGTATTAAGGATGACATTTCATTGTTGTGGATTAAGATTGTGTTTGATAACACTGAAGACATAAATATGGAATCTGTGATTCATATCTTACATCTGAGTAAGGTATATGTCCTGAATACTGAATTAAATTGAGTGTTTGATAACCAAAAACATACAAGGTTTGGATTGACGACAATTTCTTTATTAACCTTTAGAAAAAGAGTGCAATCATTTAGCTAATAGGGGAGTCCTTTGGAAAGGAATCGGCCTGGCAGCGGCTTCTCTCCCATGTGGTGTTCATACACTCACCAGACTTTGGAAGGAAAGGGGGGCGACACAATTGAGGACTATTTTCCAAGTGAATTGGTGTCAGAGATATGCTGCATCACACAGGCACAGTCAGAGATAGAGGATAGTGACCAGGCTGGTGGTGGATGCTGTCCTCCTTCCAATCCAGGAGGGGGAGGTGCCCATTGATCGATCGCTGAGTAGAAGCAATCTCTCTGAGTATCATCTCGCCGGAATTTAAAGGTGTTGCCACCGGTGTGCCTCGCAAGGGGGAATTTGTTGTTTCTAACGCTTGTCAGCTGGCTGCGGAAGGAGTGCTCGTGTCTTCGCGATTGGGGGAAGAAGCAACCACCTCTGTGCATGGTATGCCATCTTGTGAGATCTCGGCGAGATCTCGTCGAGATCTCTGTCTCGGCGCGTCCGCGAGGCACGAGACGGTCCCGAGTAGGCGCATCTCGGCGAGGGGTAGCTGTCTTGGGAAAATAGTGAATTCTTGAAGAATTATTTAAATTTTATAAGGTATAATTTTAGATTTATGTAACTTTTGATGCATATTGATATTAGTGCATGTGAAATTGAGTGGTTAGTATAAAAGAATTAGGATTTTCTTAGAAATAGGCTATATATATGAAAAAATGTTCCGAAATCCCCGAACCCGATCTCCCGAGATTTTTTCGAGACCTCTCCGAGATATCTTCGAGATCTCTTCTCTCCAACCCCCCCCCCCCCCCCCGAGACGAAGCCGAGATCCAATATGGCAAACCATGCCTCTGTGTTGGAGGTTAGTCCGCCATGGCTTCATCGGACGGCGGTGGCATCCCCATTGAGATCTGTTGTGGGTGGGCTTTCACACGACAAAGAGTCACCTCTGCAAGGGGATGTGGGGGCATGCATCATAGTGGAACCGAGTCTCCTGCGACAGATAAAGCACAACCATCAGGCATGGTTACACAATCACAGAAAGGTAAGCAAACCAATGTTGATCTTTTGTCAACATGGAGTGATGCAGTAACTTATTCAGAAGGCGAGTTTACTAGGCTTACAGATTCGCTCAGAGGAAGATCTGAAGGAGCTATCTAATGACGAGCATATCCACAGAAGCCACCTTGTGGAAGACAGGAATTTGCATCATTGATGAAGGATTCCCAGAGTGCTGTCATTAATGAAGGATTCCTAGAGTGCAGGTGTAGTCACCAGGCAATGGTCAGTTGTAGCTTCACAGGGTCGCACATCTACTTCTGTTTAATTTCTTTCTTTCTGCAGTGTTTTTCTGATTTGGTGTGCTGAGTGTAGTGGTGATGTCTTATTTCTTTGTTTGTTTTGTGGCTGTTGAGGAGGAACCCCTCCTCCGACCTTGATTGTACTACCCTGCTTATTCTTGAATAAAATTGGTGGTGTAATCCACATTCATTTAAAAAAATATTACTAAAAGAAGGATAATGTATGTAAATATAAGTTATATATAGCTATTATTATATGAAATGTGATATAAATAAAGTACATAAACTAAATTAAATTATATTAATAATTCTTATTGCCTTAGTAGCCGGTTGAATCAAAGCAGACATGGTTTACAGGGGATAGGCAAATGATGGATGCACAACATGATTCATGATAGAGCATAATAAGAAACATAGTTGGTGCTTGTTTTTTGTTCACCAGATGTTGCTTTCTTCAAAGATAAAATAGAAAACTGAGATAAGAGTTACAACAGAGAAGGCGGAAAATTGGGAGGAAAGAAGTTCCAATTTTTTAGGAGGTTCTTGGGGAGGCATCCAAAGCTGTGGGGATCTATGAGTTCAACAATAAGCTAGAGTAGAAGGCTTAATGATTAAAATGTAACTGGCAAATTAGTGGCAATTAAGAGATAGAGTTTGGCATTTTATCAAACACTCTTAATTGGGATATGTCTAACTACTTATGACATAATACCTCAGAATACAATGAACTATTCACCAAGGTCCAAAGGAGCAAGACAAGGGTACCAACCAAAGTAGGCCAATCGCAGCTAAACCGTCAGCTAGGATCAACCGTGGGTTATTGTACCCAGAAAATAAAAATGGAGGAAAAATATGCACACACACATCCATACACATCCAGGGTCTTCAGAGGATCTCATCCTCACAGAGGACGCTGGTGCCTGTCAGAAGTTACTGGATGTCCATGAGAAGGGAGTTCCCCATAATCGCTGCTTGATAAAAGGTGGTATCATGCAAGCATGCAAAAAATGGTCAAGACCCTAATGGGTTGGTTTAATGGGGTTTTATATTCTCCAATGAACCTGTTAGAAGCGAAGCAGCTCCTAGATGTGGGGTGAATGGAGTGTCAAATGAACATAACCATTTAAAATTTAAACACATATAGTAAATAAAATGTTGTGAAGGAGGATAGAAGACGAGGAATCAAACCACGAAAACACAATTTTTTTATACTAATTTGGTCACGCCTCTAGTGACCTATGTCTAATACTCAAGCCACAACTTTGGGTTTCACTACTTCTCTCCATAAGTACATGCGTGAGTTTTGATTAGGTGTTTTAGCTCACCACACAAGTGCCTATAGACAAACACTCAGGTGGCCAGTTCACGACGGACCTGCCCAAAAGCAGTCCTAACACCAAGGATCCTCATATCCTTAATTGCACCTCGGCAGTATCAACCTTACCCCCTCCCCCCCAAAAAGAAGAAGAAGAAGAAGAATGTTCCATAGAATAAATGCCTCTAACAGAAGGCAAATGTCAAGAAAAAGCACAGAAACAAGAGAGAATGATTGTAGAAAAGTGAGAGGGTTGGCATGCCTAGAAGCTTTCTAATCGTAGTGGGCACAAGCTCTTGAATGCTTTTTTAATGGCTCTGGCTCGTTGAAGATGAGGTTCTTCAATAAAGTGCTATATGTTGGTGGAAACTTAGGATGTTTGCAGCACTTGGAATGTTCACTCAAGTTTGCTCAAGTTGCATACAGGTTTGTTAGTTCTTCCATTGGTGAAGACTCTTCAATTTATAGCGCTTCTAGTAGTTATCCATTAGACACATCTTCCAATCCGTACATGCTTCTCTCTGACGTTAACTTTACTAGGGGAGAGAGCTATTCGTTGTCTGCACGCAGCAACTTCTTTTCTAGGTGAGCTTGTATTGCCTTGAGCATTTTCAGAGCTTCTATGCATGACTCATTGCTTGACACATACACATTTCCACAATGATGAACACACATCAATTTAAACAGTAGAGTGCAGAAGAGGTTACCTTCTGTAGCCTTGGGAGTTGCTGTGAGTGTATGTCCATGCCCTTAAACGTCTGTTAGCAGATCTCATGCAAATATAGAAACCAGTACTATGTGCCATTTCAGTTGCCAAACTTAAGAAAAATAAACATTGATCTTTGACCAATGGTTAGACAGCATGCATTTCATATATTGTTGAGCCCATTATTTCTCGAATTAATTGAGGTAAATAAAGTTAAGGCGGCTCGGTGATGGTTAGATACGGCACAAGGCTAGCACCATTACCCCAAGGAGCCATCTATGAACCCCGAGAACCCTAGTCGAGTGACACGTCATATTCTCGAGACAATCGAGATGGTTGAAGCTAGTTCAATTCAACGACGACCAACAAATGGCACAAAGCGTAGTGTCGTCGTGATCTCGAGCAAAATTCCTAATCTCGGGAAATCCCGTGGGATGTCTAGAGTTTTTTTTTTGAAAAAAAAACTCGCAGCAAGGAGGCAACCACACAAGGATATTCTTCACACCTGCGGAATGTTCGCCATGCATGTACGAGACGGCCCAGTAGGATGGAGGCTTCTCCCCTCGACGAATGGCGCGGAGGAAGCAAAACAAAGCACAAGAGTCCTTTTCTCTTCTCCACGTGGCCAAACATCAAAATCCAAAGAAAAAAAATTAAAAAAAGGGGGCCTTTTATAGGGGCCGCCCCCCTCTCGCTTTGCCATTCGGTCACCCGGACTTGGGTAGGTCCCTTGGGGGACCCACCCGGGGGAAGTTGCCACTCCACTGGGGTCAATTGACCTCCCCAAGACCTACCCGGGGTCGATTACACCCCTGCCCGGTGTCAATCGACCCCGGATAGGTCCCCAAGGGACCCATCCGGGGTCAATTACTCTCTCCTAGGTTAATTTGGACCCGGATTGGTCCCCCAAGGACCTATCCGGTCCCAAGTGACTCCGTAAGTTTCTATAAATACCCCCACGAGCCCCACTCAAGCATAGAAGAGAAGACATCTCGGAAGGCACTCAGAGGCGCACTTGGAGGATTTGTGCTTTGTGTGTTTGTAAAGACCCACTCAAGGGTATCTGGGTATGATTTATAAATACCCTGAGGTCTTGCATTTATGCCCCTAGGGGCTTTGCTATTTAATTTTTCTATGTATTTTGGCGGTAGAAGTATTATATTTTTTTGAATTAATCAAAAAATATGAAAATACTCTCAAAATTACAAGAAAACCCTACAATGTTCTGTAATTGCAGAAAAATATTGCAATGTCTTATAATTGCAAATTACCTTGCAATGTCTTGTAATTGCAGGAACACCTTTCAAAGTTCAAGAATTCCAAACATGTCCCGCATTTTTGCGGAAAGTCCTGTAGAGTCCACAATTTGCTGACAAAGTATTGTATTTGCAGAAGAGCTTTGTATATATGCAAATATTACTTGTTTCTTTCAAGAATTTCAAAGATACCTGGCTCTCGGTTGATTATGTGAATGTCTTTCCTTGGTGTGGCATTTTTGTACATTTACTCCTCCTAAGGCTCGAATTGTCTTCACACTCTCTAGCCAATATCAAATTGTTTAGATACCTCCGACAGATGTCAAACAAACCTTGGAGGTATCAAATTGCAAATATACCCTTGTCCCTGACAAGCTGTTTTCAAATCTCCAACCAATGTTGAATTGCGGCATGATCCTTAGTTTATGCCTAAGCCCTGGTGTAAATCCACAACCTACCCCTATTCTTATGGGTTTGTAGGTCCGTCATGTCCTAGATCAAACACTTAACCCCCCTCACGGCGCAGTGACATTCATCCTGTTCCTTTTGTTGTTGTTACGCCCTTGCCCTTAGCAGCATAACCGGTATTGTGAAGGATAATGAATCTTCTTTGGCAGTTAAATAAAGGTGTTCGGACTTTATGCCGATGTAAATTAACATTGACCGAGGTCAGTGGAGAAAGATCCAGCATTAGAACCTAAATCGTCTGATAAATGAAATCCACGGAAGTAACGATGCACATGCCATTTAAATTGCTCATAAACATGCATTTATGTTTAACAAATGAACATGAACCCTTAAAAAAATTTCCGTGTTCGACATATAAACCAGATTTTTTGCAGACATGCCTTGGAAATGAGGTGAGCAATTAATGTGTTTGAAATTTAAATACATTGCTCCTGTAGAATGAAGTTCATATAAAAATCTTTGAAAATATGGGCACCAAAAAGACATTCGATTGAAATTCAAATAACAGCTAAAGACATAAAGACATATCAGTTGAAATAAATAAGACAATCTATCGCCTATTTACAGTTAACAAATGGCAATGAGCCAATGACAGTCGAAGGAATCAGCTAGTCAAAGAGTCAACAGGCTAAAGAATGATTGTTGTTGTAATGCCTAAAGGGTTGATAGGCACATGGAAGTCGGGCAAAGTGATCAGTTAATGTGAAGCAATTGAAAGCTATCGCCTAAAGGATGTCAACTGAGGATATGGCGGTTAGAAGCGATCAGTTCTTCCAGTACATCGCTTGATAGAGGTGTCATCTGATAGAGATAGTATCAACTAGAAGCATTTAGTCGATTGAGTGTATTGCCTGAAGGATCCAATGATTGATGGAGATAGGAAAAGGCCATCACCTATTAATAAATGAAATGCATCAGTCGAAAGAATGTTAGGCAGAAGGTTGACAATTGGTGTGCATCAACTGAAGTAGTTGAAAGACTATTGCCTGAAGAAAGTTAGTTGGAAGGAAAGATAGGCGCTAGGCATCAATTGATGCTAATCAGTTGGAAGAATCAATCAGAAGCTATCAATTGGAACAAGCAGTCGAATGCTATCAACTAATAATCAGTTGCAAGGTATTGCCTAAAGGCTATTAACTAAGGAGTTGGGCAATTTCATCGACTAATAGCATTAGGCGCAAGCTAACAACTGATGATATGCGGAAGGATAACGATTGGAAAATTTATTGACTAGCAATAGTAGGCAGAAGCCTTTTCAATTGGTAGGGATAGGTAGAAGGCCTATCGATTAGAAGAATTAGACGAAGGTTCTAACTGGCTGGATTTAGGCGCAAGGCTATCAACTGATGCTCAGACGAACTGACGATAGGGGAAAGGGCATCAACTGAAGATATATTAGTTGAACTTATTGACTGAACAATCAGTTGGAAGAGTCAGACGAAGAGTATATTAGCTAAAGAAAGATGTATTACCTACAAGGGCAATACGCTAATTCTTAATGACTAAGGATAACGACTAATAAAAGATAAGCTGATAGGCGAGGGCTAACGACTAAAGTGAAAACCTTACCAGCTGAAGGTTTTACTTGAACTATTAGCTGAGTAAAATAGTAGATAAACTTACTAAGTACTCATGCACATTGTCTGGAATACCACTCCTAGTAGGGGGATTTTTGTCTCTTGTTTTATTCTTGTTTATCTCTTTTCTATTAAGTTAGGGTATTTATGTTATGACTCCTAGTATGTGGGGCATTTATGTCATATACTCTTTTTTTGACCTAATTATATGAATAGAGAGAGAGAGAGAGACGTGTGGCTCAATTCCCAAGGCCACAAGTCATGTTTACTATGCACATGTTCATCTTGTGCTTCTTTGTTTTTCCATTTTTCTCTTCTATTTCTAACATGCTAGGATAGCGATCTTGAAAGATTGCTCATGTGGGTCTTTTGGGGTCCGTCCACCTCACCTCCGGCACCATCTAGGGGCTGTAATCCCATCCAAAACAGGGGATTGGTTGGCTTCCCTCGGTGGCCTCTTTCCTCTTTTTCTGAGGGCCAGCATCAGGTGTACCTTGCTACACTGCCTTCTTTGGTGCGTGTGCTAAACCTCTCCTCTGAAGTGTGCACCCTGCTCTATTGGTGTTTTGGCATCTCCGACACCCTTTTAGTATGTATCATCTTCGAGTTCTCTCTCTGACACCTGGCATTGTCGACCGTCTCTGAGTCTACTTCTATTCCTGTGGTCTCCAAGACCTCTCCTATTCGGTGAGCGCACCACTGATCATAGATGGCAGTACTCGTTTCGGTACCGGTTTCGGCCGCGTCTGAAACTGAAACCGTTTCGGTTTCAGTCCGAAACCAATTAAATTATTATTATTTTCTTAAAACCCTACATTTGGTTTCGTCCCGGTTTCGGCCTTGGGTGTCGTTTCGTTTCGCCCGAAATCGCCATCTATGCCACTAATGGCTACTCCTGGCAATCACTCTATGCAGATGACTTTGGTCAAATTAGATGCTATAACTATCATCTGTGGGCTGTCTCCGCTTGTAACTTTCTTGGTGGGAAGGGCAAGCTTGGCTATATTGATAGTTCTATTGTGCCACCTCTTGTTGGAACCCCGACCGCTCTTCTTGGAATGTCATAAATAGTCAGATTATGGGTTGGATTATTTATTCTGTTAGCTTGGAAATTTAACATTATGTTCTTTTTGCTTCTACTGCTTATGAAATGTAGACCTTTCGAGAAGTTGTATCGATAACATAGCAATATTGCTCGTACTTATCAGCTCACCAGTGAAATCCAATCTCAAGCATGCTAGACACTATGTTACAACCTGTTTCTACAAACTCAAAATTTAGTGGCAGGAACTCGATTATTATATGTTATAAGTCGGGCACACCCTAGGGGGGGTGAATAGGTGTGCCTTACGGAAATAATCGCATATAAAAATTTGAACTACAAAACACATGGGAAAATAAATATGCAAAGCAGCAAGCATACACCCAAGACAAAATTTTATCCCGGTTCAGTTGTCCTTCTTGGCAAACTTACGTCCAGCCCCCTTGGAATTTTCAAGGGATTTAATTAACCTTCTTCGAAGGTCACACCCGCTGGTTTTCCACAGCCCAGCTCCCCAGCTGATCTTTACAGGTCTCAACGAACCTTCCCTATTTGTTTTCTAGGAACAAGCAACCCAGTTGATTTTTGATTAGGTTTTAGCAAGCCACTCAGTCACACAAAGTGACTTAGTTTTTCTGGTAATTTCACACCTGTTAGCTTTCAAGGAACTAGTCACCTAGTTGATTTAAGTTTCAACAAACTGACCTAGCACACTCAGTGTTGCCTCAAAGAGCAACAAATGTCTTACTCCTATTATGAAGACAGTTACAGTTTACAACTGTATTAAATGAAAACAATGAAAAACAGGAAGAGGAGGGAATGAAGAATGTCGATGAGGTGCAGATCATTCCTCCTCTTGAATGCTTCCCGGAATGAGAGATTTCAGGGATCAGAGTGAATGCGGTGAAGTCTCTTGTAGGCGTGAGTGCGCAGGAAGCTTCTGATGTGGGACGGGATGCGACTCGATGCTAATTTGAATGCGATCCTGAGACTCTAGGCAAACTCGCGACTCGTCCCTAGCGAGGAAAGCGTGCGGATATGCGCAGTTGAGAAACCGGCAATGAGTCAAGGGTAATTGGCTCTTCCGTACTCGGATCGAGTCACGGGCCGGGTCACGCACTTACTCTCGCAGCGGTGATTAAAATTGAACGAGCTAATTTCCTATCACTCTAGCAGCGGCATATGAATATATACGAGGAAAGTAAATGCCAAAAGTGGGGAGCGGACACGATACCTCCATGCTCCGGGCGTAGGGAAGATGACCCCGGCCAAGACTCGTACTCCCGGTACAGTAATTAAACAAAAGTTATAGCAGTGAATTTTATGCCCACTCCACGCAGGGAGTTAAAGGGCTACAGTGGGACCCGGGAGTAGCGAACTCGGGTTGACGGGCAGCCAGTCGGAAGGGCTTTTGGGCCGGAGGCGGGCTGCTGGTCCGACTCGGTTCCAACTCGCTGGACAGCAAGCGAACTCGGCACCTGGGACGGCTGCTTCTGGCCGAGGCGGCTGGTTGGGACGCCAGGGGAATGCTTCACTTCGATCCCTGAAGTCGGCGGCGACTGAATCGAAGCCGGCGTATTTTTGGACGAATTATTCGGCGGACTGTTCTTGCTGGCCGGACTCGGGATAGATCTGCGTGCTTCCACGAAAATAATTGTTGCGCCCAGATCCGGAGGCGGATCGGAGCGAAATTGGCGCCGTTGGAAAGAGGACTCAAAGGGTTACAACATATATTAATTTCACAACCATCCAGTAAACGGATTGGAAATGAAAAACTCTGTGCTCCACAAACGTTTCTGGCTCGGAATCTAGATCAAACAGGACAGAATAGGATCTGCCTGAAAACGAATTTTGACCCAAAGGAAACGGTGGATCCGGACTCTGGGAATTTTATGGATGGAAGGGGGGATGTGAGGATGACACAAATATTTTGGGATTTTTCTGACGTGGTTTAGGGGGTGGGAAAAATAAAAGAACAGAGAATTATCCTGCAGATCTGCAAACTGGCAGACTGTCAGGGGTGGACCTAATGACTGGGAAAAATAGCAAACATAGGCTGATTGGCCTGAAATTTTAACTGGAGGTGGGGGACGACAGAGGGAACAAACCCTCAAAATTTGAGATCGATCAGACAGATGGATTGGGAGAACCAACCTAATCTTTAAGCTTCAGTTCTGCAGGTCGCAGATCTGGACAGCAGGATGAAGATGAGGTTGTGGCGGCTCGACGGCGGCACGAACGGAGGCGGCGGCGGTGGCGGCTGAGCTTCACACTCAGGGGAGGAGATCGATCTTAGAATCCACCAAGATTATGGCTTCACATCATAGAAATCACAGCAATCCAGCTGCAAGGGGGAGAGAGGAGAGAGGGGCGCCCATGGCTCCTTGGAGAAAATCTAATTTTTCTTGCATTAATTCTTCAAAATAATTAAAATACATGAGTTTTATAGCCCTAACTAAATGACCATTACTACCCTCAGATCTAGGGTTAAGGAGGGGCAATTAGGGGATGAGAATATTTAATTCCTTCTCCCTTCTCCCATGTGGTCAAAACAACATTAAAAAAGGATAAAGGGGGGGGGGGGGGGCTCCTTAGATGTCAAGGGGGAAGAATGGTCCAAGTTTGAATGGTCAAGCCCACCTTGGACCTTGGACCAGTCCCACATGGGCCCTAGAGTCTAGGTGGCCCAATGGGAGAGAGTGCGGGGGTCCCGCCGGGCCAACATGGCCTTTTTGCAAAGAAAGCCACTAATTCCTAAGGACTAACACATTGGCTTATAATTGCCGTACAATTGACTCAATGATATAAATGCAAATTAAAAAAGTTAAGTGTTCTTGCTTTCATGTCCCCATCAATTCTCTCCGGGTGAGAGAAACTCGACCCTGTCGAGTAAGGGGTATGGCTGCTCATGTGTCGCTCCTGCGGATCTGTATCACTGCTCGGGTGATCCACGTGTCATCGGATGTGGGCCGCTCTCTCCACCGTACCAGGTAGCGCGGGTACGCTCCACTCCTAGTAATCGTCACCTGCTCACCCCGTACATATTCTACATGCTCACGCTGCTGTGGGAATGAGGCTAGTGGTGGACACTCAGGGGTGGGGTCACTCTCAAAGGGAGGAGACAGCTCGAAAGACTCACTGGGAATCACCGATGGGTCCCATATTCTTCAGGCAAGTTTACAACGTACGCATTAGACCCGACTTGCCTTACACTCGAAAGGGACTGACACTGCGAGCTTGCATTAGACCGACTCGACTTGACACATACAGACTCCCTATGCACTCGACAAATGACTTAGCGGACTTAGACACACGGGACTGGACAGACTCATGGACGCTTGGAACACGGACAGACGGAGAGACAAAGCCTAACGACTTCTTATGACTGACGACAAGCACATCGGTCGCACTAAGGAAGACCTGGTAAGCATGATGGACACCGTCTGTACCCACAACTTAATGTCGCGAGTTTCAACTCTCGTCAACCGTCTCCGATTCGAGAAGACGTCGTCGGGTACAGTAATGTGGGAGGACAAGGAGGTGGGTGATGGGAAAGTCATCTGGACGCCTGACATGGATCAAGAGAATGATGTGGTCTGGATGTTGTCTCTCATATGCACGGTAGAAATCAGACCATAATGCGTCAACGTAGGGCGTCGACAGCGGTATGATAGTAATAGGCGACTGCGCTAATAATGGGACGGTTGACTGCATGGGGTCGGCGGATGGCACATCCACCGTGGACAAGGTGGGCGGGACAGACAGCTCCGGAAACGACCGGAGGGGTTGGGGTGACTTAAAAGATGGAGTCGTTGGTTGGCGCCTCACCCTGGTCCATTAGGCACTCTTTGGGATCGGTCTCTAGCCCTACAACCTCAGCGAAGTACTCCTCGGCCAACGCTTGGTCAGCCTCATAACTCACTAGAATAAGCCCGGGTGGGGCATTCTCGGAATGTGTCCTCTAAGATAGGGGAATGTGAAGGACACCGGTCGGGGAAATGACTACTCCCACGATGGGTGGCCAGAGGGGGGGGCTCCAGGAGAGGTGGCGGGCGTGAGCCCGAAGGCGGAGCGGGCTGCTGGGGGTGGGTGGCTGGGGACACGGAGGTGGTCGGGTGAACGCCGTCGTGGAAGACAAACTCGCCGGGTAGGTGAGGTGGGTGTAAGGTGCAGGTCCTCCTGTCCCGGTCAAAGATCGCTCTCCTCTCTTCCAACCAAGTTTGTCCTAAAATGATGCATGGACCAGCAAGTGTGTCGACCTTGCACCATGCTCCATTGTCATATAGGACGGGGCCGAACCTCCATTGGAACTCTACGAACGCTAAGCCACCATTGAGAACAATCTCCCCGGTCTTAGAGAGTGACTCGACAATGTCCTGAGAGACACAATTAGATGACACTCGACTAATGAAGTCGATCTCCGTATGCAACCCATTAGGTAGGATGGCAGTGGACACTATAGGGCGCTGGAACGACTCGGTTGTCGACTTTGGGGTCGGGTCAACTGGTGGTTGAATGATAGGGGCGAGCCCCAGGGGTCGGGCCATGAGAGCCTCGAATTGGGCCACCAGGGATGACCACTTGGACGCATGGTATCGGGAAACGGCCATGGGGCTGGTGGGTAGTTGGACATGCAGACAACTGAGTGACACTCTAATGGACTAGACACGACCCTATACAACAATACAAAGTTGGAATGTAGACTCGACTACAAACCTAGACTCAACCAGTATTCGGTACGTAGCGGAGGTTTGATCCGAAGATCGCACTCACGCAAGTGTGCTATCTTCCCAATAGGCGTAACCTATCGTTCCTGAGGCACCTTTTAATATACCGGATATGCGAAGACAATGCGACGCTTTGGACTGACTACCCTAGACTCAATCCGCTCTGATACCAATTTGATGCGGGACGGGATGCGACTCGATGCCAATTTGAATGCGATCCTGAGACTCTAGACAAACTCGCGACTCGTCCCTAGCGAGGGAAGCGTGCAGATGTGCGCGGTTGAGAAACCGGCAATGAGTCAAGGGTAATTGGCTCTTCCGTGCTCGGATCGAGTCACGGGACGGGTCACGCACTTACTCTCGCAGCGGTGATTAAAATTGAACGAGCTAATTTCCTATCACTCTAGCAGCGGCATATGAATATATACGAGGAAAGCAAATGCTAAAAGTGGGGAGCGGACACGATACCTCCACGCTCCGGGCGTGGGGAAGATGACCCCGGCCAAGACTCGTACTCCCGGTACAGTAATTAAACAAAAGTTACAGCAGTGAATTTTATGCCCACTCCACGCAGGGAGTTAAAGGGCTACAGTGGGACCCGGGAGTAGCGAACTCGGGTTGACGGGCAGCCAGCCGGAAGGGCTTTCGGGCAGGAGGCGGGCTGCTGGTCCGACTCGGTACTGTTCTAACTCGCTGGACAGCAAGCGAACTCGGCACCTGGGACGGCTGCTTCCGGTCGACTTCTAGTCGAGGCGGCTGGCTGGGACGCCGGGGGAATGCTTCACTTTGATCCCTGAAGTCAGCGGCGACTGAATCGAAGCCGACGTATTTTTATTCGGCGGACTGTTCTTGCTGGCCTGACTCGAGATAGATCTGCGCGCTTCCACGAAAATAATTTTGCGCCCAAACCCGGAGGCGGATCGGAGCGAAATTGGCGCCGTTGGAAAGATGACTCAAAGGGCTGCAACATATATTAATTTCACAACCATCTAGTATACGGATTGGAAATGAAAAACTCTGTGCTCCACAAACGTTTCTGGCTCGGAATCCAGATCAAACAGGACAGAATAGGATTTACCTGAAAACGAATTTTGACCTGAAGGAAAACGGTGGATCTGGACTCTAGGAATTTTATGGATGGAAGGGGGGATGTGAGGATGACACAAATTTTTTGGGATTTTTCTGAAGTGGTTTAGGGGGTGGGAAAAATAAAAGAACAAGGAACTATCCCGCAGATCTGCAAATTGGCAGACTGTCAGGGGTGGAACTAAATGAATGGGAAAAATTGCAAACGTAGGCTGATTGGCTTGAAAATTTAACTGGAGGTGGGGGACGACAGGGGAACAAACCCTCAAAATTTGAGGTCGATCAGACAGATGGATTGGGAGAATCAACCTAATCTTTAAGCTTCAGTTCTGCAGGTCGCAAATCTGGACAACAGGATGAAGATGAGGTTGTGGCGGCTCGACGGCGGCACGAACGGAGGCAGCGGCGGCGGTGGCTGAGCTTCACACCCAGGGGAGGAGATAGATCTTGGAATCCACCAAGATTATGACTTCACACCATAGAAATCACAGCAATCCAGCTGCAAGGGGGAGAGAGGAGAGAGGGGCGCCCATGGCTCCTTGGAGAAAATCCATTTTTTCTTGCATTAATTCTTCAAAATAATTAAAATACATGAGATTTATAACTCTAACTAAATGACTATTACTACCCTCAGATCTAGGGTTAGGGAGGGGCAATTAGGGGATGAAAATATTTAATTTCTTCTCCGTTCTCCCATGTGATCAAAACAACATTAAAAAAAGGATAAATGGGGGGGGGGGCCTCCTTAGAAGTCAAGGGGGAAGAATGGTCCAAGTTTGAATGGTCAAGCCCACCTTGGACCTTGGACCAGCCCCACATGGGCCCTAGAGTCTAGGTGGCCCAATGAGAGAGAGGGCGGGAGTCCCACCGGGCCAACATGGCCTTTTTGCAAAGAAAGCCACTAATTCCTAAGGACTAACACATTGGCTTGTAATTGTCATACAATTGACTCAATGATATAAATGTAAATAAAAAAAGTTAGTGGTCTTACTGTCATGTCCCCGTCAGCTTCTTGCTCAGGGATCTCCTGAATGCTCATTGAATGCTTGGCGTGCAAAAGGTGTTTCATTCTTTGAAGTCTAGGGTATTTATAGACGCCTGGAACTTCTATCTGTTAGACTCAAGTAGTCTTCAACCGTCTAATCCCATCGCAACGATCGGTGGCTCTGACTCTTCTAGGAACTCAGGGTTATCCAGGCAAATACGTTGGCATTTATTTAGGCAGTAGGTGAGTAAGGCCCCTACTGTAGATATCATGTATGCGTATCTTTCCCTTTGCGTGCTATACACCTCTGTCGCTGCAACCTGTATATCCTACATATATACTAAAAGTATTTATTCCATGTACAACTGTTAGATTGACGTGAGATATGGGAATGACATTTGAAATACGCGCCTTAGCATTTGAATATATGAATAAAATAATTATGGGCGTGTAAATAAAGTGTATCATTCTTTCAAAAGGCGACAATATATATATATATATTGTACACGTGGTACAAAATGTTTTACGTTCTGCGATAAAAGTATACAACGGTTACTGTGCATTGAATGCAGAACATATGTAGACGTGTGACTGTCTCACCGTTCAGTATTTTTTGTCTAGACATGCATCGTCCAGGTTTTATAGTTCTTAAATATTTTGAGCAGATTAGACGATAAGGGTATCGTCTACATTGCATGGCTTT
Organism: Amorphophallus konjac; assembly: GCA_022559845.1. Taxonomy (NCBI): domain Eukaryota; kingdom Viridiplantae; phylum Streptophyta; class Magnoliopsida; order Alismatales; family Araceae; genus Amorphophallus; species Amorphophallus konjac. The sequence goes on along the minus strand of CM040122.1, from coordinate 10,604,731 downwards.
GTAGCATCTAAGTATTTTATAGGTGTTTCCTGTGGAGTTTGTCATTTTGTGGCATTAAGATGAAGCATGGTCAAAAGCTAGCTTATTTGACCAAGTTTGGTAGATGGAAGCTGCATCGTCTATCGTCTTACTTAGACGATGCGGCGGTCGTCTATTTAGGTGATATATCGTCTATGTGAATTTTAGACTGAAGATTTTAAGATTGCACGATAGGTTTTGTCATTTAGTGGTCTTGGATGTTGTATCGTCCAAGTTTTTTGTTTCGATGTTCTATCGTCTATGTGTTTGCGACTTAGATGATCTTCCGTCTACTTGTCACTTGGACGATGCATCGTCCAACTTGTATCGCTTATATGGAGTTAATCGAAAGGTTTCACTATTGGGTGGTGCATCGTCTAACTATTCAACTTAACAATACTTCGTCTAACTGTTCATCTTTTGTCTACCATTGAGACTTTAGACGGTGTTCCGTCTATGCTTGAGATTTGGATGATGTATCGTCTAACTTTTGCTCTTAGATAGAAGGACTTAGATAGAATGTGTTGGCCTTTCAGAGTAGGTGGAGGATCGTCTAACTTCGAAGGTAGACGATGCTTCATCTATGTTTATTCTTAGGCGATGGCACTTAGACGGATCCTTTTTGCCTTTTATAGAGAGGGTGGTGCATCGTTTATCTTCCCAGAGTAGATGATGTATTGTTTATTGTTCATTTCTTAGGTGGAAGGCATCTTATCGTCTTAGGTTAAACTTGTGGACGATCTATCGTCTAACTTCTACTTTAGATGGCATATCTAGACGATGTTCCGTCTATGTTAAAGTCTTAGACGCAACAATGTTTAGTTTTTCTAGATATAAAATGAATTGATTTTTCTAGGCTAAGTATTTGGGTGACTCGAATTATGTTAAACCTGTAAATAGATAGCCATCTGGGATAATATAAAAATTGAGATATTGAAAATGTATTTATTTTGTTATAATTTAAAATAATTAATTTGTGGGAAAAAATCATTTTTTTAACATTATACTTATAAGTGGGAGTGTTTTGCCGATCAAGTTCAGCATTTGAAGCATGTTGAAGCCACAAAAATCTTTCAATTCCTCCCTAGTCTGGATGCCACCTTTGATGCTTTGCATGGCCAAATCCTCTGCCTAATACTCTTCCCTCCTTGGAAGTTGTCTTCTCGAAGATTCTTAATGAGGAAGGTCATCGTCATGTGATGTCCTCTCTTCCTCTTCCGGCTTTTCTCAGTAGGGGGGAGTTTATTGCCTTAGTGAACAAAGATATGTCTGTCTGTTTCCCTTCAAAGCCTAAGACCAAGGGTAATCGTCACTGTACTTTTTGCAATCGGGACAATCATGATATTGAGATCTACTGGGAGTTTTATACTTAGAAAAAGCCACCAACATTGAAGAATAACTGTTTAACACGAAAAAATTTATGGGTGTTCATTTGTTGAACATAAGTGCACATTTGTCAACTATTTAAATAGCGTGTGCATTACTAGTTCTGTGGGTTTAGTTTATCAGACGATTTAGGTTTGGGTGCTGGACTTTTCTCCACTGACCTCGGTCAGTGTTAATTTATATCGACGTAAAGTATGAATATCTTTGTTTAACTGTCAAAGAAGAGCTATAGTCTTTCACAATATTGATTATGATGCTGAGAGCAAAGTTGCAACAACAACAATAAACTCCTTTAAAAAAGGATGAAGGTTCTTATACTGTGATGATGGTAGAAGTGTAATTTGGTATTGACTATGGGTATGAAGACAATTTGAGTCTTAGGAGGGGTATATGTGCAAATATTTCATATCAAAGAACGGCATTCATGCAATTAATCGCAAGTCGGACATTTTTGCAATTCATGAAAAGGACAAAGGATACTTGCATAAACATAAAGCTTTTCCGCAAATATAGGACTTTGCCGACGAATTGTAGAGTTTACAGGACTTTTCCACAAAAATGTGGGACATATCTACAATTTTTGAAACTTGCACGGTATTTCTACAATTATATGACATTGTGAGATTTTTCTTGTAATTTCGGAGGAATTTTCATAATTTATGATTAATTCAGAAAATTACAATACTTTTACCGTCAAATTTCATAGAAAATTACATCATAAAGCCCGTAGGGGCATAAATGCGAAACCTAAGGATATTTATAAATCATACCCTTATTTGGGTCTTCACAAAAACACAAAGAACAAATGCTTCGAGCACTCCTTGCGACGCCTCCGAGTGTGTCACACCCCGAGACATATGTACAGCGGAAGTAATATCGGGGAACGTGAGCAGCCGGCAATACGCCTCCAGCTAGCAAAAAAAATCAGAGCGCAATAAACATCCACATAAAAATGCAGTACACAATATTTGACCAAAATTCTAACTTTTATTGGCAATAATGATCCATAATTACATAGGATTGACTCTTGATCTACTAGACTCAAGAAAAATGAAAATTACATAGTGAGACTCAATAAAGTGAAAATTACATCATGACTCTAGACTACTTGAAAACTCTTGACATTCTAAGTCTTCTCTCGACCATCAGCCATCACTCTCGGACCCGTTGTTAGAATAATTTGAATCCGACTCACTTGAACTTCCTGAAAAGATTGAAAAAGTAGGGTAATGAGCACACTTGCCTGTGGACGCGCAAAATTGCACACCCATACATCCCAACTAGTCCAACACCAATAACAACTTCAACCGAAGAAGCTGTGGGGAAGCGGGGCCGTCCGGACTCCCCGAACGCACATACACTGCCGTGGAGCTATCTCCAGAGTCACGACAGTGAAGAGAAATCAACCACCAAGAGGCCCCACAATCCATGGGCCTCGAAGAAAATCAAGCGGGCCACGAATCGTGCTCACAACGGGCTCAAAATTGCCCACTTAGCCCCTAACCACGCCCTGTGCCCTGTTCAGCGGCACACCCCAGGGAGCCCTAGCGGTACACCCCTGGGAGCCCAGCGGCACACCCAGGCCTTCAGCGGCCCACCCCGGAGGTGGTTCAACGGCACACCCCCAGGGTGTCCCCAGCGGCACACCCTCGTGGGGGTCCAGCGGCACACCAAGGGGGCACCCAGCGGCACACCCCCTGGGCCGTCCAGCGGCACACCCAAGGGGGCGCCCAGCGGCACACCCCCTGGGCCGTCCAACGGCACGCCCCCAGGCGCCCAACGGCACGCCCAGTTTGGGCTTCAGCGGCACGCCCGTTCGGAGCTCTAGCGGCACACCTCCTTGGGCTTCCAGCGGCACGTTGTTTGCCCCCTCAACAGCACGCTTGGGCAGCCCTTCAGCGGCACGGCCTTTGGCCCTCCCAGCGGCACACTTCTTGAGCCCGCCAGCGGCACAGCGTTAAGGCATTTCAACGGCCGAACGACGTGATGCCCATGCCCTACGGATTCTTGGCGCGCAGTGGACTTGCTGAGGTGTCGCCCGGGGAGAGAGCCACGTTGCCTATCCCCCTGCCACCAAGGACGACGGGTCAAATCCCCAATCAATGCCTTTGATTTCCCGCCTCCGACTACCGTGCTCGGACGCTTCCGCCGTGGAGGGTATAAAACACCCCTCTCCTTCGACACAAACGGGGGGCAAGACACAGAGGTAGAGGGCGAAGAGAAGAAGAGAAGAGGATGAGAAGAAGGGAAGAAGAAGGAGAAGAGAAAAGGGGGGGAAGGGGAGGAAGAGACAGAGAGACACACGCAGAAGAGAAGAAGAGAAGAAGAGGGAAGAGAGGAAGAGAGGGGAGAGGCTTCGTCGCTCCACCCACCGCCGCCATCTGTGCGAAGAGGGAAGAGAAGAAAGAAGAGGAGGGGAGGCTCCGCCTCCCCCTTCCTGCTGCTCCGTCCACCCGCCACCGCTGTCCGCGCAAAGAGAAGAAGGATAAGAAGAGAAGAAGAGAAGAAGAGGAGCTCGTCGCTCCACCTACCACCACCGTCTGTGTGAAGAGAAGAAGAATGAGTGGAGAGAGGGAGTGAGGTCCGGGAGGGGAGGAGTCCACGCTCCGTTCCCCCCCCCCACTGTATTTTCTTCTCCTCTTCATTTCCTTTCATTTCTTGTTTTGCCATCGTTGCAATGTATTAGTCCCCTCGGGGCACTCCTTTCGTGAGAATAAAAGTAGAAGGCTTGCAAGTATTTTTTCTTGGACGTCTTTCTAAAGCATTTCTTCCGCGTTTGCATCCTTCGGTGTTTCACGCCCCCTTTCCCTTTCTCCTTTTGTTAGGGTTTGTTTCCTCCCGGGTATTTTTGCCTTCGCTCACCCCCGAGCGCCCTCAGCGGTACACCCTCCCTGATTGTGCCTCCAACGGCACGCCCCGTCGTCCCTTCAGCGGCACGCCCTGATTGTGCCTCCAACGGCACGCCCAGTCACGCCTTCAGCGGCACACCCTAACTGCGCCCCAGCGGCACACCCCAGTCTAGCCCCAGCGGCACGCCCCAACCAGCCTTCGCCGGCACACCCCCATCGGGCCTTTGCCGGTGCACTCTTCCACACCCTTCGCCGGCACGGCCTTGGCTGCCTTTCCCCGGCACGCCTATGATGGCCCTCGCCGGTACGTCTCTTTGGGCCTTCCTCGGCACGGCCTTCACCGCCATACCCTTGGCCCCCTTGGCCCGGCACACTTGCCCTTCCTTCTTGCCCGATGCATCCCCCCTCAGCCAGTCCTAGAGTAGCCTTCCACTCGCCGTTCCCTCCGAGTTTTCCGAGGTTTATAAAGGTGTTGCCGCTCTCGGGCGCCCACCTCCAGTTGTCGGGTTCCGCCACTCCATGTGGGCGCGTTCCCTGTATCTCCCTTACGCTCGGGTTAAGGGGAGATGTTGCCGAATTTTCGTTAGAAACAATAACATATTGAAAGACAAAAGGAAGTAACAAACAAATGGAACAGCCACACATTTAAAAGACAAAAGACAGCAACAAACAAACGAAAAGAACAACGGTGAAATGCCTTAACCAAAGCAAATGGAACCGCAATCAATTCAAAGAGGACCAAATCGAACGACAACTAAACAACTTGGACATCCGCCCTCACAAAAGAAAGAATGAAAATTAATCAAGAGAAGAAAAGAAGAAATCCATGCAAACTTAATAAAATCAGAAAAGAAGAAAAGAAAAGTCTTAAAAGAAATGGAGGAGGAGTGGGCTCCCCATGCCTTTCGCCGGTACGCCCCTTCAGCTACCTTCGCCGGTACACCCTCTAGCTACCCTTGGCCGGCACACCCTTCGCCGGCACACCCACTCACGCCCTTCGTCGGCACACCCTCCATGGCCCCTCGCCGATACACCTAGCCAACTCTTCCCCGGTACGCCCTTCAGTGGCCTTCGCCGGCACACTCCATGTTGCCTTCGCCGGCACACACCCGCTTGGCCCTTCGCCGGCACGCTCCTTTGGCCCTCAGCGGCACGCACCCTTTCAGCCCCTCAGCGGTACACTCTCTCAGCCCTTCAGCGGCACACTCCCAGCCCTTCAGCGGTACACCCCCAGGCCCTTCAGCGGCACACTCCCAGCCCTTCAGCGGCACACCCTCAGCCCTTCAGCGGTACGCCTTTCTCTTAGCCCTTTAATGACCCATTCTCTCTCCAGAAAATATGAGTAATAATAATAATAATAATAATAAATAATAACATATTCAAAAAAATGAATAAATAAATAAGAATAATAAAGGAATAAGTAATAGTAATAATAAGCTTAAAAATAATGACGATAATAATAATTAGACAAATAAATGATAACAAAAAAATGAATGAATAATATTAACGAACTCAATAAGAATGATAAATAAATAAAAGATAACCAAAATAAATAATAATAACAAACTTAACGAAACACGACAAGCAAATGAATGACAATAAAATGAACAAAAATAATAACAAACCTAACAATAGCACTGATAAATAAATAAATCATAAAAAAAAATGATAAATAGATAGTAATAACAAACTCATTCAAAGATACGCATAAATCAACGAATAATAATGATAAAATTTCAAATGATAATAAAACAATGAGATCCACCTTGCAGCCCCGTCTCTCTCGTGACCCGGTGCCGAAGGAACAACAATGTCGCCCTTCCAGGTTGGGCCTGAGTCTTGGGAATCATCCCGAACTGGCCGTGACCCGACCTCGCCTCGGGCTGACATTCCGATTAAATCGGATTCATTTCTCCGGTCGGATCCCTTCCGAGCCGCTACTAAAATTGTCGCACGTTCGGCAGACATTTGAATGGGTTCACCTCGGTTTTCGCCGCGTTTCTATTACGGACCTGTGTCTAAACATGAAAAGACCCGTGAGCAATCAATATGGCCGACGGCTCTCTCCCCGACATGGTCGTGAGCCGGCATTGCTCCGGACCGATAGCCCGTTAAATCGGATTCATTCTAACGGGCCGGGATTCGCTCCCGCTCTTTCATTTAAATTGCCATAAACTCGGCATACATTTGCACGGGGTCGTTTTCGCCCACGTCACACTTTCAATATGGGCCCTTGACCGAACATGAAGAGGTCCGCAAGTGATCGACAGAATCGGAATAGAACGAGACGGCTCTCGCCACCCCTGGACTCCTTCCATGGGAATATTAATAAGACCTCCGTGGGCCACACTTAGACCTCGGGCCCGCCCCGATCATGCTCATCGTCTGGCTCATATCCTTGATCTACAGCCCGCTCCTTTTGAACACGTTTTCGGTTCTTGAGTCTAGTCCCCGGACTCTCCCCCGTTGCCCTCCGGCACCGGAAATATTAATGATGCCTGCGCAAGCCTCGTTTGGACCACGGGAGGCGCCCCCAATATGGTTCTGGCTCGATCTCGCACCGGGCCAATAGATTCACTGGTTTCCGACTACAACAATCGAGATTCAGCCGAATGTTTTCAGTGTCTCGGAATAATAAACTTGTCGTATCCCGGCACGCATATGTTCCAGGTCCTCCCGCGGCGATTACAATATTCTCAAGCCGGACTCCCGTCCGAATATTAAATGGTCTCCCGAATGACCGATATGTTTCGAACGCCCGCTTCTCCGGACACAGGGCTTTTCAGCCGATTCAAGGGATATTCCCTCGTTGCCCCTTGGCACCGGAAATATTAATGACGCTCATGCAAGTCTCGTTTCGACCGCGGGGGGCCCACCGCAGTATGGTCGCAGCTTGCCCTTGCACCGGGCCAACAGATTTACCGGTTTCCGACCGCTCTAACCGAGGTTTAGCCAAACGTTTTTCGTTCTTCTGAACAATAAATTGCCATATCCTGGCGTACATATGCTCCGGTCTTCCCGCGACGATCGCGCTTTTCTCGAGCCGGACATTCGTCCGAAGATTAAATGGTCAGCACATGACCGACACGATCTCGAATGTTTCCTTCTCGCCCTCGCATGAGGATTTCAATACCTCGTAATAGACCTTTCATGCAATTAATTTCTTGGCCATGAGGCCCTGAATCCCCGCGATTAATCAAGGGTGTTCCCTCGTATGGGGGATGTAAATGACGCCGTGACCTTTGTGGCGCGGCAGGTTTTAGTCCCGACACGAACCACACAATCGTCTGACGAAGTCAGATCGAGCGCACCATGGGCTCTTCGGAGCCTGAACGAATTGTCACTTCGGTGACTGGCACGCCCACACACTTAACAGACGAACGACTTGAATAAGCGAATTTTAGTGCGTCCACAAGTGCGTCCACAAGCCTGGCACGCCCAGTGGGACCAAACCACCCTTCATCTCTTCACCGGGATTCAGGGCCTCATGGCCCCTTAATAAACGATGTTTGCCTGCTTTGATGAATTGCAGGTGCTGTCTTCGCCAGTCCTATGGGGAGAAAAGCCTGGCTCGGTGCAGCTGCCTTCGCGGCCTCGAGAACACTGCTTCGAAGCATATGCAGCTTCCAAGAATCATGAGGGCTGTTATAAGAAAAAAAGGGAAGAGAAGATAAGAGAAAGAGAACAGAAGGGAGGGGAAATCAAGCCCCCCGTTTCCCTCAAGAAGAAAGAGAAGAAAAGAAGAAAAGAAGAAAGGAAGAAAAGAAAAAAAAAGAGAGAAAAGAAAGAATCAAAAAAAAAGAAGAGAAAGAATTGGCAATAGAGGGTTGTACGGCCACGTCCGTCGAGACCCGTGCTGAACAAAGATTACCACTGTGGGGTTGATGCGGTGGAGCGAACCACTCATCCCCTCCCTGAGGGGGTGAGCGCTCTCCTGCACCCCCACCCTGGTCAATCATACAAAAAAGAAGAGAAGAGAAGAAGGGACAAAAAAAAGAGAGAAGAAGAGAAAAAAAAAGGAGAAAAAAAAGAGAAGAAAAAGAGAAAGAAGAAAAGAAGAAAAGTCGGCCAGCATCGCCGACTAAAAGAGCAAGAAGAAACCCGGCATCCCGCCCGACTCTAGGAGGCTCCGAGTCCGTGGTGTAATGACCCCGCTCGTTCCTCCTTCCTATTGCCTCCATCCGGCACAAGACGGCCCCTCGAGTGGCTGTTAAAAGACCCAGCGAGCCACAATCGTAGCTTGGTGAATGGCTGCCCGCTGTGGGGAATGCTTTATAGCAATGAGGCCAAGCACGGCCACCACTCCCGAAGAGAGCATGCATATACCCCGCCATGGGGGATAAGAAGAAGATATATACCCTGCTACGGGGGCATAAGAGGCAAAAAAAAGAAATACACCCCATTCCCAGGGGCACATGAAGAGAATCCGTCTCGACTGAGGGGCACAAAGCAAAGGCTACACCCCGGCTTCGGGGCATTTGAAGAAGAATCCGCCCTGACCTGGGGACATAAGAAGAAATAGAGTTGCACCCCAGCTTAGGGGCATTTGAAGAAGAGAAATACACCCCGATATGGGGGCACATGAAGCAAAAGACATACCCCGCCATGGGGGCGTAAGAAGAAAAGAATTCACCCCTACTCGGGGGTACATGAAGCGACAAAGAATACACCCCGCCTTAGGGGAATTTGAAGAAGAAAAATACACCCCACCGACGGGGGCACAGGAGCCATCAAGAACACACCCCACTTTCGGGGCACAAGAAGCAAGCATTCCCCGGCGTGTCGGGGTAGAAGAAGAAGAATCCCCCCCGGGGGGCATAAAAAGCAAAGATACACCCTCGTGCCGGGGGCACATGAAGCGAATACACTCTATCCCGGGGTCATGAGAAGCAGAAGGCGCATCCCACCCTGGGGGCATATGAAGCGAAAAGAATACACCCTGGCTTAGGGGAATACAAAGAGAAGTATACCCCACTCTGGGGCAGAGGAAGCGGGAGAATCACACCCCCGTCTTGGGGGTATTTGAAGAAAAGATATACCCCGCCTGGGGGCATAGAAGCCATAAAAGAATACGCTCCGGTTTAGGGGCATTTGAAGAAGCTACGTCCCGCCTTGAGAACATAAGAAGAGAAGAATCAACCCCGACCTAGGGGCATTTGAAGAAGCTACGTTCCGCCTTGGGAGCATAAGAAGAGAAGAATACACCCCGACCTAGGGGCATTCGAAGAAGGAATACATCCCGACCTTGGGGTCCATGAAGTAACATATATCCCCCCCCCCGGGGGGGCATCTGAAGCAGAACACACAATATTCCCCGGCTTAGGGGAGCACGTGAAGAAAGGAATACACCCCGATGCGGGAACACATAAGCATAAGAAGAAGAGACTGCCCCGGCCTGGGGTCATGAGAAAAAGTAGAGTTGCACCCCGGCTTAGGGGGCATATGAAGAGAAGTGTACCCCCATCTTGGGGCATAAGAGGCAGAAGAATCAACCCCGACTTAGGGGTAACTGAAGAGAATTTGACGCGGCGGCGACGTGGAAGACGGATCGACGGCACTCCGGGATGCGAACAGGACGGGAACGGATAACTGCTATCTCACACAGCTCGGCCTCACGTCGGACGGTCTCACACCGGGCGACGCTCAATCCTCTCAAAAGAGAAGAGAGAGAAGGGAATAAGGCAAACACCTTAGGCTCAATCTTATGCTCATTCATTCATAACATACGTAACAAGCATTGCCTTCCTTTATATAGGAGGAAAGCTATAACAACAAGACCTTTCTAACTTCTACTAATTATGTTCATACCCTTAGCTTAACAAGACAAACCCACCAACCAATATTTGACTTGTGGGTTTTAACCAAATAATATAAAAATCACACACATGTTTATTTGACTTAGACTAGCCTAATAAGACGAAAGAAAAAAACACATGTAGGAATACATGTATACATACACACACATATACTCAAAAATACACACAAGTATAATTACTCAGTATGCCGGGTCTTCAATCGAGTCTCCGAGCTATAAGCTCGGTGCAGTCGGTGCGATGCGGTGTCGGCTCCGAGTAGTGGGCCCAGTAGTCGATCCGGTGTCCCCACCAACCCTCCCGGGGCGGCTGGAACTCGACTCCGTCGAGTAAGGGGGAACACTGCTGTGGTAGTGCTCCAGCAGATCTGGATCGAGACGCTGGAGATCTTCCCGGCTGATCCAGGAATCATCAGAAGGTGGACGGTCGCGCCAGTGGACAAGGTAGCGCTGGTACACCCTGCTCCGTGTAGTGGTCACCTGCTCATCCAGTATCGTCTCAATGTGCTCGTGCAGAACTCTCGAGGCTGTGGGACGCACAGGGGTGGGCTCACTCTCAACGGGGGAAGAAGGCTCGAAAGGGTTAATAGGAATCGCTGTGGGTTCCTTGTAGGCCACTAAGTCTGCCACATTAAAGGTCGAGCTAATCTCATATTCGGGAGGTAAGTCCACAACATAAGCATTGGAGCCAATCTTCCGCAGGATTGGGAAGGGTCCATCACTACGGGCTTGCAATTTTTTAACGGCTCCCGAGGGGAGGCGTTCGGGTCGAACCCGTACCATAACCATGTCACCTTCTTTGAATTCATGGTGACGCCTATACGAATCAGCCAACTTTTTATAGGTTTCATTACTGAGGTTGATTTGCTTGTTAATCGACTCATGCAGACTCTTGACATGTTGTGCAAACTCCTCAGCTGACTTGGATGTTCGAGACTCAAGGGGAAGGGGAATGAGATCCACAGGTTTCCTAGGTTTGTAGCCATGCACGACCTCAAATGGACTCATACCTATGGACCTATTGACGGAGCTGTTGTATGCAAATTCGGCTCGGGGTAAAAGAAGATCGCAAGTGCCGGAATGTTCCCCTACAAGACACCTCAATAGATTCCCTAAACTCCTATTGACGACCTCAGTTTGCCCGTCAGTTTGGGGGTGATAGGCAGTGGAAAACTTCAGTTTGGTGCCAACTAGGTGCCAAAGTGTCTTCCAAAAATAGCTAGTGAACCGGACATCTCGGTCAGACACGATGGTTTGGGGAGACCATGCAAACGCACGACTTCATCAAAGAATAAATGGCTACTCTAGATGCATCAGATGTTTTAGAACATGCAATGAAGTGGGCCATCTTAGAGAACCTGTCAACGACAACAAAGATGGAATCATGCTTGTGAGCAGTGCGTGGTAACCCAAGGATAAAATCCATGCTCACATCAACCCATGGTCGATCAGGAACGGGGAGAGGAGTGTAGAGACCAGTGTTCTGTTTGACCTGTTTGGCCATCGTGCATGTCCTACACTGGGCTACAATCTTGGCCACATCCCTCTTCAGGCCAGGCCAATAGAAGTGCTCCTCCACAGAATGGATGGTCTTGTTACGGCCAAAGTGACCAGCAAGACCTCCAGCATGCATTTCCCAGACTAGAAAGTCCCGAACAGAAGTCCTCGGGACACAGAGTTGCTGCCCTCGAAACAGAAAACCATCCTGGAGTAGATAGTCAGCAAATGCTGTCGAGGATCCAGCAGACAGAGCAGAATAGGTAGGGCCAAAATCAGGACACTCTCCATAGAGTTCCTTCATGCGATCAAATCCCGTGACCTCTACCCGAACAGTGGAAAGAAGGGAGACCCTTCGACTTAAGGCGTCGGCCACCTTATTGTCCTTTCCAGCCTTATGATTTAGGACAAATGTGAAAGACTGGAGGAATTCTATCCACCGACCATGCCTAGGGTTTAAACCCTTCTGAGAGCTAAGGAATTTCAAAGCCTCGTGGTCCGAGTATAAGACAAACTCTTGTGGTAAGAGATAGTGTCTCCAGTGTTTGAGGGCTTGGACCACGGCATAAAACTTCTTATCATATGTGGAGTATCGAAGCTTTGCATCAGAAAGCTTCTCACTGAAATAAGCCACAGGGTGACTCTCCTGGCTAAGCACTCCACCTATTCCTACGCCAGATGCATCACATGAAACCTCAAAGACTTTGGAAAAGTCTGGTAGGCGGAGGACAGGGGCTTTGGTTATAAGCTCCTTTATGGCAAGAAAAGCCTGGGAGGCGGCTTTGGTCCACTCAAAATTTCCCTTACATATGCAATCCGTAATGGGTGACATAATGGTGCTAAATCCCTGGATGAAGCGTCTGTAGAAGGTGGCTAGCCCGTGGAAACTTCGAACGTCATGGACATTCTGGGGCTCTGGCCAGTCTACTATGGCTCGGACCTTGGATTGGTCCACAGACACTCCATGACTTGAAACCATAAATCCGAGAAAAGTGACCCGGTCTGTCATGAATTCACACTTAGTCAGGTTGGCAAACAGGGTTTCTTTCCTCAGGGTCTCGCAGACCTCCCTCAAATGGTGAATGTGGTCCTGAGGGTTGTGGCTATAAATGAGGATGTCGTCAAAGTAGACGACAACAAAGCGACCAATGAGGGGGCGAAGGGTTTCAGTCATAAGCCTCATGAAAGTGCTAGGGGCGTTGGATAGCCCAAACGGCATGACAAGCCACTCATATAGACCTTCTTTTGTTTTGAAGGCCGTCTTCCACTCATCCCCTGGTCGAATCCGGACCTGGTGGTAGCCACTTTTCAAGTCAATCTTGGAAAAGATGGTGGCTCCACTCATCATGTCAAGCATGTCGTCAAGACGGGGAATGGGAAATCTGTACTTGACAGTGATTTTGTTGATGGCGCGGCTATCAATACACATCCGCCAGGTGCCATCTTTCTTTGGTGTGAGCAAGGCAGGAACAGCACATGGGCTCTTGCTCACCCTGAGGAAGCCCTTTTGAATAAGGTCCTCAACAATTCGTTGGAGCTCAGCATGCTCCCTGGGGTTTAATCTGTAGTGGGGGAGGTTGGGTAGGGTGGACCCAGGGACAAGATCAATGGCGTGTTGAACATCACGCATGGGAGGGAGTGTTGAAGGCAGGTCTTCCGGGAAGCTGTCTTGGAAGTCCCGCAGGATTGCCTGGACTTCAGGTGGGACGGAGACCTGGGACTCCTCAGAGGTAATGGTGACGACAACAGCCCAAACAGGGGCACCCTCGGCAATCTCTCTATTCATCTCACGAACACCTATGAAGTTAAGGCGCCTAATCGGGTCGTAGTCAACCTTAGGGGCCTTAGGGATGGACATGACAGGTGTAGGAGAGGAGGGAATGGGAAGCTTCCCTTTGGTGGGGGTTGGGGCATTCTCCCGAATTTTGGGGGATGCAGTGGGTGTGGAGGTAGGACTCTTTCCCGTGACCACCTTTGGGGGTGTTGGGAGCAACTGAATCCTCTTCCCATTGTGAGAGAAGGAACACTCATTGGACCGACCGAATGTAGTAAGGTCTACATCGTCGATCCACGGTCGTCCTAGGATGATGCTACCGACCTTCATGGGCACTACGTCACATAGGATCTGTCCTTGGTAGGACTGGAATTGAATGGGAATGACACATGTAGTGGTGACTGGAATAGAAGTGTCGTCAACCCAAGCCCACATTGTACGGCCTAGGATGAGGATGAGTAGGTAGACCTAGACGGGAGACAAAGTCTGAAGAGACTGCATTGATACAGCTCCCGTTGTCGAAGATCACCTTGCAGGGTTGGGTTTTCACCATGATATAGGTTTGGAAGATGGAGGTTCGACGCCAGTCATCCTCCTGAGGGTGGGCCAGGATGCAGCGGACTACACCCAATCTTTCATGACTAGAGCTTTCGGCAATATCTCCCACTTGCATGTACTCGACATGCGTGCCATCATATTCTGCATCTAACTCATCAAACTGGGTGATGAGGTCAGGATCGGCCTCATATCTCTCAAGGGTTTCTCTTTCCTGAGGTGGAAGTTCCATGGACTGGGGATCGGTGATGACCAAGGCTCGGGTGGGGCAATTGGTGGCAATATGCCCTAGGTTATGACATCTGAAGCATCGGACTCCCGAGATAGGGGCTGGTTGGGAGGTGCTAGGGATGACTCATTTTCCCTTGTCATCTCTCCTCTCAACTGGGGGAGTATACTCCAGCCTAGGCACAGCTGCGGGTGCCGGTAAGGGGTTCCGTGGGAAAGGAGCCGTAGGGGCAACGGCCCTAAGTGGGGTAGCAGTAGGGACGTAGGAGGTGGAGGGGCCAGCTCTCTCAGTATAGCGGACTATGGGGTTTCGGGGTTCAGGTTGGCGGTAGATGGGAACCCGAGGTGGGGCCACCCTTTGAAACCTCTCAACATCTCGTGCAACCTGGTAGGCGTGCTCGAGGGTGTTAACCTCCCGCAAGAATAATTCCCGCTGAAGACTCTCGTGTAAGCCAGCCCTAAACCGAGAGAGGGTGACAGAGGCATCCTCCATGACTCGACTCCGAAGGAAGAAGTCATCAAATTTGGTGATGTACTCGTCCACAGACTTTCCATCTTGGGTGAGTTTCTGCCATTGGTCTAAAAGACGCTGATGGTAAGAAGGTGGCAGATACTTCTCCCTCAATTTCTCCTTCATTTCTTCCCACGTGCTAATAGGCTCCTCTCGTCTCCGTGCTAGGAGATTCTCAACATTACACCAGTAGGTCTTGGCTTGACCCAGGAGTTTCATTTTGGCAAACCTCACCCTGGTAGCAGGGGTCATGCGGCGATGCCAATCAAAGTATTGGTCCATCCCGGTCTCCCACTCAAGGTATGTAGCGGGGTTGAGGGACCCATCAAAACTTGGAGCGTCAATCTTGACGTTCCGTAGGATGATATCTTCATCGTCGTGGTCTCTCTCTCGAGGCACACGGGCCTCTTGCTCTCTACCTTGGGGAGCCTGATTCGGGCGGACTTGCTCTCTTTCCTCCCTAGGATTGGCTACGGGATTGCCGTGGCCATTCACTCTTCCTTCCTCCCCTTTTAATCGATCCTCTAAGGCTCGGATCCTCTTATCGAGTTCCGTCCGTAGTTGGCCTATGGATTCTTCAAAGTGGGCCACGAGATTATGCTCGAGCTGGACTAGCATAGCAGTCACGCTCTCTTGATCCATGGGTAGCGTTGAGGGGCGCTCTAGACGGCCAGATGAATTCCTAGACCAACGTGGCATGCACGACCTTGGACGTAAATGATGCAATCCTAGGACCGAAAATTAGCAAGCTATAGACTCGGATTTTGTTGGCTAATTGGCAAAGGGCCAAGTTTGAAGGGACTGGTCAAGGAGAGTTGCTCGCCCGTAGGCGAAGTAGTTGTGAACTACCTCCTGACAATTAGGGTGCCCTAATGTGACAGTCTAGGGCCTAAAGGATAGGTGCAAGCAAGCACTCTCTCACCGTCCACAGCGATGCACTCAGAAGACTGGCTGCATGGATCGGGCTCTCTCTTACTTCGTCGCGCGGCAATTAAAAAGATACTAAACGAGCAAGTTTGGAGCACGCACCTAGCTGACTGAAAAGTCTAGCTCCGACCGGAGACGAAGGCGAGTAGGGACGTGCGGGCCCGCACGGCGTCGACGAAGCTTGAGCAGTTACAAAGTATTCAGTCCACGCAGAGAGGATTGAATTATTACAAATCGATTAAATTTCCCGCGCAGGGGAACAAATCAGTCCAAATTCTCCGCACAGGGAGACTCAAAGGTACGCACGTTCCGTGATCGTCGGATCTTCTGTCGGCATCCGGACGACTCAGATACGGGCCGAGCCGTAATAGCGGACTCGGGTGCCACAAGAAATAAGTTAAATAGATATATAATAATATATATATTCAACTCTTTTTTTAATCAAATAATATATATAGATATATATAGATATGTATAACAATATATATATTATATATATATATTATATATATTTAACGCACATTTTTTTTTCAATCTCCCTTTTTTTTTACTTTTCTTTCTCTTTTCAAACTTCACCCACTTCTTTTGACTTTTATATATATTTTTTTTTTTCAAACCTTTCGGCTGATCACCCAACGTTGGCAGCCAACACTGGCTGCCTACGAGCTGGCGAGGGCGGCAACACGTGGGCGCACGGGCGCGGGGCGAGGGCTGCAGGCGGCCGGGGCGCACGGAGGCGCAGGGCGGGCGGAGGGGCGGGAGGGCGCTGGAGGGGCGCTGGGCGGGCGGAGCACGCAGGGCGCGGGGCGGGTGCTGGCCACGGGCGCTAGGGGCGCGCAGGGGCGCTGGCGGGCGGAGCACGCAGGGCGCCGGGCCAGACAGGCCGAGCGCGCAGGGGCGCGGGCCCGGGCGCAGGGAGGCGGCTCGAGCGGCGGGCGCGGGCGCCGGCTCGGGCGCGTCCGCGCCGCGCAGGCGTGCGGGCGGGGACCCGTGCACGAGCAGGGCGCTGTGCGCGGCCGGGTGCGCAGGGGGCGCGGGCGTCCTGCGTGCGGAGGCCGGGCGCCGCGAGTTGTGGCGGGCAGGCGCGATTGATGGCCGTTGCGGCCGAACAGAAATTTGATTTGTGGCACGGGCGACGATGCCCGGCCACGAAACAGATTTTCTTTTGTTTTTTTTATTATTTCTCTCACACAACCACAGCCGAGAGACAAAAAGAAAAAAAAATGCTTCCCCCCCCCCCCTTGTTTTTTTTTTTTTCGCTTCTTCTGCCAAACGAGAGAGGGAGAACAGAGAGTGAGAGAAACTGAGAGAGGACGGGATTGGCAGGGGAGAGAGAGAGATTAAGAGAATAACGCAGGGTTTCTTCTCTTTTTTTTTTCCAAATTTTTTTCCCTCTATTCTTTTTTTCACCAAAACTCCTCTCAACCGAGATCTCTCTCTTTTTTTTCTATTCTTCCTTTTTTTTTTCTCTTCGAACAACCGAGAGATAGAAGAGGAGACGACGTCGGAGACGTCGGGATCGTCGGAGACGCCGTTGTTGGGCTCTGATACCAATGTGACGCGGCGGCGACGTGGAAGACGGATCGACGGCACTCCGGGATGCGAACAGGAGGGGAACGGATAACTGCTATCTCACACAGCTCGGCCTCACGACGGACGGTCTCATACCGGGCGACGTTCAATCCTCACAAAAGAGAAGAGAGAGAAGGGAATAAGGCAAACACCTTAGGCTCAATCTTATGCTCATTCATTCATAACATACGTAACAAGCATTGCCTTCCTTTATATAGGAGGAAAGCTATAACAACAAGACCTTTCTAACTTCTACTAATTATGTTCATACCCTTAGCCTAACAAGACAAACCCACCAACCAATATTTGACTTGTGGGTTTTAACCAAATAATATAAAAATCACACACATGTTTATTTGACTTAGACTAGCCTAATAAGACGAAAGAAAAAAATACATGTAGGAATACATGTATACATACACACACATATACTCAAAAATACACACAAGTATAACTACTCAGTATGCCGGGTCTTCAATCGAGTCTCCGAGCCATAAGCTCGGTGCGGTGTCGGCTCCGAGTAGTGGGCCCAGTAGTGGACCCGGTGTTCCCACCAGAATTCCACCCCACCCCTAGGGGCACGAGAAGCAAAATACACCCCGTCTTGGGGGCATATGAAGCCAAGAATCACACTCCCGTCTTGGGGGTATTTGAAGAAGAAGCCCACCTCGCCTCGAGGGCCTAGAAGCAACAGCCACGTCCCGGCTCAGGGGCATATGAAGAGAAGTCCACCCCGGCTTAGGGGCATTTGAAGAAGAAACAAACCCCGCCAGTCGGGACACAGAAGTCATGAAGAATACGCCCCGGCCTAAGGGCATTTGAAGAAGTCACATCCCGCCTCGGGAGCATAAGAAGCTGCAAGAATACACCCCGGCTTAGGGGTATTTGAAGAAGAAATATACCCCGCCTGGGGACATAGAAGCCGTAAAGAACACGCCTCGGATCAGGGGCATTTGAAGAAGCTACATCCTGCCTTGGGGGTATAAGAAGAAAAGAGTCCACCCCATCTCAGGGGTATTTGAAGAAGAAGCACACCCCGCTATAGGGGCATTGAAGCCATAAAGAATACGCCCCGGCTTAGGGGTATTTGAAGAAGAAGGATACCCGCCTCGGGGGACATTGCAAGCAGCGATACACCCTGCTAGGGCGCACAGGAAGCAAACCACACCCCACTCCTGGGGACACATAAAGAGAGTACACCCCGCCATGGGGGCACATGAAGAGAATCCACCCCGACTCGGGGGACATGAAGCAACAAAGAATACACCTCGCCTTAGGGGAGTCTGAAGAAAAAAGCATACACCCCACTTTTGGGGCACAAGAAGCAAACATTCCCCAGCGTGTCGGGGCAGAAGAAGAAGAATTCCTCCCTCGAGGGCATATAAAAAAAGGGAAAAGCAAAGATACACCCGGTGCCCGGCGCACATGAAGAGAAAGGCACCTCCCTCTGGGGCACAACAAGCGACAAAGATACACCCCATTCCCAGGGGCACATGAAGAGAAATACACCTCTGCTCCAGGGGCATATGAGACAAAGCTATATCCCGATTTTGGGGCATTTGAAGCAAAGACTTCACCCCGCCTTAAGGGGGCATAAGAAGCGAAAGATATACCCCACCCCGGGGGCACAAGAAGAAAACACACCCCACCTTGGGGGCGTAAGAAGCCAAGAGATATACCCCACCATGGGACAGTAGAGGCAAAATGCACTCCCCCCGGGGGCACGTAAAGCAACATACCCCTCGCCTCAGCAGCATATGAGGCCAAGAAGCTACATCCCGGCTCGTGAGCATAAGAAACAAAAGATATACCCTACGTCCGGGGCATATGAAGCCAAGAATCACACCCCCGTCTTGAGGGTATTTGAAGAAGAAGCCACCTCGCCTCGAGGGCATAGAAGCTGTAAAGAACACTCCCTGACTCAGGGGCATGACAAGAAGAAGAACTCACCCCGCCTCGGGTGCACAAGAAGCCAAGCTCACCCTGCAGGGGGGGCACGCGAGACACAGCTACGCCCCGACTCAGGGGGACTCGAAGAGAAATACACTCCACCTTTGGGGTGCAAAAAGCAACATACACCCCACCTCTGGGGGCACAAGAAGCAGAACATACCCCGCCTTGGGGGCATATGAAGCCAAGAATCACATCCCCGTCTTGGGGGTATTTGAAGAAGAAGCCCACCTCGCCTCGAGGGCCTAGAAGCAACAGCCACGTCCCAGCTCAGGGGCATATGAAGAGAAGTCCACCCCGGCTTAGGGGCATTTGAAGAAGAAACAAACCCCGCCAGTGGGGACATAAAAGCCATGAAGAACACGCCCCGGCTTAGGGGCATTTGAAGAAGTTACATCCCGCTTCGGGAGCATAAGAAAGAAAAGAATACACCCTGTCCTAGGGACGATTGAAGAAGAAATATACCCCGCCTGGGGGCATGGAAGCCATAAAGAATATGCCCCGGGTTAGGGGCATTTGAAGAAGTTACATTCCGCTTCGGGAGCATAAGAAAGAAAAGAATACACCCTGTCTTAGGGACAATTAAAGAAGAAACATACCCCGCCTGGGGGCATAGAAGTCATAAAAGAATATGCTCCGGTTTAGGGGCATTTGAAGAAGCTACACCCCGGCCTGGGGACACATGCAGAACATCCACCCCGCTCAGGGGGCACAAAGAGGTACACTCCGCCCTTGGCGCATAAGAAGCAGAAGCATTTACCCCGATCCGGGGGCGCAAAAAAAAAGGTAAAGAGACATACATCCCGACCTGGGAGCACATGAAGAAAGAATATACCCCGACCTAGGGGCGTCGGAAGAAGAGACGTACACCCCGATCTGGGAGCATAAGAAGGAAGATATACTCCGCCTAAGCGGCACTTGGAGAAACAACATACCCTGCTTCGGGGGCATAGAAGCCGTAAAGAGATACACCCCGGCCTCAGGGGGGCATAAGAAGCAAGAGATACACCCGTACCAGGGGCATATGAAGAAGAAGCATACCTAGCCTCGAGGGCCTAGAAGCTATAAAGAACACGCCTCGGCTCAGGGGCATATGAAGAGAAGTCCACCCCGGCTCAGGGGTATTTGAAGAAGAGACATACCCCACCTGGGGGCATAGAAGCCGTGAAGAGTATACCCCACCATAGGGGCATTTGAAGAGAGCTACACCCCGCCTCTGGGGCATTAAAAAAAAAAAACACACCCTGGTCTGAGGACATAGAAGCCAAAAAAAATACACCCCGCATGGGGGCACAGAAACGAAGAGACAAAACACACCCCCTCAGGGGGGATGCACACCAAATGAAGCTACGCCCCAACCTGGGGCACATTAAGAGAAAAAAAAGAGCAGAGTAAAGAAAAAAACACGCACGAGGCAGACGTGGTCTTCGAGCCCGCCTCATCACACAAAAGAAGAGAAGAAAAGGAAAAGAAGACACATGAGGTAGACATGGTCTTCGAGCCCGCCTCATCACGCAAAAGAAGAAGAGAAGAAAAGAAAGAAATGATCACGAGGTAAACATGGTCCTTGCACCTGCCTCTCCATAAAAAAGGAAGAGAAGAAGAGAAAGAGCAATCATGAGGCAAACATGGTCTCTGCACCGGCCTCTCCACAAAAGAAGAAGAAAAAAAGAGACATGAGGCAGACGTGGCCCTCGAGCCCGTCTCACCAAACAAAAAGAAGAGAAGAAAAGGAAAGAAGAGACACATGAGACAGACGTGGCCCTCGAGCCCGTCTCATCACACAAAAGAAGAGAAGAAAAGGAAAAGAAGACACATGAGGCAGACATAGTCTTCGAGCCCGCCTCATCACGCAAAAGAAGAAGAAAAGAAAGAAATGATCACGAGGCAAACATGGTCCTTGCACCTGCCTCTCCATAAAAAAGGAAGAGAAGAAGAGAAAGAGCAATCATGAGGCAAACATGGTCTCTGCACCGGCCTCTCCACAAAAGAAGAAGAAAAAAAGAGACATGAGGCAGACGTGGCCCTCGAGCCCGCCTCACCAAACAAAAAGAAGAGACACATGAGACAGACCTGGCCCTCGAGCCCGCCTCATCACACAAAAGAAGAGAAGAAAAGGAAAAGAAGACACATGAGGCAGACATGGTCTTCGAGCCCGCCTCATCACGCAAAAGAAGAAGAGAAGAAAAGAAAGAAATGATCACGAGGCAAACATGGTCCTTGCACCTGTCTCTCCACTCTCGCAGCCTGCTTCCCCTCGGCTTTTATAGCCTGCTTCCCAATTCTGGCTCTTGCAGCCTGCTTACCTTTGGCCTTCTTGGCCTGCTTCCCAATTCTGGCTCTCGTAGCCTGCTTTCCCTCGGCTTTTATAGCCTGCTTCCCAATTCTGTCTCTTGCAGCCTGCTTACCTTTGGCCTTCGTGGCCTGCTTCCCAATTCTGGCTCTCGTAGCCTGCTTCCCTTCGGCTTTCATAGCCTGTTTTTCAGCTTTGGCTCTTGCAGCCTGCTTACCTTTGGCCTTCGTGGCCTGCTTCCCAAGTCTGGCTCTTGTAGCCTGCTTCCCAGAATTCGGCCTTCGCGGCCCGCATCCCATAACTTCGGCTCCTGCAGCCCGCTTCCCTAATATCCTCTAAGCCCTTTTGCGGTCTGCCTCCCTAATACCTCTACTACCACTACAGTTATACGTAACAACAATATTTTCTTATGCCACAAAAAAAAACAACAAACAAAAAAAACACAGGGAAAACAAAAAAAAAAACAACAAAAAAACAAAAAAGAAGAAAGAAGAGAATGCTTGATTGCCCTGTTTGCATGGTTGCTTAATATAGAATAATACACCTCCTTGGAATTTTCTAGGACCGTGTTTCCTTGCTAAATAATATCGCCCGATTCCGGATGCACGGGCGTCATGGCCTGCGTTCGAAGGGAACCCAGTTATGGCGGGTGCACACGTCAAGGGGAAGAGTTATGGCTGAATCGCTAAGCCCAACTCACAAAGTAAACCCGGGGCAACGCTCCCACACTTAGCACTTAATGTGTTCAATAGCCTTCGACTATAGGGATTGCCCGAATTTCTTCTTAGCACTCTACGGAGACTTGAATTCCTGCACTCGCGTGAAGGGTAATCGTGAGGAAAAAGCTGCCTACCCCCACTGTAACAAAAAAAAACAAAAAGAGAGAAAAAAAAAAAGAAAAAAGAGAGAAACGTGAATCCGAGTAGTCGGGAATCCCCATTGAGACACATGAGGAGACTCGCGCGAAATGGTGAAGCGAATTACAATAAGGATGAAACCTATTAGCCGGGAATCCCCATTGAGACATATGAGGAAACTCGCGTCAAATGGTGGAATCCGTAATAGAATTATAATAAGGATGAATCCTAGTAGATGGGAATCCCCATTGAGACACATGAGGAGACTCGCGCCGAACGGTGAAATCCGCTACCAAAATAAACAGATGGGGGCTGTGTGAAGTTACCGAAAGTCGAAAGCCCGGAACTAATGTGTAGGCGCTAGAGTGATCCTCGAGTGTCACCAGGAAAACCTGCATATCCCTATAGTTAGGGCCCTTTGTTCACACATTTGCACTGCCACGCCACAGAGAATTGCCTCGGGTGAAATGCGTGAATTTAGGCTATGCATGTAAGACATGCGATATCCTCTTGACGGGTGCACCACCCCTCAGTTGTGTCTCGCGGCCCGCACCGCATCTACGAATTACGGGCGATGTCCCTATCATGTCCCCTATAGGGGGAGCTGCCTTACTTATATTTATGTTATGCTTACTAATGAATGCTCGCATGCTTAAAAAAAAATAATAATAATAAATAATAAAAATGTGTGCATACAATAAACTCAATTTCGGCTATCGAAGCCTACGTTCCCAGCTACGGCTCGTAGGGTCCAATCTTGGCCCCCATGGTCTACATCTTGCCCTCACGGCTCCTTAATCTCCCAACTCCGGCTTTTATAGCCTGCTTCCCAATTCTGGCCCTCGTGGCTTGCTTCCCAATATCTTTGGCTCTTGCAGCCTGCTTACCTTTGGCCTTCGCGGCCTGCTCCCCGATTCTGGCTCCCGTAGCCTGCTTCCCCGATTCGGCCCTTGCGGCCCGCTTCCCAACATCTCCGGCTCTTGCAGCCCGCTTCCCAGAATTCGGCCCTTTACGGCCTGCTCCCAGAATTCGGCCTTTACGGCCTGCTCCCAGAATTCGGCCTTTACGGCCTGCTCCCCAGAATTCGGCCTGCACGGCCTGCTCCCCAGAATTCGGCCTGCACGGCCCGCTTCCGTAACACCAACTTCGGCCCTTGCGGCCCACTTTCCCGAGTCCGGGTTTCATAACCGGTAGCCTCGGCGCATTTTGAATCAACAAAATAAAAACTCTTCTCTCCGTCCCTTTGGGCGACGAACATCCCTTTTGCATCAATAAACCCTTCTCTCTGCCCGCATGGTTCGCCTTTCGCAATTTCGGCTCTTGAAACCCGCTTCCAGCCTTGGCTGTTTTGGCCTCGCTTATCGGCCCCTGAGCCGACAGCTTTCTAATCATCGACCTTCGGATCGACAGCTTTTCACTTATTGGCTCCCATGCCAACAGCTCTCAATTATCGGCCGCTGTGCCTACAGCTCTTATATCATTGGCATCCACGCCAACAACCACCTGGAGTTCTTAAAAAAAAAAGAAGGGAAAAGAAGGGAAGAAGAGAAGAAACAAAAAGAAACAACAGCAAAAAGAACAAAAAGAGATGACAAAAAAGAGAAGAGAAGAAAAAGAAGAGAAGAAGAGAAAAGAGAGAAGAAAAGAAAGAAAAAGAGACCAAGAGATCAACAAACCAGGTCAGCTCCGACACCCTGTCGGCACTGACGAAGAGATCAAGAGGCAACAAACCAGGTCAACTCCCGGCACCCTGTCGGCACTGGCGAAGAGACCAAGAGATCAACAAACCAGGTCAGCTCCCGACACCCTGTCGGCACTGACGAAGAGACTAAGAGATCAACAAACCAGGTCAGCTCCGACACCCTGTCGGCACTGACGAAGAGACCAAGAGGCAACAAATCAGGTCAGCTCCCGGCACCCTGTCGGCACTGACGAAGAAACCAAGAGATCAACAAACCAGGTCAGCTCTGACACCCTGTCGGCACTGACGAAGAGACCAAGAGGCAACAAACCAGGTCAGCTCCCGGCACCCTGTCGGCACTGACGAAGAGACCAAGAGATCAACAAACCAGGTTAGCTCCGACACCCTGTCGGCACTGACGAAGAGACCAAGAGATCAACAAACTAGGTCAGCTCCCGATGCCCCGTCGGCACTGATGAAGAGACAGAGACCGACACACTGCTTCAGTTCCCGACACCCCGTCGGCACTGATGAAGAGACCAACATACCACGTCAGCGCTTCGGTTCCCGTCGGCACTGACGAAGAGAAGAAGGAGAGGCCAACAAGCCACGTCAGTTCCCGGCACCCCATCGGCACTGATGAAGAGGCAAAGAGACCAACATACTGCTTCGGTTCCCGGCGTCCCGTCGGAACTGATGAAGAGGCCAGCAAGCTACTTCAGCTTTCGGCACCCCGCCGGCACTGCTAAAGAGACAAAGAGACCATCATGTTACGTCAGTCCCCAACATCCCGTCGGCACTGATGAAGAGACCAACATATTGCTTCAGTTCCCGACACTCCGCCGGCACTGATGAAGAGGCAAAGAGACCAACAAACCATGTCAGCTCCCGGCATCCAGTCGGCACTGACGAAGAGAAAAAGAGACAAATATACCATGTCAACGCCCGACACCCCGTCATCACTGACGAAGAGAAGAAGAGACCAACATGCCATGTCAAGTCCCCGACACCCTGCCGGCACTGACGAAGAGAAGAAGAGACCAACATGCTACGCCAGCTCCCAACACCCTGTCGGCACCAACAAAGAGAAGAAGAGACCAGTACACCCACGGGCACCGCCCGGCTCATCCTTCGCCTACGCTACCCGTGGGTGGGGGGCATTTGTGGACGTGCAAAATTGCACACCCATACATCTCAACTAGTCCAACACCAATAACAACTTCAACCGAAGAAGCTGTGGAGAAGCGGGGCCGTCCGGACTCCCCGAACGCACATACACTGCCGTGGAGCTATCTCCAGAGTCACGACAGTGAAGAGAAATCAACCACCAAGAGGCCCCACAATCCATGGGCCTCGAAGAAAATCAAGCGGGCCACGAATCGTGCTCACAACGGGCTCAAAATTGCCCACTTAGCCCCTAACCACGCCCTGTGCCCTATTCAGCGGCACACCCCAGGGAGCCCCAGCGGTACACCCTTGGGAGCCCAGCGGCACACCCAGGCCTTCAGCGGCCCAGCTCGGAGGTGGTTCAGCGGCACACCCCCAGGGTGTCCCCAGCGGCACACCCTCGTGGGGGTCCAGCGGCACACCAAGGGGGCACCCAGCCGCACACCCAAGGGGGCGCCCAGCGGCACACCCCCTGGGCCGCCCAGCGGTACGCCCCCAGGCGCCCAACGGCACGCCCAGTTTTGGCTTCAGCGGCACGCCCGTTCGGAGCTCCAGCGGCACACCTCCTTGGGCTTCCAGCGGCACGTTGTTTGCCCCCTCAACGGCACGCTTGGGCAGCCCTTCAGCGGCACGGCCTTTGGCCCTCCCAGCGGCACACTTCTGGAGCCCGCCAGCGGCACAGCGTTAAGGCATTTCAACGGCCGAACGACGTGATGCCCATGCCCTACGGATTCTTGGCGCGCAGTGGACTTGCTGAGGTGTCGCCCGGGGAGAGAGCCACGCTGCCTATCCCCCTGCCACCAAGGACGACGGGTCAAATCCCCAATCAATGCCTTCGATTTCCCGCCTCCGACTACCGTGCTCGGACGCTTCCGCCATGGAGGGTATAAAAACCCCTCTCCTTCGACACAAACGGGGGGCAAGACACAGAGGCAGAGGGCGAAGAGAAGAAGAGAAGAAGAGGAGGAGAAGAAGGGAAGAAGAAGGAGAAGAGAAAAGGGGGGAAGGGGAGGAAGAGACAGAGAGACACACGCAGAAGAGAAGAAGAGAAGAAGAGGGAAGAGAGGAAGAGAGGGGAGAGGCTTCGTCACTCCACCCACCGCCGCCATCTGTGCGAAGAGGGAAGAGAAGAAAGAAGAGGAGGGGAGGCTCTGCCTCCCCCTTCCTGCTGCTCCGTCCACCCGCCACCGCCGTCCGCACGAAGAGAAGAAGGATAAGAAGAGAAGAAGAGGAGCTCGTCGCTCCACCTACCACCACCGTCTGTGTGAAGAGAAGAAGAGAAGAAGAATGAGTGGAGAGAGGGAGTGAGGTCCGGGAGGGGAGGAGTCCACGCTCCGTTCCCCCCCCCCACTGTATTTTCTTCTCCTCTTCATTTCCTTTCATTTCTTGTTTTGCCATCGTTGCAATGTATTAGTCCCCTCGGGGCACTCCTTTCGTGAGAATAAAAGTAGAAGGCTTGCAAGTATTTTTTCTTGGACGTCTTTCTAAAGCATTTCTTCCGCGTTTGCATCCTTCGGTGTTTCACGCCCCCTTTCTCCTTTTGTTAGGGTTTGTTTCCTCCCAGGTATTTTTGCCTTCGCTCACCCCCGGGCGCCCTCAGCGGTACACCCTCCCTGATTGTGCCTCCAACGGCACGCCCCGTCGTCCCTTCAGCGGCACGCCCTGATTGTGCCTCCAACGGCACGCCCAGTCACGCCTTCAGCGGCACACCCTAACTGCGCCCCAGCGGCACAGCCCAGTCCAGCCCCAGCAGCACACCCTAGCCGTGCCCCAGCGGCACGCCCCAACTAGCCTTCGCCGGCACACCCCCATCGGGCCTTTGCCGGTGCACTCTTCAACACCCTTCGCCGGCACGGCCTTGGCTGCCTTTCCCCGGCACGCCTATGATGGCCCTCGCCGGTACGCCCCTTCGGGCCTTCCTCGGCACGGCCTTCATGGCCTTCACCGCCATACCCTTGGCCCCATTGGCCCGGCACACTTGCCCTTCCTTCTTGCCCGATGCATCCCCCCTCAGCCAGTCCTAGAGTAGCCTTCCACTCGCCGTTCCCTCCGAGTTTTCCGAGGTTTATAAAGGTGTTGCCGCTCTCGGGCGCCCACCTCCAGTTGTCGGGTTCCGCCACTCCATGTGGGCGCGTTCCCTGTATCTCCCTTACGCTCGGGTTAAGGGGAGATGTTGTCGAATTTTCGTTAGAAACAATAACATATTGAAAGACAAAAGGAAGCAACAAACAAATGGAACAGCCACACATTTAAAAGACAAAAGACAGCAACAAACAAACGAAAAGAACAACGGTGAAATGCCTTAACCAAAGCAAATGGAACCGCAATCAATTCAAAGAGGACCGAATCGAACGACAACTAAACAACTTGAACATCCGCCCTCACAAAAGAATGAATGAAAATTAATCAAGAGAAGAAAAGTAGAAACCCATGCAAACTTAATAAAATCAGAAAAGAAGAAAAGAAAAGCCTTAAAAGAAACGGAGGAGGAGTGGGCTCCCCATGCCTTTCGCCGGTACACCCTCTAGGTACCCTTGGCCGGCACACCCTTCGCCAGCACACCCACTCACGCCCTTCGCCGGCACACCCTCCATGGCCCCTCGCCGATACACCTAGCCAACTCTTCCCCGGTACGCCCTTCAGTGGCCTTCGTCGGCACACTCCCTGTTGCCTTCGCCGGCACGCTCCATGCTGCCTTCGCTGGCACGCTCCTTCGGCCCTCAGCGGCACGCACCCTTTCAGCCCCTCAGCGGTACACTCCCTCAGCCCTTCAGCGGCACACTCCCAGCCCTTCAGCGGTACACCCCCAGGCCCTTCAGCGGCACACTCCCAGCCCTTCAGCGGCACACCCTCAGCCCTTCAGTGGTACGCCTTTCTCTTAGCCCTTTAATGACCCATTCTCTCTCCAGAAAATATGAGTAATAATAATAATAATACTAATAATACTAATAAATAATAACAGATTCAAAAAAATGAATAAATAAATAAGAATAATAAAGGAATAAGTAATAGTAATAATAAGCTTAAAAATAATGACGATAATAATAATTAGACAAATAAACGATAACAAAAAAATGAATGAATAATAATAACGAACTCAATAAGAATGATAAATAAATAAAATATAACCAAAATAAATAATAATAACAAACTTAACGAAACACGACAATCAAATGAATGACAATAAAATGAACAAAAATAATAACAAACCTAACAATAGCACTGATAAATAAATAAATCATAAAAAAAATGATAAATAGATAGTAATAACAAACTCATTCAAAGATACGCATAAATCAACGAATAATAATGATAAATTTTCAAATGATAACAAAACACTGATATCCACCTTGCAGCCCGGTCTCTCTCATGACCCGGTGCCGAAGGAACAACAATGTCGCCCTTCCAGGTTGGGCCTGAGTCTTGGGAATCATCCCGAACTGGCCGTGACCCGACCTCGCCTCGGGCTGACATTCCGATTAAACCGGATTCATTTCTCCGGCCGGATCCCTTCCGAGCCGCTACTAAAATTGCCGCACGTTCGGCAGACATTTGAATGGGTTCACCTCGGTTTTCGCCGCGTTTCTATTACGGACCTGTGTCTAAACATGAAAAGACCCGTGAGCAATCAATATGGTCGACGGCTCCCTCCCCGACATGGTCGTGAGCCGGCATTGCTCCGGACCGATAGCCCGTTAAATCGGATTCATTCTAACGGGCCGGGATTCGCTCCCGCTCTTTCATTGAAATTGCCATAAACTCGGCATACATTTGCACGGGGTCGTTTCCGCCCACGTCACACTTTCAATATGGGCCCTTGCCTGAACATGAAGAGGTCCGCAAGTGACCGACAGAATCGGAATAGAACGAGACGGCTCTCGCCACCCCTGGACTCCTTCCATGGGAATATTAATAAGACCTCTGTGGGCCACACTTAGACCTCGGGCCCGCCCCGATCATGGTCATCATCTGGCTCATATCCTTGATCTACAGCCCGCTCCTTTCGAACACATTTTCGGTTCTTGAGTCTAGTCCCCGGACTCTCCCCCGTTGCCCTCCGGCACCGGAAATATTAATGATGCCCGCGCAAGCCTCGTTTGGACCACGGGAGGCGCCCCCAATATGGTCCTGCCTCGATCTCACACCGGGCCAATAGATTCACTGGTTTCCGACTACAACAACCGAGATTCAGTCGAATGTTTTCAGTGTCTCGGAATAATAAACTTGCTGTATCCCGGCACGCATATGTTCCAGGTCCTCCCGCGGCGATTACAATATTCTCAAGCCGGACTCCCGTCCGAATATTAAATGGTCTCCCGAATGACCGATATGTTTCGAACGCCCGCTTCTCCGGACACAGGGCTTTTCAGTCGATTCAAGGGATATTCCCTCGTTGCCCCTTGGCACCGGAAATATTAATGACGCTCATGCAAGTCTCGTTTCGACCGCGGGGGGTCCACCGCAGTATGGTCGCAGCTTGCCCTTGCACCGGACCAACAGATTTACCGGTTTTCGACCTCTCTAACCGAGGTTTAGCCAAACGTTTTCCGTTCTTCTGAACAATAAATTGCCATGTCCTGGCGTACATATGCTCCGGTCTCCCCGCGACGATCGCGCTTTTCTCGAGCCGGACATTCGTCCGAAGATTAAATGGTCAGCAGATGACCGACACGATCTCGAATGTTTCCTTCTCGCCCTCGCATGAGGATTTCAATACCTCGTAATAGACCTTTCATGCAATTAATTTCTTGGCCATGAGGCCCTGAATCCCGGCGATTAATCAAGGGTGTTCCCTCGTATGGGGGATATAAATGACACCGTGACCTTTATGGCGCGGCAGGTTTTGGTCCCGACACGAACCACACAATCGTCTGACGAAGTCAGATCGAGCGCACCATGGGCTCTTCGGAGCCTGAACAAATTGTCACTTCGGTGACTGGCACGCCCACGCACTTAACAGACGAACGACTTGAATAAGCGAATTTTAGTGCGTCCACAAGTAATAAAGCCAATAAACGAACGAACTAGAAGAATAAACAAACAGAAGTGTCGACAAGTGCGTCCACAAGTCCAGTAGGTATCTTCGCATCAATATGAAGGCATGCTTTAAGTAATTACATTTTCGCTCTAATGAATAAGGTAAAAGAAAATGCGATAAAACACACGAACGAAATCCAAGTAACAAGATAGGAATTATAGAGATATGAAGAATATAAATGGACAATAGAGCATGATCAAGCAAGATTTATACGGTAAAGTGGTCTTTCATTAACAAGAATGTACTTCATAACCATAAAGGCTATGCACTAGAAAGTCATGAACAAGAAAGTACTAGTAAGCATGTAAAGTATCACAAGTTGCCTCATGGTTTTCACTCGTCTATAAAAAAAGTACTCCCGACGCAATGCGGCGCCAGTGTTCATCGTACCCCATAGTTTTCAGCACGTTTCCGGCTATCTGCCGAGGGGGCTAGTGTGGAGCCCTTGGACACTGTTCGTGCCCGCTCTTGCATCTTCAAGTTACAGATCAAACTACTTCCATGAGAATATAGTAAAGTTCGGCCAATAATGTTCAATTCAACAATAGTTTCCATGATAACGTAGCCAAGGTAGAGAATGCATAATAAGAGATCATAAGAATTCCAAAGATGACTTAAAACGAGGTCATGCTACGGAAAGAATCCGGCAGCATAATGGCATATTCTTTAACTTCCATAATATATTAGATAGCTTTGGAATAAGGTGCTAGGTTCTAGATAATCAATAGACCATCTAGGAACTTAGGAAAACCAACCCTAGGGTCAAACCTCGGGTTAAGAACACTTGAGACAGAAACGGTCATGCCAGGGCCGTTTCTTGAAATAGCGGTCACGTCTGGGCCGCTAATATTATATAGCGGTCAAATCAATACCGTTTCATGAGGAAATAGCGGTCAGGGGAAAGGCCGCTAACTAATAGTTGCGGTCTCTTGGATGGCCGCTAATATCCAGAACTCAGAAAAACACCGGTAGTGTAAGTGTTTTCTAGACAATTGGGTTTTGAGGGTACAACCAGCTACGCATTCTAGCAAGAGATAAATTATGTAATTTCTTCACATAACTGAGACTTACAAAAATACCCTCCCTAGAATTATGAGAAGATCTAAAGTCCTGTAATTGCAGTTCTATCCTACAACTTTCCGTAATTGTGATTATGCCCTCATGTCTCGCGTTAGGGCGGAGACATCTTGTGTACAGTTGACAATTCGCCGACAACTCTTGTACTCACTTACATGAATCACAAGTGCACTTAGTTGTCTTCTCTCATGTGTATGCCAAGGAGAATTGAGATAAGCCCCGACTTTTAAAAAATTGTGCATATGCCCCTCTTTTGCGAATCAACGCACAAGCGTCTTCTATGAAGCCCATTGTTGCTCCTTCACTTAGGGGCCTTGTTGGCTCAGCTTTGCACCCAAGTGTCATCTCAAACTAAGTCGGCCTCGGGTCTGGTCAAATTACCAAAATACCACCTATGACTTAGAAATGCCCTAATAGTCTCGGAACCTTCCGGAAATTATCTTAGTGCCCTTGGAAGTCAGAGATTACGTAACAATCTCCCTCCAACCTAGAAAATTATAGAAAATCCCCTAGCTTGATAAAATTACCAAAATGTCTCTGGAAATCAAAAATTATCAAAATACCCATGGAGTCCAGAAGATATCTTGACACTTCGAAAGCGCCTACGGCTTTTGCGAAATTGTAGTCATACTCCCAAATTACAGTGTTTCTATTAATACTTCGGTGGTGAGTGAGAGTTAGCTTCGAGCCATGCGAGCGAGTCTGCCCTCGATATCAGAACTCTTATAGGGGACCTTAGAATTTCTCTGACAGTTAAACAAGGGTGTTCGGACGTTATGTCGATGTAAATCAACACTGACTACGGTTAGTGGGGAAAGTCCAACACTCGAACCTAAATCATCTGATACGATGTGCACCCATGGAATAAACCCTACACATGCTATTTATACACCCCCCGCATATGTGCACCTTTATAAATTTCCTCATTTTTGTTAAAAGGTTCAGTGAGAAATTTATAGAACACCTAATTCTTTTAAAAGAATATTCCGTGACCAACAGTGAACAACCATGCAACCAACACTCAGCTATGACTGGCCACTGAAGGAAGTTTTGCTCCATTTGCTCTGCATTCCTCTCCCATACTAATGATAAAAGTTGCAAGCACATCACTTTTGGGCAGTCTGAGCATGTCTACCTTCCACATCATAAAATTTATGTTGGATGTATAGTAGGTTGCCATATCCTCTGCCTGAAGGGCATCTGACACCTGTCAGACACAAAATAATAGGCAGATGGACCGCCACTGCAAAATGTTCGAACAACACTGATTTCACTGAGAAAGCTCTTGTTCCATCAGATCTCCTTTCCCATATGTCAACCTCACCCTGCACAGAGAACGATCATCCAAAAATGCTAGCATGTCACAACTGCAAGCTTACCTACTCTAAAAAGTTTAGTCTGAAGAATGACACCTATCCCACGCCTCCCTTCAAATTGTCAAATCATTTTGCCACCCAAGAATTCTTATTCCTAGCAATTTGACACAGATTTGGTAATAACTTGTGAGAAGGCATTTACCTGCACCAGACATCTCATAAAAACGTTGCCCTTTGAATTGACAGAGATTCCTTTCTTTATTTATTTTCTCATTCTATCTGGGTCATTCAGATTTTTCAATGTTTCCTTTGTTTGATTCTGGTAAGTTGTTATTGGCATGTCTTTTCATTTTAGGGTATTGGTGATCACTGTCATAGCAATTTATATAGGAAAAATGCCTTAATTATATTTTGTTCATAAGAAATTCACTTTCTCAAGTCATAGATCAGTTAATTTCATTCTCCGTCTCATAGATATTTATTGCATTATATACAGTTATGATTGCATGAATATTTGACAAAGTATTCATTTCTCACCAAGTTGTTTTCGTTTGTGGGTAATTTAAATATCTAAGTATACCTTTCATTTTCAGCCTTTCCAGACAAGGACTCTGCTGTTCTCAAAGGTAATGTATTTAAAAATTTTCCCATAATCTTGGATTATCTAGAGTACCACAGGAACTATTCTTAGAAACATCGATACGTTCTCATCTCTTTCTGTAATGGATTAGTTATTTATGAGAAAGTCAGAAAACAACTTGAAATCAGCCAGGTTCATCCGTGATTGGCTGATTTAGTATCATGTTTGGCATTGTCCCAGAAACTAGGCAATAAAAAGAAATGAAAAGAAGAATATGTGAGAGGTAATAGCAGTACAAGAGAGTTAGAAACTAAGAGAAAGAAATAGGAGCATGCATGGGTGTCCCCTGAAGGATAGATTTTGATTGTTTAGAATGAAGAGAGGACATGGGAACTCAGAAAAGACAGACTTACCACTTTGTACGTATATTTTGTTGTGATATAGATGAGAGAGAAGCATGCTACTTTCCTTCTTCAAATTCTTGTGCCTTTGGAAATATCAGATTAGACTTTCTAATGAATCTTTACTTTTCCTATCAGTTTTTTCTCTTCTTGACAGCCAGAGGATAGGGCTTTGAATGCAAAAACAACAACATAAACAGAATAATAGACTGCAAATGTTGATAAGCCCATGTTTATGTAGCTTAGTATGTGCAGATCATTGTCAGCTGTCAGTGCTGGATCCAAAACTGCGTGCTTACTTTTTCTGGCTTTAGGAGTTAAGGTTTAATGTTTACATTATGAGCTTGCTTGGTTAACTTAATGAAAGTGTAAATGATTCTTAGGCATATGTTTCCAGTTTGTTTTAATTGGCTTCAAAGCCAGATGAAACTAAAGCATTATATATGTGCTGAAATATTGCAACCAATGATCTTGTGGGGACTGGGGAGCTCCGTATTGTTGCCTACCTATGGCACTCTTTGTGGGCGAGTGGATGAGGGGTGTGAATATGGTTTTCAACAAATTGTGAGCTAAGGAATTTAAAACACTAAATGTGGGTCTGTAATTGGGCAATCGAGTATTTGTATAAGATGAGGGATTGGAAAAAGTTAACTCTGTAACTGAGCCCACTATGTTGGGTCTACTGTAGCATTTGGGGGAGGGTTTCTTGCTCTTTACCATCTTGGTAGAACCTCCTCCTTTCCTTTTTCCTCACTCACTCTTTTTTCTATTTGTCTTTGTACTTTATTCCCGTTCTTTTATCAATGAATTGTGGCCTTTCTGGTCACCTTCCAAAAAAAGTGCAACAAGCAAGAAACTGGTGATAGAAGATAAGGGACAACACCACGTTGTAAATGCAAGTAGATTTTATAGTGGTTCAGCAATCCCTAGGCCATTTTCACTTTCTACTTCATGGGAATTCTTTAACTTGAAATAAATCAAGTTATGGCTGGTTGATCCAATTCCAGCTAACCAATACACTCTGGTTGGTCCAGGTCTTGCTCACCAAACTGCTGGTGATTCATGGAGCCTAGCTTTCCAATACTTTTAGTTGTTTGACACAATAGCTATTTGATGCAGTTTCAGCTTACCAAATGAAAATACTAATGAATCAATAACTCTTGTATATAGTGTGTGTACAAGTACATATTCTCTTTACAACAGTAGTAATACAAGAGGAACAGTAGAGAGAATAGAGGAGGAGAAGGAAGAGGAGCTTGTCGAGGCGATTGTAGATTGCTTGATCTTTGGTTTAGACTCTCTTTTCTCTTTTTTCAGCTAAACTTCTTAAAATCTACTCAACAAAAGCTCGTGTATGCTCTTGGATCTACTGGATAAGACTGTTTTAAGCCTGATGGTTTTTATAGTCCTCTATTTGAGATGATATTTGTTCAAGCTTGGTGCAATTGAGAGCTTCCTGTATGCTTTTGCTATTTAGGCTGAAGGTTGTTTATAATTGTAGACTTCCGGGTACATAGGACATTCTATCAGAGATCCCATATGTTATTAACTGTTTGGGATAGTCCTTAGAGGAGGCAGGTGAGGTCAAACTATTTGAAGCAAATTCAAATCTAAGGACCATAGGTAGTTTACATAAATTATTTTAGATCGACCATTTTATCAGACCAAGTCATCATCCAGTCCAGTGAGTGATCATCTATTAGAGTAGTGGATATATTATGACAGCCAAGGTTCAAAGGATGGCATCTAAGACTTAGAGTGGTCATCCACTCATTACAAAGGATGTTAGCGATCATCTGATATCATGCAACAATAATGGACAAGTACCTAGAGTGATCATCTACTTATCTTTTATGTTGACAGTGGGTAACTACATAACAATGAATCCAGGTATCATCCACTTAGTAATAGTCAGTGGATGACTCAATTGTTCACTAGATGACATAATGGATGAACCCATTGTCCCCTCACGGTATGACAGTAAGTTGTCCTTAGGCTTTATATGGCCAGTGGATGCATCGATTATCCAATATAATCAGTGAATGCACAAATTATACATTCACTTGACTGGCTCTAGGTGTTGCATACTTTCACTATACATCATCCACTTACATTTATATAGCCTGACAGGTATGAGTCATCTACTAGCTTATGTAGCAGCCAATGGACGAGTGATCGTCCACTCAATTAACAGTGGATGGGTAAGTCATGTGCTCTCTTTAAACATCAGTAGATGAATTCTTCAGCTGGCATTCCTTAAGTACAAGAGGAAGTGTCCACTCACGTAGGTTATCCTCCATGGCCTTTCAGTGGAACTATTGTCTACTGTCAGTGGTGGGTATCATCCACTGGTTTCAATGGCTTTATTTTGGCCAGTGGCCATCTATCACAAGTAAAGTGATCGTCCAATCATTTAGACCATAATCATATTAACTGAGCTTATTTTTGTTTTGTCTAACAATAAATTGGGTCGGTGGCCATCCACAGAACCTGACGCTTAGCCATCTTTCAGCAAAGGTTTTGCAAGTGAATATTTTGGATGTGTTTACATGGACGCATGAATAATCTTTTTTAGGGTTTCACGTTGGTACTGAGATCTCAACAAACTTGAGAAATGTTAAAGCATATTGATTCAGATAAAATGGTTTTTATCCTTTGAAATTTGAAGTAAAGCATGTATATCCTTTTTGACTATACATATATGTCTAGATATGTATAAGGTAAGTTGAAGCGTTTTCCTTTTGTTAATGTGTCAGTTTTTGGGTTGTCTGACAGATGTTTCAGTTTTGACACTAATCCATGTGGTTTCGTAAACACGAAGGATAATCTTGGGGAAGAAAGGAGGTGGGTTATTTATCCCACCTTGTGGGGTGGGTTAAACTCAGAGTTAGCCTTGATTTAACTTGCATCTTTCCTGATTAACTAATCCAGTCCACCTAAGTAACTTTTGCACTAACTCAGAGTTAATTCTGGATTATTCCTGAGGTAACTCCTAATCAAAGTGGGGGGCCGATAGAGTTTGACATAATCAGAAAACTCTGTTGTTAGACACTTATAGGTTAAGGGTAATGCTGGGTCTTATACATTGAGGTGCGTCTTGATAACCAGGGAGATGTAAGACTCTGGTGGACATTAGATAAAGAAGCCAAGGTCCTCTCTCCCGATCTAAAGTTTCTGGATGGAAGAGTTGAATGACGTAAAGAGTCATAGAAGCTCGACTGCTCAAAGTTAGTACCTATATGTTGCAACATATCTTCTGGTTTATCAAGTCAGTGTCCAATATGGAGTGGATGAGCAATGGCGCCATCTGAATGTTGCTCTTTGGCATCTTCTTGTTACTTTCTAAAATAGCTCAATTCTACGAGTCAAACCTTGGTTTTCCTTCAAGTTGAATTATGGCAACATGGACATTTTCAGTGTCATTGAAGCACTTGGATCTTTTCATGTTCCATTGTAAGGATGTTTTTGACTAAACAAGGTGGAAGAAAAGACATTTGAACTGGGAGCTCAAAAGTTGCAAGGATGAAGATTGAAGAGCTACAAAACTACCAGCTCTGTTTGAATATAGGCAAACATATTGTGGAATGCACTTCATTGCATGTGCTCTGTCAAGATGAGTGAGATAATAACACCCCCCCCCCCAAAGGGGAACATTTTTACTGAACATAATCCAATGCAGTCACTGCTCTTGAGTAATTACCATTATGGGATCCCTCCCACCGCAACCCCCCCCCCCCAAGGGAGCAAAAATAAAGAAATAACTAATCCATAAGATGTTCATTAATTATCTGGTTTACTAAAATCATCCATCTTGGCCATGCTGTTCTATTTCCCTTTGCACATTATATTACTCTGAATATGATCAAGTTACTCTTATTCCACTTTTTTTACCTATCCTTTTGAAACTTTTCTGCAGTTTATTAGGGTAATTTACTACCAACTAAGGTATGGTTTTCACAGCAGCAATAGAAGCAGAAGTGGTGGAGATAATGGTGTTTCTTTGTCTCTTGATGATTCATGGTTCTCAAATGACACATTTTTATACCATCTTTGCAAGGTATTACATCTGAGGCATTACTAGTTGTCTGTGTAGTTGAAGCATCTAGCATCCAACATCATAACATTATCCTATTGTTGCACCCCTAACTTTTTCTAATTATTTTGGTCTGTGTAGTTGAAGCATCCAGCATCATAACATTATCCTATTGTTGCACCCCCTAACTTTCTCGAATTATTCGAGATGCCTCCCTCATGTTAACCGATGGTCAAACTGCGGTTTGAAGTCAGCACCGTCGTTTTCTGGAGTTTCTCCACACAATTGGGTCTCGGAACCCAACCATATCAAATGGCAAATTGAGTCGCAGCAAAGAAGGATGGAGGGAATCCCTCAGGCGACGCTCGCCCTCTAACTCCCCGGCATGTCGACACTCGCCCTCTAGGATCTGTACCCGACTGCTCACCTTGAGCCGCGTCCGGCCTCCTTCAGGTGCCAGCCAATGTCCACCCCTGCCATCCAGTCTAGCCCTCCCTCGGTAACTCCGTCATGCCTTTAGCTCCTCATGGAGGGCCCTCTGTAAAAATACGCGGACATCCGCTTTATCTTGCATTTACCCGGGGACCGACCCGTTCGTCGGAATTGCCCGCGGCTTGCACCAGATGTATTTTGGCCTTTAAGTCCCACCTGTAAAGCTTCATGGCATCTATAAGGAAAGAATCTCCATAAAGAATAACTGGTTATTCATGCATACCCGCACCCGGGTTCCAGTATAGCCCTCACACCGGCCGATATGTGACCAGTCACCCAGATTCCACTCGATCAACCCTACCAGTCGAATGCAACGGTCACCCTATAGCTGCAGTGTACATCCAGTCCTCTACCCATGGCTTCAGGAACATCTCGGCCCTCCTTCAGCGCGGAACAAAGGTGTTCGGATTCAATCCGATGTAAAATAAACACCAACTGCTTGCGGTCGGTGGGGAAAGACGTCATGTACACGAACCCCCACAATCGCCTTCACACTCGTACTTGTGGAACGTCGTTCTCTCTACGTGTTGCCCGATACCCTCGTCCCCACGTGCCGCGCCCTGGCGGCGCTTCTCCTAACAAAATTCGGTTCCACGGGTGATCGTCGTGAAATCGATTGGCATGCCCGCATTCCACCCAGTCACCCTGGTTCCATTCATTTAGGATGATCAACCACTCTGTTCCCGTGTGCATCTCTTACCCTTTGCACACCCCCGTCGATACCCCCGGAAGCCTCACGTGCCAAGTCAACTCATCTCGACCTTCCGTAAAAGGCGAGTGTATGCCACGGCCGCGAGAAATATAATACCAAAAGAAAACACCACTGCAACACCAAACAAACAACAAATATATATATATATATACACACATGATATCTCTCGCGAGCCGACGGAAACCATACGGGCTACTCTAGTAGCCTCTTCTGATCGAGCTATTGATGATGAATCCCCTTTTGAGATCGATGAAACATACGTTATCATGACTTTGCGGGATTATGTAGAGGGTTTTAGTGAATTCATGAAGTTGAATGCCAACGACTTCTCTCCCCTTCAGTGTGTTCTGCATCACATGATGACCACCATCATTTATCCCAAAGGAGGAAGTCGAGATCAAGTGACCGTTGTTCACAAGCATCTATTCTATTGTCTTTTCAATGGTCTGCAAGTAGATCTGGTTTCTCTCATAATTCAGTTGATCGAAATTTGCAAGAAACAGAAGAACCGGTCCCTCCCATACGTTACTCCATTGACTGCAGTATTCACTTATGCTGGGATTAATCTTTCAGATGAAATCTTTGAAGAAATCCATCGAATGGATGTTTACAATCAGACTGGCATTAAAAAGTATATGGGCTACATTTAGCAGGATGGTGAGGTACATAGGATTCTGAACCGCCCATTACTTGATGAAATTTCTGAAGAGGAGGAAGAAGGTTATGATGATGAGGAGGAAGCAGAAGATGTCAATGCTCAGCCTGCACAGGTAAATGAAGAAGTCCAAGGTTTTTCAATTCCAACTCAGCCGATGGAAGTGGAAGGATCACAAGCAGTTCATGAAAGACAATCATCCCGGCAGTTCCATAATCATGAAAATCTGTTCGAGGATTGTTTTAGGAGGGTG
This sequence comes from Amorphophallus konjac, assembly GCA_022559845.1. Classification (NCBI taxonomy): domain Eukaryota; kingdom Viridiplantae; phylum Streptophyta; class Magnoliopsida; order Alismatales; family Araceae; genus Amorphophallus; species Amorphophallus konjac. The sequence goes on along the minus strand of CM040122.1, from coordinate 10,565,097 downwards.
GATACCCAACTAGATTCACTAAATGCCAAAATGACTCAACTCACTGACTCAGTGGCGACCCTCACACAAAATGTCTCCAATCTCCAATTGCGTCACCAAGACTTTCAGAAGGGTTCTAGAGAGGGTATGAAGGTCGTTTAGCCCCCAAATCTACTATAAAAGCTGTTATTGCGAATTTGGGGGAATTATTCCAAGAAAAGAGTCTTGGAGAAGAAGGTGAAGAGGAAGAAGAGCTTCCCCATTGCTGATCAGAGGAGAATCCTTCCAGTTCGAGGCTAATTGTTCCATTCTGAGACGTGATCAAGCCGTGTGGATCATCATTCTAGCCATCTTCGAAGCCATCGTCTTCTGGGAAGAAGCCATCAAAGGGGAAGATCATCAAAACAGAAACTCTTTCTATCCTAGTTGATTTTCTCTGTCTTCGAGTTTTTAATTGTTAGAATATGTATGGGAACTCAAATACTTGATGTGTGTGTGGTCAGACTGAGTCAAGTCCAGATTAGGGTGTGCTTGGGCTGCGATCTACAGTGTGTGTGTGCGGGCTGCATTAAGCAGCGTGGATTGTGGTGGAGACTTAGTCTCTGTGTGTGTTTGCTACTTAGTAGCATGGTCTATAGTGAAGCGTCACTGGTTAGTGAGGGGTGGACGTAGGCACACGTGGAGTGTGGCCGAACCACCTAAAAAATCCTATATGCCTTGTGTGGTTTACATTGTGATTGTTTGTGCATCGTGCGACTCATTCGAGTGTGAGGCATCGCTTAATTTCTGATTATAGCTTGCTCAATCAAAATAGTATTCGCATCAAAATAGTATTCGCATGCGTAGGAAAGAAATAGGGGGACAAAGGATTCGACACCCCTATAGCTCTCTTCGCTTTGCTGAGTTCCCGAAGAAGATGTGCCGAGGGCCCATAATGGAATTCCGCGTTAACTGCCGACGCGAACATCGAGGGCCTCGGCCGAGAAAAGGAGGGAAGGAGAGAGAGACCTGTGTGCAGGAAGGTATCAGGCGATATGAGGAATCGGATACTGGACGAGATCCCCACCGACCACAAGCGATCGGTGTTTATTTACATCGGAACGAATCCGAACACCTTGTTTCTTTCGTCAGCAAAAGAAGATGACACACTGTAATCGTCGTGACACAGGGGAGGAGTCGTATTCATGTTGAACATGTATCATCACTATCATGAAAGTGGGAGTAAAATACACAATCATCCACATTTCATTGATACCAAGCCGTGAAAGGCATTTTACAGAGATACAGGAGGTCTTCTTTTCGTATATGCAAGCCACGGGACAAGTCTGCCGAGAATGACGGTCCCCGAGTCATTGCTTTAGAAAAGAACTCGACTGTGCGTTATCACACTATCACAAGTGGGGCGATATGCTGGGAGGATGTCGGCCCTGGATGTAGCACTGCTGGTGTTCAATTGACTGAGCAAGGACCCAGGTTAGGCCTTGAAGCACCAGCGTGCCGACATAAATGTGCTCGGGGGACGGCATGCTATAATTGCGTGTCCCCCGAGCGGGAATACATCTCGGGAGTGTCACCCTTAATGCAGCACAGCTGGGGTGGAATGAATGTGCGGGGGACCCCGAGATGTGCTCACATGCAGGAATGATTGCAAGCCTGGAAGTGCCATATGCTGGTACAGCAGTTATGCCCTTGTAGTGGGACACGACACCGTGCCATTACCAAGGCACAGATAGGGGGTGGCACGACCGCACCTGTAAGAGGAGCAGTCGGGATGTAACTGATCCGAAGCAAAACTGGCGTCTGGAAGGTGAAAGACGTCCGGATCATAACTGACCTGAAGCAAAACTGGATTTCGGTCAGCAATGTGGGATGACTGGGATAAAATAAACATCGGGGGCAATTACGACCCAGCCCATAGTTGAATGTAGGATTTCGGTGAAAAGGTCGATTTTGACTGAGGTAGTTACCCAATTAGAGTGGTCCATCAGTAGGATACGAGTGTAGCTGAACAAACTGGAGCAGATGATATATGAAAACAACTATATAAACGGGGACAGTTGTGTAAATTGAGGCTGGGTAAATTGGGACAGTCAGATAGCTGTATAAACTGAAGCAACTGATTGACTGTATAAGCCAAGGATAACAATTGTATAAATTGGAGTAGTTGTATAAACTAGAGGAGGAAACCAGATAAACTAGAGCAGCTATCTGGGGGAGGTTGGGTAAATTGGAGCAGCTATCTGGGAGGATTGGATAAACTGGGGGCTGGATAGCTACATAAACTGGAATAGTTAGGGTATTATATAAACTCAGTTGGGTATGAACCGTTGTGTAAGCTGGATTGATCAGTGTATGTTGTACTGGATTGAACTGTTGTGTAAGTTAGACCGGTTGAGTTGGCTTTAATGTGGACTAGACCCACTGGAAGAAATTAAGTGAGAATTGACCAAAGTCACATTAAACATGGCAGGGAGATTAAAGTTGACTGGTTGATTGGGACCTCTTCTTTATGGAAATGAGACTGGCCAGAGGGTAGAATTCTTCTTCATGATTGATTGGAATTCTTTTCTTATATCACTGGAATTGGCTGGCAACATTCCGAGATAAATTCCCTTTTATTACAGTAATCTAGTAATCTTCAAAACAGCAATATATAATCTCCAACAGCAACAACAGTATCCCGAGAGATGTAGAAAAATCAGAACTCCTCAGATGCTCCTTCGCTAGCCAGTGCGTCCGTCTGTCTGTGTGTTTGCTCGTGCTCCCATCCCCTGTATTTATAGGTGATGGGTAAGAGAGGCTGGGTGCGGTAGAAGGGTCCATGAGGACCACCTAGGGGTGCTGAGCGAAGCCACTTGCTCCCTTTCACATCCACCATCGCCCCCAGTTCGTCAGGGTAGAGGCGTTGGGCGCCCCTAGTTGGTCCAACTGCAAGATCGAATGCAAGTGGTTGAGGCGTTGGGACGGGGTATTACTCAAGGTGACAGGGGCGTTGGATTTGTTTTTAGCTCAGGGTAAGGGGCGCTCGATTTGGTTTTGGCTCGGGGTAGTGGGCGCTCGATTAGGTTTTGGCTCAGGGTAGGTAGGGGCGCTCGATTGAGTTTTGGCTTAGGGTAAGTAGGCGCTCGATTTGGTTTTTCCTCAAGGTAGGGGCGCTCCTTTTAGCCACTTCGTCCAAGTGGGGGCGCTGACCACCTAGGGGCGGCGAGCGCCCCTATTCGCTTTAAGTGGATCCTACCGCCCTTATAAGAGGGCCCCTCACCTCTCTCTTCTCTTCTTACTGTTCACACTTGACTGTTTCGAGTTGGCTCTTCTGATTTTCTGATTTTTGATCTCAAATTGACCGGTTAGACGAGACATTGACCATGTTTTTGTCAATTTCTGTGTAAGTATTTAAAATATCCATAAATCTTGTATCGTTAACAGTCACACCAAAAGGAAAAAAAAAAACATAGCCAAAGGCTAGAAGGCGATTGGTTTCTTATGGTTCTGATGATGATGATGATAATGCACCAAGTGATGATCCCAGTGCAGCTGCAGGTGCTACTACTGGCGGTGGCATGTATGCATCTACTTCCTCCTTCCATGCTGACACGGGCATAGGATACAGTCATAGTAAAGGAGGATATGATTCACAGAGTCAATATGGACATCCAACAGATTATGGAGGTGGCCAACACGAAGCAGGCATGTATGAGGGGGGTCATCAACTAGGATTCCAATTTCATCCAGTTCTAGTCAGTAGCAGTTATGGGTCAGCATCCTCTTCTAATCCTTAAGGTTCTGCTTCTTATGTTGATTCTGGATTCCAATCAAGCCAACCACCTTATATTCCAAGAGGGATCCAAAGAGGGATGCACAACTTGGCTGCATCATCGTTTAATTACAGTGAATATACAAAATATATGCAGCTTTTTTATGGGTATCAACAGCAGAAGTCAGACGATGAGGGAGAAGGTTCTTCCAGCTATTATCCATATTAGTGCATCATTATTTGGGTAGGGATCACTTAATTTCTGGAACATTTGTTGTATTTGTAATATTTATTGTACTACTTGAACCTACTTCATGCTTAATATGTACTCAAGAATATTAGTTTAATATGTCCAATGTCTACTTCTAGCACTTCATCCAATTTATTCACACTCAAATACATGTCCAATAATTTTTTTCTATTTTTTTCTATTTTTATAATTTTTAATTTTTTTGGATTTTTCTGAAATTTTTTGATTTTTTTTAATGTTTTGAACAGGTTTCTGTCGGTTTCGGACTCGGCCGAAACTGAGACTGAAGCCGACACTGCCATCCTTGCTCTGGCAGCTATTGCTCGTTCACGGACACGGTGGCGAAGAAGATCGAGAAGGCTCCAGGACCAGTGTCATCCACCCCCTGGAAGAGGCCACAGGAGGGCAGCATTAGTGACTCCACTTGCGCATCGGTGGAGCAACTATTCCACTCGAATTGCTACTGCTGTTGCATGACTACATTCCCAAGAGTAGGCGGAGATGAGGGAGGTGAGGACGAAGGGGTGGACGTGGCAGTCGGGGCAGACAACGCGGGCGTGGAGCTATGCGATGGCGACTTAAGGATGGCGGGGAAGGCGAAGAAGGGGTCAGTGAGGAGGTGAGCGAGGGGCGAAGAGGAGCAGCGGAGGGCCTCCCGGTAGAGTAGGGCATCGAGGTGGCAGCCTTACATGGCGAGGTCGCCCAGCACCCGCTTGTGCTGCCATGGTGACAGAGGGCACACCGTCGCTGCTCACATAGGTGACTCTGTAGTCAGAGGCGTGAGGCGACCAAGACGACCAAGGGTTCGCCTCATGCCTCAAACACCTACGCTATGGCCTAGGCATTTGAGACATTTTATTAAAATATATATATATAAAATTTAGAAAATATAAATATTTATCTAAATATCACAAAAAATATATACATACAATCAAGATTTTCAATAAAATTAACAACAATCAAGATTTGAAACAAAAGTACATAGGGTAAGTCAATCAAGATCTCCTCGGACCAGCCCTCTTGGGAGTGAGGCGTTCGAGGCGAAAGTGAGGCGGTTTGGGGCCGCCTCGCCTCAAAAATTGCCTAGGCGAGTGCCTAGGCGCGCGTTTGATAACATAGAGCGGTGGATGCCACTCGGTTTGTTGCTTGCCACTGATTTTTTTTTCCTTCCTTCCTTTTTTTCCGCGATGAACTGTCAAATGTTTAAACCGCAGAAGGGGAAGGTTGCCACCGCAGTCGCTCTTTGTATATATATATTGCCGCCAATGTGGAGACGAGCAGGGAGGAAGAGGAGGTTGTTTGCCAGAGAGGGGGGGCGCGGAAGGGGGAGGGGAAGGGCATTTTTTGGCCGAGAAATGGAGCTTCCCACGCTTCACTGTCTTCTCAAATTTTTAGGAAGGGCAAAGAGGGGGTTCCACCTCCCAACATGCGCATTAAAGTCCTGTCCTGTTCCTCGGGAGGACTCCCACCAAAGTCTCGCCAGCTCATGATGCGTCCTGCCACGTCACGCCACCTCACACACCGCTGGCCCAATCAGGTGCTAGTTTGCAAGGTGACTAGGACTTAGGGTGTGCAGCAAGCCTTTCTCAAGTAATAATCCTTATCCCCGATCGGTGGTAGGAACATGCCCCCCCTTCAATCCTCTCTCTCTCTCTCTCTCTCTGTATGCTATATCATGTAAATATAATTATAAGTTAAGAAAATATTTGTTATTGTACCATACAGCGTTGGTTGCAGTAGTCTGGAAACAGATAGTCATGCTGCTTCTCTCCATTTTGGCTGAATGCACCATATCACTGTTGTTCTTGTCATTTCCTACTTAATGATCAAGATACTTTATCTTATCGTTCGGTTGAAATCTTATTTTTTTTCAAGGAAAGTTTGGATTGTACCACCAATTTTATTGAATAATGAATAAACAGAGGTAGTACAATGGGAGAGGTGAGGAGAGGTTATTTGACCTCAAAAAATATCAAGCTAAAAAAAGACTACTCTATCCAGAGTCTATTACCTGCCTCGAGCTATCCAAGACATGAAGAATGTGCCTATTCCACTGATAAATGAAAGACAGTGATCCAAAGGTAATCTTCTCAACATGAATGTTAGTTCACCAGAAGATGCTTTTGTTTCTCTCTCCAAATGCTCCAGCAGATAGCATGAGGACTAAATCCAAGCAAATGCTTCCTAGCCTAGTCAATGGTTGCAGCCTTCAAAACCTTGAAATGTTGCCGCATTTGCTGAACAGTGTTGAAGGTAATGGTGAAACTGAGTATTGACTGATAACTCGCCAGGCCTTATGACTGATTGGACATGAGATCATCAGGTGATCTACCTCCTCATGAGTTCCGCATTAAGATCAAATAATATCACAATCTGGCCTCCATTTTCTTCTGCAAACCTTTGTGATAATCCTTTGTTCAGACATCAACCACATAAAGGCTTTAACTTGTTTTAACTCCCCATATCTCCGAAAAATGATCATACGTTGTGTGTTGCTCACCATCAGCTGATAAAAACTCAACATCTTTCAGTTGAAATCTTATCATTCAAAGGAATTGTGATTCCTAGAGACAATCTCTAGTGACCTCTGAATCAAACATTATGTAGGGTTACCTTATTTTAGATATCTCTGAACGTTTGCTTTTGCATTACATTTGCAGGACTTCTTTTCATTGGTTGAACAAGCAACTGCTGTTGATGGGGACCTACTTTCATGGGTTTGGATACTAATGCCTTTTTTCTCATTTAACAATTAATTAGTTCTATATAAGTTCATTTTTTTTCTAAAACATATTCTTCCATGGATATGGATTGTGAATGGATCGAAGTCATCAAACACTCAATTTGAGCTGAATGTTCCTCTCAAATTCATTAGATTTAATCATTAAGATAGAAGATGTGTTTGAATGGAAATAAAAGTCGTTTTGTCTTTCTTACTTGGAAAATTACAATGTCAACAATACCAGACAATCCACTTTTTTCTTGTAGGAAGATGCCTGTTATAATTCATTCAAAATGTTATATTGTTACATCAAGTGACATTCTGTCCACTGGCCATGTGTTTTCCATTCCTTATAATTATCATCTTTCAGTTACATTTTCATTTACAGATTTTAATTTCCTTGCAACCTAGATATATTTGATTTCTTTATTTCCGTCTAGACGAGGAAACTAAAGAGCCTCCTCGAGACAACATTTGGCTGGGATTTTCAGGATAATATGGTCAATAATAGTGAAGAGGATGATGAGGTTTGTATTCTAGAATATCCAGATAAATTGATAAACGTACTTGTTTGTCAATGCGAATATTTATAAATAACTCAATTTAATGGAGTGCAGTTTTCCCCCGTCATTGTGCTACCAAATGATGTCAATGCTGGTGAGGCCTAACAAGTTCAGATCCCCTGAAGGTGGGACTGCTTAAAGCCCTTCTTACCTTGCCATCTGCGGATATTTCAATCTTCAATCCACTTTCACCATATGTGGTACAGATATATGCAGGAACAGGAGATCCTCAGTCACATGTTAATTGTCGATTCTGTTTGATGACATCTGAGGCAACATGATATTTCCCGCAGATCAATAGCGCATAATAATACATTTGAGGCCATGGAAGCGTAGGAAAGATGGCCTACACAGGAGAAGGCATACTTTCTCTAGTGTGTTTTTTTTCTATTTTGGTTATTTTAAGCTTTCTCTAGTAGGTGACTTGAATCTATCTTTTGTGACTGGCATAAACATAGGATTGTCTACGAGGAAAGTTTTGGACGTTTCAGCATCTGGTAAAGACTTTAAATATCCACTTGGTAGTTTTTTGACCACCGGTAGGAAGGAAGCTGGTTGTGTTTTGCTTATGGTTCACTAGACATTACATCAGTTTCGTATATGATCATTTAATCATGAATAATTTTCAACGTGGGCACATGTTCTATTATTGATGTACATTAGTTTACCAATTCTAAATGAAGCTGGATTCCAATGGAGTGAGAACTATGATGGCAAATGTCAACTTCTATGATGTATATCACTTAACGAAACTATGTTGTTGCATCAGGTGTTGCAGAATCACACTGTAACAAAAACCTTGTTGTAGAGGTATTTTTTATGTGCAGAACAAGGAAATTGTCTGATTTGTATGTCATGTAGAATGATAGTGTATCCTTGTAGGCTTGTAGCTCGCATTCTGGTGGATCACCAAGTTGGATGTTAGCTATACATAGAAAATCTTTGGTAAATTGACTTGCCCCATGAACATTGTTGCAAGGCCCCTAAGCTATTTGTCCGTTTATTTATTTATTTATTTTTGGTTGGATTTGGCTAACCCAATTTATATTAACAGCGACTGCGATAACGAAGAGCTTGGTCTTTCCCTTGGCTTTATCTTATTTGCCATTTTAGCAGTGGACTAAACAGGCAGTTCAACCTTCGATAACTGGTCCCCTCACGCCAAAGAGACGAGGGAGATGTTAGAGACAAAGTCTAGTTCCACATCAAATCACATGAAAAATCATGTTAGAGTAGACAAAAAACTGGAAAACAAGTTGATTGCACAAGGTGTGTCAGGTGGTGTTATGAACCCCTTATTAAGGTGTCGCAACAAGGTGCCGGTACCATTAGTTCCAAGAGACTGTTGATATCTAAAAAAACCCATCAAAGTGTTGCAACATGGTGCGGACACCATTGTCAACACCCCTAGATCTTGAGATGCATCGATTGTGCCGTTTTGACACAATTTAATGTGTCTCCAATCTCTATTTCGAATTCGGCAGAGCCCCATGGCACTGTCGCTCTTTCTTCTCACATTTTCTCTCTTCTCTCTCCATCCACAACTCAAGAAAATGGCTATGTGTCCTATATTTATGTTATTTTAGATTTTTTGTATTAAAAGTGTTGTTAGAAGTGAATTTGTAAAAAAAAATCATTCATAAAAATATCATTTAAACATAATTTTTATAACTTTTTAACAAAAAACGATGTCTATAAATAAATATAATATTTTTATACAATTCAAATTTATACAGTGACACGTATGTTAATATGTATCTACAGAAATAATTTTATAAATTTTTTATTTAACAATAATTTTTATGCAAAAAAACCCTATTATTTTTCTTCCTACTGATCAACACCTCCAATATAAACTCTCCCCCTTACGAATCTATTGGCCAGCTCACACTGTTTATGATCTTTTCTTGAAAGTTGAACCTACAATGTTGTTTGGTAGTGTTTGATGAAATCTTTTGAACATATGAGTAAAAGACTTGGGGAAGAGGAAATGCTTCCCTTCAGCCGGGGTAGCAGTAGACGCACGTGCCCCCCCTCTGCACCCTCCTCTTTGGTACAGAGACTGGGGGGGGGTGCAGAGTCAGAGAACTGGGGACATTTGGGAAATGGGAACTCCCCCATCACCACTGTCAAGGTGCCCACCTCCCACAAATAAAAGTAGAAATTTTTACTTTTAGATCCCCACAATTATGAATGATTGCATCTTAATCTATCAAAACTATCTATTTGTCAAAAAAACCCTACAATCTTTGACATTATTCTAGAACATCCCTCTTGTTCCCTCCGTGGGGTAGTCCGGAGCAGGGTTTGCCGACCCGCCCGACCCGGCCGACCCGGTCTCGGTGCGGGACGGGTCGGGTCGGGCGGGTCGCAAAGCGACCCGGTCCGCCCTTTGACTTTCCACGCGATTTTTTTGGAATTTTTTTTAAAATTTTTAAGAAATTTATTTTGAAAGATTAAATGGTATATATATATTTAAAAATATTAGAATGTATAGTTTATTTATGATAATAGATCCATACTACATTATACATATTAAATTATATAAAAATTACATATTACACTGCTTAATTAAACATCCTATTATATATAATACATAAAAATTTATTTTAATTACTAAATATGTAAAAGTAAACAGTGACATAATAATGGCATTCATTCATGAAGTATAAAATACAAAAACTCACTAATCCGTGTCCATCTGTGAAGTCCGAATCCCAAAACTCACTCATCCTCCTCATGTGTGTAATCCGAATCCCAAAACTCACTAATCCTCATCATCAGTGAAGCCCGAATCCCAAAACTCATCATCAGATACATGAGACTGATCACCCGTATAATCTAACTCTATCCTAGTGGGTGGAGGTACATATGGGTGAGACTGAAAATATGTAACCATCTGCACAAATGATGGGTCGTGTGCTGCGGTGGAGGGTACATGAAAATCTGTAAAAAAAGTCCTCACTACATCTATAGCTTCAATTCTATCATGTGCGACTGGTGCTGGTGCTGGTGCTGCTCGAACTCTGGACGTGGAGGAAGATCCTGCTCCGCCATGTGCTCGTGGTGGAGGTACCCGGGACGTAGAAGAAGATGTCCTCGGTGTGCTACGAGAACCGTATCTATCATGTAACTGTGTCCGAAAGGAATGTCGAACATCTCCCGGAACTCGGTCGCATGCACGAACATCGCGTCCCACTCCCGCAAGGTGCTCCGCAAACCTGTGTATGCCGGTGACGCGATGTTCGCAGTATCTACAGTGCACATGTCCATCACCCTCAACAGAATATCCATGCTCCCACGCAGGGTGACGCCGTCCGTCCATGATGACCTGCAAACGATGTAAAAGTTTACATTAGTGATTTCAATGACAAGTACAAAACTCTATATATGAAGAAATGTACAATTAATTATTAGTTAGTTCTAAATGTAACCAAATGATACATACTAATAAAGCCTATGGACCCAAACTGGGCCAGTGCCCATCTCCAAACAATCTGACATTAAATGTGGTCCGCAGATAGGACAGATAGTCTTCATAGCGCATTGAACCTGAATAGTTCTCCCAGTACATGCGTACGTAGTATTCATACTCATGCGAACCTTGTGCGTACACGACCTCTACTGACGTAGCTGCGGCATAAGGATATGGATACGATGGGAAAAATGAACTACTGTTATCTGAGTCGCCATGATACATCGGCTGCTGCGGCCATGACCGTCCATACGAGCTTCCAGATCCCTGGGAGTCATGTGTGCTCATCCTCTCAAAATCAGACAACATGCCTTGATAGCTGGTACTGTCTGCAACCGAACTTCCATAGTAGGGATCCCAATGATCAGCTGCCCGTCTCGTCCCTGCCAGTGGAACACCGTGGTCCTCATCTTGCGTGGCATGTGTGAAGTGCTGCTCCTCTGTCCATGCGCCATGTTGACGGCCCCCACGACCTCTACTATGACCACTGTTGTACTCTCTGCCACCAGCACTCGTATTCTCACGAGGACTCCGTTGGTCACCTTGAGAACCACCACCTCCATGGGATGAAGACCCTGTCGGTGTACTCTCAGCATCGGAGTCATGACTCCCACTAATGCGGGGCTCAACAGAAGGCTCGGTAGTGTCGTCATCTGCATTGGGATCTAATGTCTCCATGTCTGCAAAATCTATCGGATTTAATGGTGGTCCCTTGTCCTTCTTGCTGGTGAATAATGTGGTCCATGATGATTTTTTCTTCTGTGGAGCAGGGGGCGGCTTACATGCTGCATGTTGTGTCCCTATAGATGCCTGAGAAGCAGAAGCATGTTTAGATAATTTTTCAATTTACTTTCTATTGTGTAAGTCTGTACGTATACCTGAGAAGACTGATTGGGTGCCTTAGCCTTAGATGTTGAGCGTCGGGGCGCAGCAGACTGAGATGGTTGTTTCGATGCTACCGAAGACTACACAATTGAAAGAAGAATATATTCAATTACCAATGAATTATATATTAACAAATGTAGAAATGACAATATAATTTCACCTCTCTAAATGAGGAACTCCCCCTAGCCTCTCTTGAAGTGGATAACCTTCTTGGTTCCGCAGATATTGAATGCCGCGGTACAGCAACTCGGGACCACTGTTCTCCCGCAATGTTGTCATTTGTCGGACCGACCTGCAATATATTGCTATCATACATCAATATATGACTATGCTATCTAATGAAATTTGCGATTCCATTTTCATGTATTAATTCACCTGAGGTGGCTCTTGACGCTCAATTAGTGGGGGTTGGATCAATCGCTCCCATGCTGTATCATCGTACGCATACGATGTGTCTCCACCCCCAATGACGAGATCTTCATCTAAATTAATTTCATCATCACGTCCCGTTGCTGAGTCGTCACCACCCAAATGCACATGGCTGTCATCTCCCTCCCCGACTGCCTCTTGTACAGCTGATGCGAGAAAAGTATTAGGCCGTGGTGTCTCGCCAGGTTCTTCAGCCTCCTCGTCCAATTCTGCCTCACCACGCTCGGTTGTGGCTCTTGCAACCCATGCTACCATAGGGTCATCATCGTCTCGCAAGTACACAGCATCCGTTGGGTCGTAATCTCCCTCTCCTCTCCTTGTATCCATTTGTACATGCCGGACCTTTAGCCTCATGTTGTAATGAACATACACCATTTTGTCTAGCCTGCGGTGTGTTAGCCTATTCCTCAGCTTAGTATGCAAGAAGGAGAACGTCGACCAATTCCGCTCACACCCACTCGACGAGGATGTTTGCGATAGAACTCTCATTGCGATCTTCCTTAATACGGGTGCACTTGTGCCGTAATTTAGCCACCACTCAGCTGTGTTTAAGACAGATCACGTACAATATAATAATTAGATGTAAAAATTACTTCTCGAGACATAGAAGGTACATTGTGAAGACACATTACCTGGGTCGAGTCTATCACGACTGGCCATGGCATTAGGTGTCGCAAATGAACCAATTCCCTCTCTAAATGTTTTCATCTGCATTATCAAAAAATATGAAGTGTATATTTCATTTAATATTGTCAATGTTAAAATATCCAAGTATACCTCATTCAACGCATCAGCGGCATCTGTTGGGGTGAAAGACAATCGGTCTACCACAATGTTGACCGATTCTATCAACGTATCGTCATAAGCAAGGGCCCGAGCATATTGGAAGGCCGGATGTAGATAGTACGCTGCAATCGTAAGACAATGAATTACATATTAGTATCAACTGAAAATCACAGCTCATTGATTGGACGAGAATGTAAGTGTTTACCTGCCATGTGAAGATCGCGGCTCATTTGTCTGTCCCATCTGTCCTCCACAATCTCTAGAATGGTGGGTCCATATTTTTTGGACGTTGTAAGGATCTTCCGCTTGGCTGCTGTAATTTTGCTGTACACCAACCCCATGGTTGGTACTCTATCCCCATCCACGCATCGTAGAACCTCATACAGTGGCTCTATCAATGACACTAATATCTTCACTCTATCCCAAAAATTCGAGGTGTTGACAATCCCCTCGACCTCCGCCCCTTCACGTGAAGCAGCAAAAGAGGAACTCAGCCAGGTCTCACCTCTAAACATTTGCTTCAATCCATCCTTGTGCTTCAATAGGCTCTGCAATGCGATGTAGTTGGTGGCAAATCGTGTGATGCCAGGCCTCAACAGTTCGCCGCCACAGTGCTCCCTCATCCATGCCAATACAAGTGTGTGGTTGTAGATATATTTCGTGATTTTTTGTGCCACCTCGACCACAGATTTTACCATACGAAGCTGCCCAATCTCCTTCAGCATCAGATCTACACAATGTGCTGCACAAGGGGTCCAGAAAATGTGCCGTTTTTTCTTCATTAGCTCCTCCCCAGCCTTCTTATAGTTCGACCCATTATCAGTCACCACTTGTACAATGTACTCCTCCCCAATCTCAGTCACCACTTGCTCCATCAATGACAAAATATATTGGTGACTGTGAATTTGACCAGACGCATCCACTGATTTGTGAAAGAATACCTGTCTGTCACAATAAACAAGGAAGTTAATCAGGCTAGATTTTGTGGTACCTGACCATCCATCACACATCAGTGTGACTCCGTACTTTGTCCATTTCTGCTTGAATGAGTCAATGTAACTCTTGATCTCAGCAACTTGTTCATCAAGGTATACGCCAGCCAATTCTCTCGCTGTAGGTGGCTGCACGTGTAGCCCAAGGATCTGTGCTTCCTGAAACATTGGCTTGTAGTAAGGGTTATTGGCTGCATTGAAAGGCAGACCCGCGTGGTGCCACCATTTTGCAACAGCTTGACCAAGTTTCCATTTAGGTCCCTTCTGGCCATACGCATCGTCCATCCTCGTTTGCTTACCATGCTCTCGGGATAGTGCATCGGGCTCCACATCTTCGATGTTGATCGATTGTGTCCTTTTCCTTTGTGTCCCCGAGTCACCAGTCAATAAACTCCTTATGCCTCGTGATTGTCGAGTCGTAGATGAACCACCACTCCCTGATGCTCCGGTCCTCGCGGCCTCGCGACTACGGACTATAGTCTCCTCGGGATGTCTTGACTCTTCCCTGCTCTGACGTACTGCCTCACGAAGCTCTGCTTCGTATGGATCGTTCACAGTGACATACACATTAGCCTGCTCAGTACATGCTTGTTCGTCTTCGTCACTGGGTGTCCATGCACATTCCTCCTCGTTGCTGCCACTTGGGCGCCCGCTCACTGCCGCTTGATCCCTTTTCTTCTTTTTTTCCTTTTCTTTCATCTCAGCTCTCTTCTCACGCAGGTGTCTAGCCATTGCAAGTTTCACATCTCTAGGCACATGGGTACACCCAGCAACCTCAGAGTATCCTGCCCCGGCTCCTCCGGCCAAATGCTTCTTCAACCGAGACACCCCTCCTCCCCGGTGTTCTATTTTACAATAGTTACAACGCCAACACCTACGGTTGCCATCCAACAAAACTCCGTGTGACCACCCAATATCATTTGTTCGTTCCTTAGGAGCCATATTAAGTACTTAACTGTATCTCCTAAATGTAAAAATTACAAATCATATTAAGTACATTATTTTAAACAGAGACTAACAATGAAAATAATATCATTATTTCTACAATATGCAAGACTAAATTCAATATTTACTACATGTCAATATAATTTAGTTCAAAATAATATCATTATTTCTAAAACATGCATATAATGCTAATTTTTTTTTAATAGACCTACATTTAGTTTAAATTAATTTGTAACATATTTATCACTAATTATATATTTAAATTATAAACATGTCTAATTAAATTATATTATATTAAATTATTTATCAGTAATTATTTATATTATATTAAATTATTTTACGTCTACAACTAATAATGAAAATAATATCATTAATTCTATAAAATTAAATTTAAATTTTAATACATCTCAATTAAATCTAATATTTAAACATTAATTAAATAATATATCAAACATAAATATATTTCTACAACATGAATTAAACGATCTTTATATTATTTCTACAACCAGAATTAAATAATATATCAATATATTAAATTCTACAAGATGAATTAAATAAAAATTATATTTTTCCTACAACATAAATTCAACCTGACATCAAAACTAATATTAAACAATGACAATCTAACAAATTTTATTCATATATTTTTAAATTAAAAAAGATATTACATTTTTAAAAAATAAAATTTTTTCCTCCCCCCCCCCCCCCACCGTCTGCCGATGGCAGACGCCCAGCACGGCAACACCCCCCCCCCCCCCCCCCACGGCGGCCCAGCCGCACAGCAACCCCCCCCCCCCCCGTCCCCCCACGGCGGCCCCCGTCCCCCCCCGTCCCCCCACGGCGGCCCAGCCGCACAGCAACCCCCCCCCCCCCCCGTCCCCCCACGGAGGCCCCCGTCCCCCCCCGTCCCCCCACGGACGCACAGCAACCCCCCCCCCCCGTCCCCCCACGGCGGCCCAGCCCGTCCCCCCCCGTCCCCCCACGGAAGCCCCCGTCCCCCCCCCCCCCGTCCCCCCACGGACGCACAGCAACCCCCCCCCCCGTCCCCCCACGGCGGCCCAGCCGCACAGCAACCCCCCCCCCCCGTCCTCCCACGGCGGCCCCCGTCCCCCCCCCCCGTCCCCCCACGGACGCACAGCAACCCCCCCCTCCCCCCCCCCCCCCCCCCCCGCCCCCCCACGGATGCACAACAACCCCCCCCCCCCGTCCCCCCACGGCGGCCCCCGTCCCCCCCCTGTCCCCCCCCCCGTCCCCCCACGGACGCACAGCAACCCCCCCCCGTCCCCCCACGGCGGCAGACGCCGGGCACCCCTCCCGTCCCCCGACGGCGGCCCAGACGCCCAGCACCCCCCCCCCCCCCGACGGCAGACGCCCCACCCCCGACCATTTTAAAAAAAATTAACTTACCTACCTCCGATCGCCGCCCAACGCCGCCGTCGGCCGCTCAGATCGCTGTCCGAAGATCCTGCTCGCCGTCCGCCGCCGCTGCACCGCCGCTCGTCGGTGGGAGGGGTGGAGCTCTTCCTCCTCCTTCGGCCCGTTAAATGGGCGAACCGCCCCCGACCCGCCGTACCGAGCCGGGTCCCACCTCGCACCGGAGCGGGACGTGGCGGGACGCACGGGACCTTGCGGTCCAGTGCGACCCGTCCACGACCCCCAGCCCGCGCGACCCGGTGCCCGCCTGGGTCGGGTCGGGTCGTGCGGGTCGGTGCGGGTCGGGGCGGGACGGCAAACCTTGGTCCGGAGTCCACCGTAATGTTAACTTTCCCTATATATAAATATATATATATATATATATATATCTTTAATTATAAGTAAAATTTATTGACTCGATCGTATCAATCTTACCAATCACAACCTGGATAACATAAACACTTTAACATATATATTATAACTAAAATTATTCATATGATTTGTTAGATTAATTGACTAAAATATGTATTTTATAAATGTAATGCTTTGGTTAGAAACGCACCAATTTCATGCATTTTGTGTAAAAAGCAAAGAAAAACACACGTTTTGAACCCGTGTCTTCGCAATTGAAACATCTTAACCAACCTATTTATTAATAATTATTAATATATAATAAAATATTTAATATTTAAAATATGATTAATAATATATCGATTGCGTATCACATATCGATCATCGACTGATACGATCTAATACATACGATACATTCGTGATCTATCGTACTAATTTATCAAACCTTAATTATAAGAGTAAAGAATGTGAAGCAAGATTTGTCGACCCGACCGACCCGATCTCGACTTAGGTCGGATCGATTCCGTCTCGATACGTCTCGATCTGTCTCGCTCTAAAAAAAGACTTTATATATATATAATATATATATAATAATAGAAAAAAATAAAAAAAGATACATTATATATATAATATAATATACTATACTATTAAAATAATAAGATGACCTGGTGACGACTCACGACCCGGGTAATCTGCCCACAGTCTGGGTCGAGTCGGGTCGAGTCGTGCTAATCAGAGCGATCCGCACCGGATCTACAAACCTTGGTGTGAAGGAGATAGTAGAGAAAGAAAAAGAGAGCACCAAAAAGAATTTCCCCTCTTAGACACTCCCCAAAAGGGAGTGAGAGTAGAGAGAGAGATAGTAGGGGCGCAGAAGGGGAAAAGGACGCCAATTGGGCCGGGGGTTTCCAAGAGAGAGAGAGAGCACTAGCGATGAGAGGGGTTATTTTGGAGATTTTCTTACTAATCCTTTCTTCTGCAACGACATATTTCCTTTTTTTTTTCCATCTCCTCCTAACCGCACTGATTTTTTTTATTAAGAGTTAAAAAACTGTAATAAGTTATAAACAAACAGATAGATTTGAGAGACTTAAATGTAATTATCTATAATTATATGGGTCTAAAAGTAAAAAACCCAATTAAAGGACGCCTTTATAATTTGGAATAAAACAATCTTACCCTACCCTGAGATGAGGACTGGTGCCCCCCCCCTGTACCTCCGGGTCATCATATTGCTTGGGACAAAGCCCTCAGTCCACAATACCTCCTGCCCAATAAAGGGAGGACCAACAGACCAAGTATGTTCATCAACTTTTGATAAAGGAGATTGGTGTATTCATACACACTTTTCCCTTTCACACAGCCTGGGGATGTTGTGTTCTACTCCTCTCCTCCCTCCCCCCACCTCTTTTGGAACACCCCTTCCATCCATCCATGCCTGCCCTTTTGCGAGATCCCCCCCCCCTCTATAGAATTCCATTTCCATTCTTCTTCTCATCAGTCAGAAGACCACAGGGCTAATGATGACATGTTGTTGCTGCCTCACAAGTGGGTACACCCACCCCCATGCCCATCATATTCCTTTGCTCCCAAAGCAAGTGACACCCTCTGCCAGTTGACCAAACACTGTGGGGGTGTGTGTGTGGGATAAATAAAATAAAACTCTACAGCTCTCATCCATCCACTCCTGCAACACTCGTGTTTTTAATATCTGCTTCAACAGTTGTAGCTTGTGGGGATGCACATGGGTATGATAATTAGAGCCCTAAACTACTTCACCCCCCCTCTTCCCCACATCACACAGACTCCCAAACAAGCAAATTGCCAAAAGCAGTGAGTGGTAAGAGAGCCAGCTGGGGGAAAAGGAGGGGGGGGGGGGAGTAGAGAGCAGCATTTTAATACCCCTTCAATGACTGCAGGAAATAAATATTATCCAGAGAGCCATCAGTGCCATGAGACAAACACACTTTAATAGCAGAAGATAAGGAAAGAAATTTTGAGGGGGAAGAAAAAAAGGAAAAGAAACAAAAAAGAAAGGCAGTAGTAAGACTAATAAACACACATGAGACAAACACACTCCCATATCTCTCTCTGTCTCTCTCCCAAGTCCCACCCAACCCTCCTAAGCACACCCCACTCCCCACTCTCTCTCTCTCTCTTCTCATTGCCCACCCATGTCTTCTTCTTCTTCTTCTTCTTCTTCTTCTTTTGACTTTTTTTTTTTTGCTTTCTTTTTACATCACAGCACAGCTGTGGGTGTTCTCATCACTGAAGAGATGGGCACCATAGTCACTGGCCTCTGACTGGTACTGACTGGGGTAGTAGTAAGGGGTTGGTGGGGGTGGGTAGTAGGGGTAGTACCCAGTGTAAGGGGTGACCTGGGGGGACCTGTGGTACATCATCTGGGCCTGCATGTACCGGCTGCTGTCGGGCGCCATCATCATGCCGCTGGGCCTGCTGGCCGGGCCCATCATCATGGACGCCGGGTGGCCCTGCTGGTGGTAGCCCTGCGGCAGGTTCATCATCATCATGGGCGACGGCTGGTGCTGATGCGCCGACGGCCCACCGAAGCCCGCACCCCCCGCGGCCGCGCCTGGGGTCGGCCCGATCCCGCCCGGATAGCCCTGGAAGGCGCTGGGCTGTTGATGATGCTGTTGTCGGGCCTCGGGGAAGCCCAGCCCGTTCGGCCCGAACCCCGCCATGGGGTGGCCCATCTTGCCCGCCCCGTGCCCGGCGTTGGCGTTCGGGTTCCCGCCGCCGCCCCCGCCGCCGCCCATATGGTGCACGGCGCCGCCGCCTATATGGTGGACGGCGCCGCCGCCCATCTTGCCGCCGGCCGCCGCCACGGGGTGGACGTTGGCGCCCTTCTGCTCTGCTCCGTTGGCGAAGTGCTTCATCCCTTGGGAGTGGTTCGGGTTGGGATGGGCGCTCGCGCTGCCGCCGCCGCTCCCGCCGCCGCCCTTCTTCTTCCCCCCGCCGGCGTTGTTGGCGTTGGCGTTGCCGCCGACTCCGCCGTTCTTCTTCTGGGCGTTAGCCGCCGCCGCCGCAGCTGCAGCGTTCGCTTGGGCGAGCAGGTTGATCTGGTTGATCTTGTTCCCCAGGAACGCGAAATCATCCTCGCCATCGTCGTCATCATCCTCCTCGTCCTCGTCGTCCTCGTCGGAGCTGAAAGAGGGAGCCTTCTTGTGCTGGTTCTTGAACGCCTGGAGCCCCTTGATCAGGTTCTGCTTCTGCTGGTCCTTGGCGTTCTTGCCGCCCAGCTTCAGGGCACTGGGTTGCTGCTGCTGCTGCTGCTGCTGCTGCTGATTGTGGTGGTTGTGCTGCTGCTGCTGCTGCTTGTTTTGGCCGCCGGGCTTCTGGGACCAGAGCTCGGCATGCTTGCCGGACCTGGCCAGGCGCTTGATCAGAGTGGCGGAGTCCACATTCCCTGAGACGGTGACTTTCTGGTGCTCCGCGTCGATGTGAACCGTGTACACCCCTGAAGAATCACATGCGACGCAAGAAGAGAAAGACAAACACATGTACTGGTGAATGGATTTGCCAGGACATCACGATAAAAATGGCACTTTTTGTGATGCCTTCACAAGCTTTTTGGTTTCCTTCCTTGCGAAAACTCCTACGCATCAACTGGTTACAGAGTGGGTGCGGCGGCAGGTTTCCATTGTGGGGTGGGTGCTCCAGAATTTCATTCAGAGCTCCGGAGGTGGCATTTCACATGTGGGGGGGAGGGTTTTGACAAGAAAAAAACAAGAAGGGCCAAAGAGATGCACAGGAGCCATTTATGGTAGCTAATAAAGCAACTCGGTCGGCCCTTTCTTTTCTTCTCCATCCAAGGGATAGATCAAAGTCTCCATCCAAGGGATGAAGGGATGGATCAAAGAAGGTGAGCATCGGGGAGAAACCCATACCAGAAAACATTGCAGAAGGACTCGTCGAAATGCGAACTATACTGCCCACATTGAAGACATGGGCACTCACTTGATCATGGCTGCCAGCTTGGTACCACTCATGGAGTACGCCATCCGTTTAGTTTTTTTCTCAAAAGTCACTCGAGTATGCATCAAGGCGATGCTCAGGAGGAAGCATCACTCGGGAAGGATGGAGCTACAACAGGAAGAAAAGAAAAGACCGGTGTTCTGCCTCCAAGGGAAGGGATCAAAGAACAGAGTTTGCCCTATGTTTCTGAAGAGATTTGCCCTCTCCAAGGTAAATGAAAATGTAGTTCGATTCATGGGCTCTGAAGGATAGAGATTCACAGAAGGGGGTAAAAAGATAAACAAAACCCATTAAATGGAAACGGGATAGACCGCAGAGAGAAGATAGGAAAGGGTCAGAAATGGAGTGTGTGTGTGAGCGAGAGAGAGGGAATAGTGAGGAGTACCTTCAATTTTCTGGAGCAATTTCTTCACTTCCAGCTTACATCCGTCACAGTGTATGCTCACCTTGAGAACGACGGTCTGAAAGCAAAATAAGCAGACAACCTGCTCAGTATCTTTTTTTCCTTCGCATTAGGGGGGAATCGCAGAGGATGGGGCAAGAAAAATGCCCAAAGAAAGCAGCATCATGGGCTTGAATGGAAGCAAGTGGAAAGAGACACGGGAGAAGGCTTGGATGGAGGAGGGAGAGAGAGGACCTGGATCTTGAGGAGCTTAAAGTCTTCATCTTTAGTCATTTCTCCACTGCTGTTGGCCGCTGCTGCCGCTGTTTGAGAAGAAAAAAAAACAAAAGGGAAAAATCTCTCTGCAAAGGGGGGACTAATAAGAAGCCACCGCCACCAGCACCAGCAGCTCCACCACTTCAGAGTCTCCTGCTGGGGGTGAAAAGGGGTTGCATGGGAGGCTTCCTCTTCTTCTCCAATAGATTCTCTCTCTCTCTCTCTCTCTCTAACGTATCGAAGGAACTCCCCACATGGCTGTGTTTTCTCAGAGCCCTGCTGGGAGAAACATTAAAAAAGGGGGTGGAGAGAGAACCGCCTCCTCTGCTTGCTTAAAGCCATCCAACGGCCAAAACAAAACAGCTCCGGGCGTTTGTATGGTGATGTGATTTGACATTTAAACAGTGAGAGAAAGTGAGATGGAAATAAGATTTTGAGCAATTAACAACAGACCTCTCGGTGACTTGACACTTGACAGGAAGGAGGAGCTCGTTGTCCCCTCTCTCTCTCTCCCTCACATTCTCTTCTGCTCTCTCTCCTCTTCGCCCCTACTTCTACGCATCGTCCTGTCTGTTCCCTCTTGCTTGTAAGTACGGTTGTCTCGTGAGACGAAAAAAGCTGAGAGAGAGAGAGAAGCGAGGGGGTTAGGTTTGAGGAACCCTTCTCTCTTTTTTTCTTTTCAAAACTCCGTCTTTTATACAAACATTCCAACACATCATGAAAGGCCTCTACCTCTTTCTCCACCCGCACATGTCACTGGGGATCCACTCGGATCCTTATATTCAACACCCGGAGGCTCGCCAGGTGCCCTTAAATTCGGACGAGAATATTACCCACCATGTGGATTTGATATGGGTATTGAGACAACAGGAGAGAGAGAGAGAGAGAGAAGATGCAACTTCTCCCCTCTGCCCTCTTCCACTCTCCCAGAGTCAGAAAAGCGTACTCCCCCAGCTACGTCGTTGGAGGACAGTACGTGGGCATCTGAAAGCGTCCGCATAGCTACTAGCGTGACCTCAACCCCGATAAAGCTCTCCACTGTGTCTGGTGGGGAAGGCGAAAGCACTGAGAGGGAAAGAGAGGGAAAGAGAGAGAGAGAGGGGACGCAGACATGCAGGTGCAGCTGCAGCTAGCTGTGTATGACATAACAGAGTTTGAGTCCAGATTACATCCTTCGTGCATATAAATATCTTATGATTCCGCTGAACGTCCTGGAAGGCTGGAACTAGCTTGATCGATCAACGTCATCAACAGTCCACCCCCGCCCCCCTTCTTAAACATCTGTTGCTTATTAGCCTCTTTTAAACATCCTCAAGACTTCAACTGAGAGCATGTTCTATATATAATAATCGTACGATGAGGGGGGAAGCAGCTCTGCCTACTGTAGGGTATGTGATACATACGAACAGTCGTCCCATGGGAAGAGAACGTGACTGACGGCAGAAGAAAGAAAAGGGCAGGTTGGGGGAGAGGGATCTCGTGCAGCAGCATTGACCGCGGGGCACCCCCATGCGACGGGTGGGGGGGAGCACGAGGTGGAGGAAAGGGGAAGGAAGGAGGGCGATGGGGGCGGGGGTTAGGACTTAGGAGCTGTTACTGCGCACTATTTTACTCCTCTGGGAGTGGTCGTAACTGGTAACGGGGTGGGGGGGTGCTTGCTGAAGAGATTTTAATTCCACCCACCCTCCTCCACCCAAGCGGCTCCTCCTGCTGTCGAGTTGTCGGGACCCTCGGACAGCGGCGGCAGGGGAGGAGGAGGGGGACCTGCCTCCCATTTGCACAGATGCCGCGGGCCAAAGGTGGGATTTTCGGCTACCCCAGAGCTATGAAAAGCTCGAAAATTCTCATGTAGTCATGTGTAGCGTTTTTAGTTATGCTTAGGGCGCGGTGGAGTGGAGTGGAGTGGAGTTGGGGAGCTGGGGTGGGTGCTAGTGTTGTCAGTGTAAAGGGCGCCGTACGAGGACGGGTATTGGCTAGCGGTTGGTTGGCATTCCTACGCGCATATGAATGCGGCAGTCTTATTATTGTAACGAGAGAGATGATATGGGATGGAACTACGAAGAGGAGATGGAGAAGGGCCGTGACCGTGAGAGGTGTTTGCTCCCGTTTTCCGGGTCTTCTTCTTCTTCTTCTCGTCACCACCGCCCGTCATGATTGCGCCCCCACTGCCTACGGGCTGCTAGCTTCCTGCATGCGCTGCTCCTCTCCCTCTCCCCAACACTCCAGACCGGATCCAATGCACCCTGTGGCCATTAGAACGTGAGCTATTCCAGTGGGGGAGCTGCTATGCCTCGGCCCAGGAAGTCTAAACTGCTGCTCCACCACGCCTCCCTCCCCCACCAGCGCAGAAGAAAGACGCCGCTTCACATCTGCAGCAGCGTGCATGTCCGCTGCCGCTGGGGACACAGGCAACTGCCCCCACGTTTTATCTCACGTACTTCAGTAACTTCAGTAACATGTCCCGATATATTTATTTATTATTTGTTTATGAGAGTTTTATTTTAAATTTGAAAATTTTTAAAATTAGAAAAACCGTCCTAATCTATCTATTAGTCCAAAGTCATCACAATCTTCTCGATTACGGAAAAAGGCCCACGTCATGTGTCATCTATTACGGTGAGATGAATTATGGTTCGGCTAATTTAACCGTGGTTGAGCTTAATTAAGGTGAGAAAAGATCGTTGAGGAGGGTAAAATCGACATGACCCATGCGCGGTCCATTGATGCGAGGCCCGCATCGGCCCAAGTCCGTAACGCGCATGATGGACCTCCAACGACCACGGCCCACGACAGACGATCCAATAGGGCCGGTCATCGGATTAGTCAACCCGCGGAGGACATCAACCCGGGTATATTGGACACCGAACGACTCTCCAGTAACCGAGCGTTACTCCTGCAATCATCGGCCTCGACTCCAATAAAGGTGAGTATGCCCTACGAGTGCCGTAAGACTCGTCTAAAGGTCGCCCGACTCTGGAGGAACGGATACCTAACGGGAAACTCCCCACGATCGCAGAGAGACGTTACCCCACAACTCACGACCTTCCCTGTTAAGGGATAGGCCTCCACCGCCAGGACAACCCTTATAAAACGGACCTCCCGTCAGGGAAAAAAAGAAGAGACTCCGACACACGCTACGACAGGCTGACAGTTCCAGAGAGCGACTCCTATAGAGGAGAGCCCGGTCCGTTTTCGAGCACTTGTCCAGTCCAGCGAGCACTCTTCGAGCACCCGTTGAGCGTGGCGAGCACTCCTCCGGAAGCCTGACCATCACCTCAGGCTTGGTCAAACGATGATGATCCTCTCTCTCTACTCCGTCTTCTCTTGACCTTTATTCACCAAGGTCCTGACTTAAGCATCGGAGGGTTGTCCCCTAGGATAACACCCATGGCTCCTTCTGACGCCATTTCTCTGATGGTTGCAGGCTTCCACAGGTGACTGGACGATCTTCCCCAACAAATAAATACTAAAAGTGTGATACGGGAGACCATTTTCTTGCCTCTACAATCATAATACTTTTTCTAACTAGAGAGAGAGAGAGAGAGAGCACCGAAAGAGGGTCTCCCCCTCCGGGGTCTCCCTCTCTTGAGTGCTTCTCGGCTAGAGTGGTGTTGTGGCCCATTTGGGAGTGACTGTCGAGAGATTCTGTCTGAGGGCGATGGAAGAGAGTGAACAGGGACGTGGAGGTGGCAGTCAGGGGGGAGTGGCAGAGTGCGGCTGGCGGAAGGGAAGGAGGTCGAGGGGCGATCGGCGGAGGAGGTGTCCATGGATGGGGGGTGGCCATGGTGATGCTAGATGCGAGGGATGGTGGCAGTGGTTGCAGCGATAATGCAGGGAAGGGAGGGCTGCAATGTGGGCACACATACAGGAAGAGGGCGAAAGGGAAGGAGTGAGCGATGGAGGCTAGCGTGGACGGCGGTGTGGTAGGCCAGTCCGGTGCCGATTGAGGGGTGCAAGGTCAAGGACACGACTTCGGACTAGACCGGCGAGGACGGCGACGTGTGGGGCTTTATGGGGAGAAGAAAGGGGGAAATAGGAAGAAGAAGAGAGGCCGCGGTGGGGGGCTGAGATTGCAGTGGGTCTGATCGTGGTGGAAAGAAGAAGAAGAAGACAGGGGCGGTGGCTAGGGTTTGCAGTGGAGGGGAAGAGGAAGAAAGAAGAAGGAGGGGAGAGGAGTTTCGGAGGGGGTCTCCCCTCCCTCTCCCCGGCCGCGGCAGTGGCAGCACCGTCGTGCTCCCCCACACTCACTAGAGTCGGAGCAGATGCCTCAGTCACCCTCACCTTTACTGTCGGTCACCGGAACTACTCTGTTAGTAGGGGGCAGAGATAACAAAGGTGGGACGCCGGCTCTTCTCCCGCCGTCGTCCCACGACAGCATCGACCATGACGACCTAGACTATGACCTATGAAATTTGTCCTAGGGGAGATCAAGCTCTAGCACGTCGACTACGGTGGTGGTGGTCAGAGAGAGGGAGAGAGAATCCCAGTGATCGGCGGTGATGCTCGAGAGAGAGAGAGAGAGAGAGAGAGAGAGAGAGAGAGAGAGAGAGAGAGAACATGAGGGTATAATAAGAAATAAAAAATTAACAGGGTAAGTGATGAAATATTTTTCAGAATATTCTACATTTTTAGAGGGCGGTTAACTCGATAGATTTTTTTTAAAATTTTGAAGATTGTGAAAATTTTTGACTAAATAGATGAATTAAGAAGATCTTTTCTAATTTTAAAAAATTTTAGGTTAAAACTAAAAGAACTCTTTATTTACATGATTTGATGGTTGGGAGAGCGAACAGAATAAGGGGGGTTTATGGTAAGCACCGAGGAGGACAGAATTCGACCCCCCCCAACACACACACACAC
The DNA here is from genome assembly GCA_022559845.1 of Amorphophallus konjac. NCBI lineage: Eukaryota > Viridiplantae > Streptophyta > Magnoliopsida > Alismatales > Araceae > Amorphophallus > Amorphophallus konjac. The sequence continues at coordinate 10,539,039 of CM040122.1, read as the reverse complement.
ACACATTTCCTCACACACTTCCCGTTAACTCAATACGAGCGACGTGTTCGACTTTACGAAGTCGAACACGGCATCCGCGCTCTATTAACAAAGAAGCCCTTAGGGCGATTTTGATAACCGAGTAAGGGTAGGTTAATCGACCCCGAAGGGTCGATTAAGTCACCCGACCCCGGTTATGATCTTATGTGTGAGGGGATGTGAGAGAGAGGCGGGGCCCACCTGTCCCCCGGTTGAGATAACCGGCCGACAAGCCGATTATCAAAGCCGCCCTTACATATCAAAGGTTGGGGGCGGTGCATGGGCAGGCCGCACGCCTCCCTTCCTCCCTCCCTCGGCCGCTGCGCACACGCGCTGCCCTCGGCGCGTGCGCGCAGGAGGTGCCTGCGAGTCCCCGGCACTGCCTGGTTTCGTCTCACCATGTTCACCCCCATGCATTCAGCCGAGATTGTCGGCAGCCTTCCTTCTTTCTTTTTTGGTCAGACGTTGAAACATCTTTACTGAGAGGGAACGAGAAAGTTCACAAGAGCATACATTCCTCCTCTGTCATTGGAGGCAAACTATTGCTGGCTGTTGCCCTTTTTCCTAGCTCAGTCATGAGCTCCAACATGACATAAACTGTTTGCATATTTTAACTAAAATGTCTGGGTTCTTGAGCCAAGCTCTGCATTTCTAGATGATATCTGCTACCCTCCATAATGGATTAGTGGTTCCATTTACTGCATTAATGACGTTCACAGCGTCACCTTCTATAATTGCATCCCGGTTACTCTCCCTGGCCAGTTTCACCGCTATCAAGAGCCATAGCCATCTACAGATTCTGAGTGTAGCTGGTTGTTGAACCCTGTATTAAGAAGAAAAAGGAGAACAAAAAAAAGAAAAAAAAGAAGAAGGGGGAGTCCATCGGGTCCGGGTGAGCCAAAAATAACTCCCACCCGGTCCGGATGGGTCCAAAACGAAACTCACTTAGACCGGGTGGGTCTGAAATGACCCCCACCCAGTCCAGAGTCGTCCACTTGGTCCGATTGAGTCCAAAACGACCCTCAACGAGTCGGGGTGGGTCTGAAATGAACTCTGCACCTGATCCGAGTGGGTCTGAAATGACCCTCACCCGGTCCGGGTGAGCCTAAAATGGCATGCACCCAGCCCGTGGTGGCCCATTCTTAAATCCAACCCTATAAATACTCCCTCCAATAGTCCAAAACAAGGACACAAACCGGAGGAACACCCTATGCAAGGAGCTTGAAGATTAGAGTTTTTCTCTCTCAGTCTTGAGGCCTGCTTAAATAAAAGTCGTAAATCAAGTCAATCCACTGCGTTGCGATGACGGACGTGTGGAGATGGATCGCAGCCTATGGGAACTCAAGAAAGAAAAGTAATCTCATGAGTGTTTTTACCCGACACGTCTCCACCAAGGAGGTACTTGTGTCTTATGCTAAAATTACACAAAAGTTCTAGTTCGGTTTAGATATTAAAAAAATATCTTTGATCTGTCCAAAATTACATAAAAAATCATGTTCAGCCTAGATATTACAAAAATACTCTTAGTTTGTCTGAAATTACACTAATACCCTTGAACCTTTTAAAAAATTGCGAGCAAATCCCTACTTGAGGAGGGTAAATCTGGCTCGGCCCATGTCGGGCCCATCTACAACAAAGCCCAATTCGACTCAGGGTCCACAACGTGCCTAACAGGCCATTGCAAGTCACGGCCAGTTACGGACGGCCTAAGACGAGCGGACCTCAGATGTGCCAGTATGAAGGGCCTTGGCCCAGGCATAATGATCGTCAGAGGACTCTCCGGCGACTAACCGTTACCCCCACGACGCAGACTTCGACCCCACAACGGGCGAGCACATTCCACGAGCGCCGTAAGACTCGCCTGGGGATCGGCCGGCTCCGGGGTAACAGCCTCTCAACGGGAAACTCCTGCCACGATCGCGGGGAACGTTACTCTATGATTTGTGCCCTTCCCTGTTAAAGGATTGACCTTCGACACCAAGACAACCCCTTATAAAAGGGACCTCGACAGAGAACAGAAGGACATGGTGAATCTCACCAACAAACGTCTACAGAGAAGTAAGCCAGAGAGCTACTCACCCTGCTACCAGATAGGTCACGACTGAGAGAGAATCTCTCCCGTACGACCTTACCACCCAGCGAACACTCTCCGAGTGACCGCTGGAGGCGACGAGCACTCGTCTGGAGGCTCTACACCTCTCTCAGATCTCCTACTGCGACCTCCATTCTCCTCCATCTCTCCTACTGGTGGGGACACAGGGCCCACTACCGGGCCCAATGCTCGGAGCCGACGTCGCACCACCACTACACCGAGCTTATGGCTCGGTGACTCGTTTGAAGACTCGGCGTCCTGAGCATAATATTTATTTGTGTGTATTTGTGTTGTACGTATTTGTGTATTGTGTGTAAAATACATGTATTAGTACATATATTTTTACTTTCGTCTTATTAGGCTAAGTCATAGTTAATAAACATGTGTTTTGTGTATTTTATTTGGTTAAAACCCCCAAGTCAAAGGTTAGGTAGGTGAGTTTGTTTTATAAGGCTAAGGACATATATGCTATTTGTAAAAGATTGTGGGTGTGGTTGCTATAGTCTCCTCCTATATAAAGGAGGCTCATGTAATGGTTTAAGGCTTGATGAATGCTTAAGAATTTGATATCACGTAAGGAGCATTGCCCCTTAGTACCTTTCCTTCCCTCTTTTCTCTATTTGTGAGATTTGAGTGTGTCGCCCGGTGTGAGACCGTCCGGCGTGAGGCCGAGCTGCGCGAGGTAGCAAACTATCCGTCCTGTTCGTAATATCGGAGTGCCGTCAATCCATTCCCACGTCGTCGCCGCGTCAAATTTGGTATCAGAGCTCAACACGGCGCCTCCATCGACCCCGACGTCTCCGTCGGTCCTTCTCTCTCTCTCGGTTGCTAGAGTGAAAAAAAGGAAAAAAAATAGAGAAAAAATAGAGAAAAAAAGAGAAAAGGAAAAGAATAGTTGAGTTTTATTTGTTGGTTGAGAGAAAGAAAAAAAAAGAGAAAGAAAAAAAATCTCGCTCTCTCTCTCTCTCTCTTAATCTCTTTCTCTCTTTCTGTTAACCTCTCTCTCTCCCTGTTAATTCCTCTCTCTCTGTCATCTCTTTCTCTCTCCCTCTCTCGGTTTTTTTCTTTTTTCTCTCTGTTTCCCGTCTTTCTCTCTCCCGTGCTCTCTCTCTCTCTCTCGCGTTTCTCTCTCCCTCGGCGCCCCGACCTCCTCGGCACCCCCGCGCCACGCGCCTCCGCCCTCCGGCTGCCGCTGCAGACCGCCCCGCCTACGCGCCGACCCGCGAGCAGACTCGCCCTCGCCCGCCCTGCCCGCTCCGGCCACGCCCGCAGGCACACCCGCCCGGCCCGCCGTGCGCGCCACCCAGCTCACGCCCCCGTGCGACCGGCACCGCACCTGCTCACCCACTGGCGACCCCGCGAAGGAGGCCGCTCGCCGTGCGTCCATCCTGTGCACACGAGCCCGCGCCTGGGCCGCTCGCGCGCCACCCCACCTGCCTCCCTCCGGCCACCCTCCAGCCGCCGGATACCACCGTGCGCCCGGGCTCTGCGCGCCCTGCGTGTCCGACCACCGCGCGCCCTGGGCGTCCGGCCACCGCACGCCCTGTGCGTCCTGCGCGTCCGTGCCGAGAGCCCGGAGCCCGACGACCACCTCCACCTGCAACCCCCGACAGCCTGGCCATCCAACGGCAACCTTGCGGCTAGCCCCTGCTCGGCTGCCACCCTACCTGCACCGGCCGCACGCCTCGCCGCCTGTTCAACCTACGACAGCCGCAACCCGGCAGCCCTCCGTGCCCGTCAGCGCCACCCCTCGTGGCCGACCACCCTCTCCGCGTCGGTCGCCCCTTCCACCGCCTGCTCACTGTCACCTCGTTCACTTTCTCCCTCTCCCCTCCATTAGACGGACCGCCCCTCTGGAGTGCCGTGGAGGCCACCAGCCGCCCTCCCTTCCTTCCTAGTTGTTTCCCACGTCTCCCCTGCCAGGCTGCACGACAGCCGCCTTTTCCCTTCCCGACAACGCCACAGCAGTGGCCCCTCCCCCCCGTCGGTCACCACCAGCAACCCCATTCTGCCTCCCATGTGCGTAGCGGCTGTCTGAGGAAGTCAATCAAAGTGTGCCGTGACGAGCAAAGTCGTTGGTCGTAAGTTGCGGCAGTTTGAAAAAGAGAAAAAAAAAGTGTATCACGTGGGCGGTGGGTTGTGTGATTTGTGCAGGAAGATCAGGAGAAGTTTGACAACTTGGTGCAGTGTTAAAAAAAAAGAGAGTAGTTGAAGTTTGAAAAAAAAATATAATATATAAAAAAAGTCAAAAAAGGGGGTTAGAAAAAAAAGACAAAAGAAAAAGAGGAGTTTGAAAAGTCAAAAAAAAGGAGGAAGTGATGAATATATATATTTAATACATATAATATTATATATATCTATATATATTATTTGAAAAAAAAAGATTTGTGAAAAAAAGAAGAGTTAAATATATAATATATATTTGAGATATATATAAACCTATATATATATATATATTTATATTTATATCTTTTTGACTTATTGATCCTGGTACCTAAGTCTGCAACAACGACGGCTGAAGCAGTGCCCGGTCGTCGACAGGCGTTCCGCACTTTAGGGGTGATAGCGTCCCTAAGCCTCCCTACGAGGAGATAGTCTGATCTAATTTACTCTCCTGCGTGGAAAATTTTAAAACGGGCTTGTACTTAAATCCTCCATGTGTGGAGTGAATTCATTGTAACCGCTCAAGCTTTGTCGACGTCGTGCGGGCACGCACGTCCCCGCTCGCCTTTGTCTCCGGTCGGAGTTAGACTTTTCAGTCTAGCTAGGTACGTGCTCCAATCACTTGCTTATTTAGTATCTTTTCAATTACCGCGCGACGAAGTGAGAGAGAGCCCGATCTATGCAACCAGTCTCCTGAGTGCATCGCTGTGGACGGCAAGAGAGAGCTTGCTTGAGCCTATCCTTTAGGCCCTAGACTACCACATTATGGCACCCTAATTGTCAGGAGGTAATTCCACGACTACTTCGCCTACGGGCGAGCATCTTTTCCCTGACCGATCCCTTCATATTGACCCTTTGTATATCAGCTGGGTCCACAACTTGCTAATTTTCGGTCTCATGATTGTATCACCTAGGTCCAAGCTCGTGCATGCCACGTTGGTGTAGGAATTCATCAGGCCGTCTAGAACGCATGGAACAGGAAAGATATATGGCCGATCCTGACCTCATCACCCAGTTTGAGGAAATGTATGCAATATTTGATGGCACGCATGTCGAGTACATGCAGGTAGGAGACATTACCGAGAGTTCTAGCCAGAAAAGATTGGGTGTAGTTCGTTGTATCTCAACACCCCAGGAGGACAATTGGCATCGAACCTCCATCTTCCAAACATATATCATGGTGAACTCTCATCCCTGCAAGATAATCCTTGACAACGGGAGCTGTATCAATGCAATCTCTTTAGACTTTGTCTCCCGTTTAGGTCTACCTACGCACCCTCATCCAAGGTCATAAAACGTGGCTTGGTTCGATGACACTTCTATCCCAGTCACCACCACATGTGTCATTCCCATCCAATTCCAGTCCTACCAAGGACAAATCTTATGTGACGTAATGCCTATGACGGCCGGGAGCGTCATCTTAGGACGACCATGGATCTATGATGTAGACCTCGCTACCTTTGGTCAGTCCAATCAGTGTTCATTCTCCTACAACGGGAAGAAGATTCAGTTGTACCCGGCACCCTCAAAGGTGACCCCGGGAAAGAGTTCCACCTCCACCCCCACCGGAACTCCCAAAATTCAGGAGAATCCCCAAACTCCCACTGAAGGGAAACCTCTTCTTCCCTCTTCTCCTGCATCTATATATCACACCCGTTTCTGAGGCCCCTAAGGTTAGCCATGACCTAGTTAGGTGCCTTGACTCCATGAATGTCGGTGAGCTAGACATAGAGGTTGCTGAGGGTGCTTCTATTTTGGCTGTTGACGTCACCAACACACCCGAGGAGTCTCGAGTCTCAGTCCCAACTGAAGACCCGGCCATACTGCAGGACTCCCAAGGCATCGTTCCCAAGGACTTGCCTTCTCGACTCCCTCTCATGCGTGATGTCCAACATGCTATTGAGCTTGCCCCTGGGTCCACCCTACCCAACCTTCCCCTCGAGTCTAGACTGTCCAAGCCAGTCGAAGAGTTTGCACAGCACGTCATTAGTCTGCATGAGTCAGCTGATTCACATATGCGTCACCATGAATTTCAAAAAGGTGACTTGGTTATGATGCGGGTCCGGCCTGAACGACTCCCCTCCAGAGCCGTTAAACAGTTGCAAACCTATAGTGATAGTCCTTTCCCAATTCTGCGGAAGATTGGCTCCAATACGTATGTTGTGGACTTACCTCCCGAATATGGGATTAGCTCGACTTTTAATGTGGTAGACCTAGTGGCCTACAAGGAACCCACAACGATTCCTAGTGATCCTTTCGAGCCTTCTCCTCCCATTGAGAGTGAGCCCACCCCTGTGCGTCCTACCGCCTCGAGAGCACCGCGCGAGCAAATTGAGAGGATACTGGATGAGCAGGTGACCACTATACGGAGCAGGGTGTACCAACGCTACTTTATCCACTGGCGGGACCGTCCACCATCAGATGATTCCTGGATCAACCGGGAAGATCTCTAGCGTCTTGATCCAGGTCTGCTGGAGCACTACCACAGCAGTGTCCCCCCTTACTCGACGGAGTCGAGTTCCAACCGCCCCGAGAGGGTTGGTGGGGACACCAGGCCCACTACCGGGCCCAATGCTCGGAGTCAACGTCGCACCGCCACTACACCGAGCTTATGGCTCGGCGACTCGTTTGAAGACTCGGCGTCCTGATCATAATATTTATTTGTGTGTATTTGTGTTGTACGTATTTGTGTATTGTGTGTAAAATACATGTATTTTTACTTTCGTCTTATTAGGCTAAGTTATAGTCAATAAACATGTGTGTTTTGTGTATTTTATTTGGTTAAAACCCCCAAGTCAAAGATTAGGTAGGTGAGTTTGTTTTATAAGGTTAAGGACATATATGCTATTTGTAAAAGATTGTGGGTGTGGTTGCTATACCCTCCTCCTATATAAAGGAGGCTCAGGTAATGGTTTAAGACATGATGAATGCTTAAGAATTTGATATCACGTAAGGAGCATTGCCCCTTAGTGCCTTTCCTTCCCTCTTTTCTCTATTTGTGAGATTTGAGTGTGTCGCCCGGTGTGAGACCGTCTAGCGTGAGGCCGAGCTGCGCGAGGTAGCAAACTATCTGTCATGTTCGTAATATCGGAGTGCTGTCGATCCATTCCCACGTCGCCGCCGCGTCACCTACTCTTCTCTGTTCTTCACTTGAACCGTTGCTGACTTAAGCATCAGAGGGTTGTCCCCTGGGATAGCGCTCGGGACTCCTTCTGACGCCTTTCTTTCTGGTGATTATAGGCTTCCATGAGTGCCCGACAATCCTCCCCGATAAATAATTAGAAAAATATGGTACGAGAGCTAGAGACCAATTTTTTATCTCTACACTACTCAAAGAAAAATTACAAATAAATCCAGAAAAGATTTGAAATCTCAAATAAATTTAAACAAGATTTGAAATTATAAATAAACTTAGAAATGGTCCAAATCTCAAATAACCTAAAAGTGGTTTAAAATATCAAATAATACAAAAGGGTTCAAAATCTCAAAAAACTCAAAAAAATTTAAAAGCTCAAATAAACTCAAAAAAAAGTTCAAAATCACAAATGAATTCAAAAAGAATTTGAAATAATAATAAAATCTAAAAAGAAATAAAATATTTGATTTTCTCCTACATCTATGCATCTCTAATGGACAATCTTTTTGATCAAATCCATTAGATAAAAATCTCGATATCACAACGTATGTTGCGGAGGTCGAAAAGATATCTTTGACAGTTAATCAAGGATACTCGCACTTTACGTCAATATAAATAAACATCAACTACGATTGATGGGAGAAATGTCTAGTGTTCAAATTTTAAATCATCTAATAAATATAAATTTATGAAATTATAATAATTCCCTAGCTATTTAAATAATCATAAATGTGCACCTATATTTTCAAATAATTCCGCATGCGTAAAACACTAGTATAAGCAGAGGCCCGAAGGTTTTGATTGTTATGGTATTATGATTTTGATGATGACACCCCCTACTCCCAATTCACCATTTGTGGCTTCATCAAAATTTATCAATATTTTATCTTGAGGAGGAGGCTCCCACTTTTCTGTACATCGTTGAGATTGCTTCTGATTGGCCACTTCTTCGTGCCATAGTTGAAAATCTTTATCTACCCTCTTTCTAGAATTTGTTATCGGTGATAATTGTCTGCCCTAGAAAACCCTCTCACACTTTGCCTTCTAGGTATTCCAAAGGATTGAAATGCATCTTTTGACATGATCTTTGTCCGGTCTATCTGAGGAAAAAGGGAGAATTACACCCGGAGAGGAGAATGTTGATCTACTTAATTGAGATTTGCATAGGCAGGAGATATCTTTTATTTCTTATGGATCAACCTGTCATCAAGACTCCTCAACGAGTCAGGACTAATTCTTCATGGTTGAGCATTTGTCCCTCGTTATCTCAGTGGATGTTACGCTATCTCCAGAGAGTTGGAAGCTCAAGAGAATAAGGGGAGGATAAGAGTCTCTGAACGGTGAAAGTTTTTATTGTGGGAGTAAAGCCCCCTCATACTCCCACGCTTTCTCTACTCAAGAAAGGGAGCCTCCAATTATATAAATCTAGAGAACTTCTCCGGAAAGGTAAGTCAAATTCTAGTCACTTTAACTGATGAAGAGTAATCTCGTATCGGAGAATTTTTTTCGAGATCATAATTTCGAATCCCTTAATCGCTTCTTTCCTTTTAGAGAATTCTGTTTTGAGGTGAGTACGATCTACGATTACCCTAGATCCGACAGTCCGCAATTTTTCACGAGATTTCACCTCTTCCACACCATTTTACAAATCTATCTACTATAGTGGTTCAAGTGAGAGGCAAACCATGCACGTGACCCTCGTCATTTGGCAGTAGAAGAGAATATGCTAATCCGTTTCAATTTCTTAAGGGCAGATATCGCTATGTGAATCTATTTTCCTGACCCTTTTCCAGATGAGATCATATATATGTAGGTAGTATATTTTTAAAATTTTCCAGATAAACGTTATGACTCTGAGAGGTAATACCTTTGTCAGTGTTGGATGTCACAGTTGTCTCCATGTCAGTGATGATGCTGATGAGGATGGGGGAAAGTTCTGTTGTCTCAGTAGGTTGTATGCTGATTTGATTGACAATTTCAATCTCTAGTCTATTTCCAAATTGGTTGGCCTCTAATCTGCAGAAAGTGATGAGGTAACACTATGGATAGAACTTTGTGAGTATATTTTGGTTAAAATATTTTCTGGATCAATTCTGTGTTCCACCTTGTGGAGTTTGTTAGTTGAGAGACCTTACGATGGACTGCATCAAGGAGGTTTGACTTAATCACTAGTGGATCCTCAATATCAGGTATCCATTTATGTTTCCACATATCTATTTTTCTTTCATTTTCTTTCTTCCATAGAATACCATTATGTAAATCATTAATTTCTAGATTCTAATATAGCTGACTAGGTGGATGATTGTGTCTTTGACATTTTTAAGACTAGGTGAAAAATTATCTCCCAAATCTCGTACCATACTTTTAAGATTTATTTGATTGGGGAAGAATGTTTAGTCACCCGTGGAAGTCTGCAAACATCAGGAAGAAGGCGTCAGAAGGAGCCCTGGGCGTTATCCTAGGGGACAACCCTCTGATACTTAAGTAAGGATTGTGGCGAGGTTAAGAGCAGTCAGGAATAGAGTATATGAGAGAGCATGAGGGTGGAGTAGCCAAGCCTGGGAGCCAGAGGTGATGAGTCTGATGTGCTCGGCGAGTGCATGGAGAGTGCTCGCCATATTCAGACTGTGGTCAGAGGTCAGGTCTCTCTGGTATCTCTCTCCTCTTCTGTGGGTCTGAGCGTTTCTCTGCGTGTATGCGAGTAGGGGTCTCTATATCTCTGTCTGCTCCTCCCTTTTTATTTGATCGGAGGTCTATTTATACCGATTGTCCTGGTGGTTGAGACATCCCTTAACAGGAAAAGACGTGAGTCGTGAGGTAACGCCTCCCCGTAATCGTGGGGAGTTTCCCATTATATCCTCATTTATCCAGGTAGTGTGGCCCTCAGACGAGTCTTATGACGCTCTAGGCGTGTGCTCGCCCTTACTGGAGTAGAGGTCGACAGTGACAGAAGTAACATTCGGGAGTAACGATCAGTCACCGGAGAGTCATCCGACGCTCGAGATACCAGTGTCGATGCCTCTTATGGGTTGGCAGATCTCTATCCATCTTCATTGGGTCACCTGGTGTGGGCCATTAACTGTTGGGTGGCCTGTTTTGCACCCGGCAGGTCTTGGGCCGACGCGGACCTAGACCTAGTGGGCTACGTTTGGACCAAGTTGATTTCACCCTCCTCACTATCCATAGGTTATTCGTAGGCAAGTATTTGGTTTTTAGAATTGTAGACCATGGACTTAAGAGGTCATTGGAGCTTTATAATAGCAGCTCTAGTGTAGATCTCTGGATTATGTTGGCATAAATTCTTCAGTTTGTGAAATGGATTTTCCTTCCATCTCATCAATCTCATGAGTGTTTGTAGGGTGGTTTTGGGAAGTCTGTTATAGACATTGCATTGTGAGAGAACATATAGTTGACAATGTTGACTTGATCTCCTTGTTATAGAAAATGTTTTCAATTTCCATGTGACAAGTCTTTTTTGGGTCCTTTCACATAGAAAATTCAGCTGACTAATTTTGCACCTATGTGGATATAAAGGAATGATTAGATATATTTCATTACTTTTCATAATAGGGATGTCGAAACTTTGGTTGATGTACTCCCGTCTAACTTATGGAATCTTCCTATTGAATATGAATTGAAGCTTGATTTTCTTATGTTTATTTTCTACCCTGACCAATCTTTAAATGTTTGTAAAATATTCTAATTTTTTATCTTCTCTAATTTCCCCTTTCCAAACAAGAAGAAGTCATCTGCATATAATATATGCCCAATATTTGGTGTTGATGTATTAATTCTATACTATAAATTGATCCCCTATTAGTGATTTACATGTAATAGCTAAGATAGCACTTCAGGGCGAATTTGATAATGGAGTAGGTTAGGGGCGGGTGGCCTACCCGAGGTGGCTCACTCGACCCTTAATCTTAATTGGAGTCAGTTAACTCATTTCACCTATTTCTTAGGAATAAGTTAATCCTCTTTAACCCTATCCGACTCCGATTAAGAAAAAAAATGTCAAATAAGAAATAGCCCATCTGACCCCGGTTAACCTATCCTACTCGAACTTAACCCGTTATCAAATAGGGCCTAAATACATGGGGAGACAATAGACATCTTTGTCTAAGACCTCTTGATGGGGGTAATCCGTGTAGAGGGCTGACCATTGATAATTAAGGAAAAAGAAATTGTTGAGATGTAAGACATAATGATCTGAATCACCTTATCTTAAGAGCCTACTTCCTTTAGTGTTGCAGTCACAAAATTCCACTCTATTGTATCATATTCGTTGGTGAGATCAACCTTGAAGGTAAAGATTCCTTTCTTCCCCATCTTTCTCATCATAGAGTGCTCGAATTCCCGAGTGGTAATGATGAAATCTATTATATTTCGTCATGGAATAAAGGTTACTTGAGAGGGTGAGATCAGTTTATCTAAAAAGGATTTAAGCCTGTTAGTCAAAATTTTTGAGAGGGGTGGTCACCAGAGAGGTGGTCTGCCTGCGTGGTGGGAGTGGGGAGCCGTCGTGGTGGGGGGAGAGGATGGGTCACCGGGTGTGGTAGAGCTAGAAGGAGGGGATGCCGACAGGGTCCAACTTGGGGCTCCAACCTTTCCTACTGTAGGAGGTGAGCCATGGCACAAATGGCCTCCTCCATGCTTGCTCCCAACCGGACCATCACTCACACTGGCCCGAGCCCAGACCAGAGGAGAACCCCCATGTACCTAATGCACGGAGGGGCTACGAGGGTGAGTCGTTGGCGACTCGCAATGGGGGTGGTTCCCATTGAGATCATCATCAGCATAGGTGGGGGGAGAAGGGGGTTCTCTCTCTCTCTCTCTCTCTCTCTCTCTCTCTCTCTCTCTCTCTCTCTCTCTCTCTCTATGTGTGTGTGTGTGTGTGTGTGTGTGTGTGTGGCAATCAAGGCATTTAAGATATTTCGCATCCCCTAACACTTTACATCACATATTCTCATAATACTCATTAGGAGTTAACAGTTTGGAACTACGACGGTATAACCTCAATCATTAGGGTACATCAGGGATATATATGACAATAGATCTAAATGAGAAGTTTATTTGTAAAATTAGATATTTGTAGGGATGTATATGTAAAACCCTAGTTTTTAACATACCAAAATTTAAAAATAAATAAAAAAGAGTATGTAATTATATTAGTTAAGATTAAAATAAAAATTAACTTATTTATATTATTACACATAAGAGAAGATGACCCAATTAACTAAACATACTATTTAATTTACATCTAAAATATGCTTTATTTCAATATATTTATTTATAGTGAGATATTGTTAATTATTATTTTGTTCAATTATTTATGATATGGGTTAGAGGGTTCGAAAGATATAAAAACCATATGCTATATAGATTTAGGTTAAAAGATCTATTTGCAGAAGAAGTGAGCTTGCCTAATATCGATCACTGGTTTGCATAGATACGAAGTTCAGGAGAACTGTTCTTTTTACCTGTTTTAAATTCAAAGTTTCCCTATGAGATACTTTAATAGTGTTACTTTTTTGCTCTTTTCTGTAGAGAGAGAGAGAGAGAGTAAAATTAGAGTACTGTTATTCAGATAAAATACAATCTATAGGTTCATATTTTCTTTGGACATATGAAATATATATATGTTACTATTTTTCCCTTTTTAAAGGCCGAAAATCCAGAACCCATGATAGTGGCCTGCCACCTAATTGTGGACACAGGAGATTCCTGCGGTGACGTACAGACTGCATGCAACCTCATGACGAGACACCCGTCTTAAGTCTGAAGACGAGTAACCACTGAATTCCGGATCCTCCCCTCATGGGAGATGCGGGGTTTGAAGTAGTAGCTCGATCCACATAGTTCTTCTGATTCTGACCTCTCCACCTTTGAAGAATCTCATCATTTTCTTCTTCAATTATGAGACCTTGACTCCCTCTATCAATGGAGGCCCCCCCTTCCCCTTGTTGACAGGACAAATTAAAGAGGTGGGGCTGATCCAATCTCCTTATCCTAGCAGTTCAGATCCTCTGAGAGTACGTAGTCCCTCTCTAAAACCTCAGCAGCCCCCATTCGCCAAATTATACGTCCTTCTCTCACAGAAATCACAGAAAGCACCCTGGGGACACTTCGATACAAATAAATGGATGATGACAGCTGAGGTCGCTTGGTTTCGACATAAAATATCACCCAATAATATATATATATATATATATATATATATATATATATAGAGAGAGAGAGAGAGAGAGAGAGAGAGAGGAGATCCGCTATCACGGGTGACAACGGAATAATAGTGTCACTAATTTTAAAATCACGTAAAAGAGTGACGTCATTAGTTTCAAAATCACATGACTTAATTTTAAATTTTCAATTGACATCGTTAAATCTACTCTATTATCATAAATTTAACTACACATGTAAAATCATTGAAATCTGATATCAAAAAACTTGATACTATATGATACCAAAAATTGTACTATCTAAATATTTCATTTTATGTACATCTAATGCATAAGAAAAAATTGTTAGAATCATGCGATTTTTAATCCGCAGGTAGTTCACTAATAATAGAGAAGATTTAACAGTGTGAATTAAAAATTTAAAATTAAATAATATGATTTTAAAATTGATGGCACCGCTCTTTGGTTGCCATCGATGGCAACGGATTCATATTACAAATGGTACGTCAATTTCTGATTATTGATCTGATTCTAGAAGATCGATAATTTATTATGAGAAAGATTCTCTGGTAAATTATTTTCATACTTCGTAAGTATGTTTACATCAATTTTCTGATCTCAAGTTGGAAGCGGAAATGAAAGCATCGACGTTTGTCTTATCGAAGTCTTAAACAAACAGACATCCTCAATTTCGATTCAGACGCATGTACACCCGTGACGTGATGGAGGACTGCCGGAATCTATCACGGGGCCATTGATTAAGAAGAGAAACAAACCCCGTTCATCCCCATGGGAGCAAGAGCTGATCACAATATCGCTGCAAGCATCAACATTTGGATTTGGCCCTCAACATCGAACACCAGTGTTGCAGAGAACCCCAGTTTGATTCCACACATCGAGCAAAAGCATACACATCCTTAGAAACAAAGCTGTTTGGAAGGCAAAAGATTCCCCACAGGGGGGGGGCGGGTGGGCCTTCTCTCCATGATTTCTGATCCTTTTGTCCCTTTTCTCTTAGTTGCTTGTTAGGTTGGAGAAGGGTAGGCATGGAGCACGTGAGAGAGACAATTCATTCACCCCCCATCAGCATTATAACCCCGGATCCCTTCATAGTAGAAGAAGAAAAATAAGAACCCAGTTCACGTGGAAGCTTTGAACTCACCTCCCCAGTTTTTGCCACCTTGAACTATTTAATCTAACGGGCAAGGAAAACGTGAAAAGTACTGATAACCTCTCCTCTATCCATAGGGTAAAGGGAAGATATTGGAGTCTTCTCTGAAGAGATTATTCTTTTCATGTGGTCTTGGAAGGATTGAGAGATTTCATGCACCATGCTACACCGCACTCAACCAATGATCTTATCGCAGGAGAGGATCTTGTGGCATGTTTGGATACAGGTGATGTGCACCAGACCAAACAAGCACTGAAGGTCTTGTCTGCACCCTCGAAGAAGTAGATAGACATGAATCAAGGGGTGCACCCCCTTGGAAGTGGCTAGTCCACTCCCACTCACCAGTCCAAACCCTAAAAAATGGATAGAGCACAACTACTCCATGCCCGGGTGTAGGGACAAGCGATCAGCTAGCTGGTCTCCATCCCCACCTAACCTGGTCACTGGTCACATGCAGGTTCATCTGGTTCATACTGCACTTAAAAAATGACCGGATCAGAGAGAACAGAGTGCTGCTGGGTCCTTGTGAGGTTTGGTTTCTCTACTCCTCCAGTGGGTGGAGCTGCTTCCAGTGGCCTGTTCCCCCTACCTGGACATCTGTCATGTTGAGAGCTCTACAATATTGTGAAAGGCTAACTATAAGAAACTTGTAACAGTAATATATATATATATATATATATATATATATATAATGCAAAAGATCAGATGACTCGACCATGGATGACAGAGAGGGTCCTTCCACTTTTGGGGCACCTCATCACCAATAATTCAAGGTGTTTCTTTGATGAAAAAGAATGTTGGGCAGTACACATTATCCCCCAAATTAAGGAGACAAAAAATAATATATATCCCCACCACGCGTTTAGTCAAAATTAACGCGTGAACTAGTTGAAATGATTGGGTCTGGTGTGAATCAAGGGCTAAAGACTTGAAATGTGTAAGCATGCAAGAGGGTGGGCTGGTGACGGGGCATGGTGTTCTTGTCATGTGGGAGAGTGGATGGTGACGTTGAGGTAGAATTAAATGAGAGGGATCGAAGACAGCCATTAACACGCAATATCTGGTAGCCATGACAAGATTCGATCCGGCCTTGTCGTCGGAGGATGGAAACGCGGGATAGACAGCCATGCATGCATGGCAAGGGTTCATGCAAACCAGCTGCTAACAATTAATGGAATCAACCAATACGCAAGGGGTTGTTCTTTAAGGGCCACTTCGATAATGAAATGAGACGGATTAATTAGGATTAGTTATACGCAAGTGGGTGAGTTATTCAAGATTGAGAGTCCTCGTACATCAGGTAGAGGTGAAAAAATGATCTCTCGAACTCTGTATCATATTTTTAATATTTATTTATTGGAGAATATCGTCATACCACCCGTGAAATCTTATAATTATCAGAGAAACGGCGTCTGAAGGAGTCCTGAGCATTACTCTAGGGGATACCCTCCGATGCTTAAGTCAGAACCTTAGAGAGCGGGAATCCAAAGAGGATAGAGTAGGGAGAGGAGGATGAAAGTCGATTGATCAAGCCTTGAATGAGAATTGATCTTCTGAATGAGTGCTCGTCACGCCCAGTGGGTGCTCGGTGAGTGCTCGCTAGCCTGGTGGAGTGCTCGGACGCAGACCGTGGCTCTCCTCTGTAGAAGACGCTCTCTGTAACTGTCAGTCGCGTGTCTTATCTCACCGTGTCCGTGTGTGTTTGCGTATGCCTGTGTTTGTGTCTGTCTCCCTCTGTCCCTGGACGAAGGTCCATTTATAGGGGTTGTCCTGGCGCGCGCTAGAGGCGTATCCCTTAGCAGGGAAGGGTATGAGTCGTGGGGTAACGTCTCCCCGCGATCGTGGGGAGTTTCCCGTTGAGCATCTGTTCCTCTGGAGTCGGGCTACCTTTAGACGAGTCTTACGGTATCCGTGGGACGTGCTCGCCTTTATTGGAGTCGAGGCCGATGATGGCGGGAGTAACGTTCGATTGCCGGAAGGTCGTCCGGCGTCCGATATGTCCAAGTCGATGCCCTTCGTGGGCCCGCGAATCCGATGGTCGGCTCTATTGGGTCACCTGTCGTGGGCCGTGGTCGTCGGGGGTCCATCATGCGCGTTACGGACTTTGGGCCGACGCGGGCCTGACGTCAATGGGCCGCGCATGAGCCATGTCGATTTTACCCTCCTCACATCACTTGAGATTAGATAAGGTTAAGATCCTTAATCGATCTGAGATTAACTCATTCCATCTCTCTCATGGGAATATTCTACTCGACCTAGAGTATGACAGTTACCAAATTAAAAATATGAAAACCCATGAATAGTCCACCCCGGACCCACCTGAGTCAACTTATACTAACCTATTATCAAAGTGGCGATACTTTGTTGCGTTGTTTGTGTTAACATGGAAGCTGCAGGGAAGCTTCTCAAATTTGGCTGGCTAGCTGTGGTTTGGCCTGATTAGTTTGATGACTTGCATGCCTTAAAATCCTTCTAAGGTTGGCAGCAAAAGCTCCCAAGGAACGTAGTAATTAATTAGTAACATCATTCACATCTGTTTCACGCAAGGAAAGCTGAGCAAGCACACCCCCGTGTTCACTCCAGTGATGCCAGGCCATCACGTGACGACGTTGTGGAGGTCACGAGGGACTCAATATGGTACCAGTTGGGGATCAGTCCATCGTTAA